>PVJO010000602.1:150232-224940 GCA_004026905.1 Hystrix cristata | reverse complement strand
TTTTTTTTGGTACTGGGGCTCGAACTCAGGGCCTTGTGCTTGCAAGATGAGCACTCTAACCACTGAACTAAATCCCCAGCCCTAAAATTGTTTCTATTTTAGAATAGCCATAAATCAAAGTGTGTTTGGAACAGAGTGTGTTTGGAACAGTTTGAGTATATGTATCTACTTTCTCAACAGGAAATATTATGAAATATCAATGCAGATCAAGTGTTTGTATTTATGAGAACAGCATATGGATAGTCTGTAAACTATGCCAATTTTGAAAACAGTATAAAATGAAAATACTTCATTAATAACAATGTTGATTACATCTTGCTATATTCTGAATATATTGAATCAGATGAAATATACTATTAAAAAGTTAGTTTTATCTGTTTCTTTTTACTTTTTTAATAAGCCTATTAGAAAATTTGTATTTCTATTGGATAGCACTATTTCGGGCTTTTTTTTTTTTTGGTTTCTTGAGACAAGGTCTGGCTGTGTAGTTAAGGCTGGTTTTGAATTCCCAGTGATCCTCCTGCCTCAATTTCCCAAGTGATGGGATTATGGGTGTGCACCACCATGCCCGGTTTGAGAAATTCTGCAGGTATACCATAAGGGATATGTTTCAGAAAGTCCTAGGTTTTTTTGTTTTGTTTTTGTGCTGGGGATTGAGCCCAGGGACTCACGCAGGTTAAGCACATGTTCTACCACCGAGCCACATGCTCTCTTGGCCATTTTTAATCTTTGCAGCTAAACTGTTTATGCTAGCCCTAAAATGTAAGTAATGCAACCCAACAACAAGAAAGATTACAGTATAGTCACACTACAGATTGTACTGCAAAAAGCCACATGGAGGTATGAACAAATCTCACAAATGAACATTAAATGAGTCAGAAAAAATACATGCACATCGATCCCATTTATATAAATTGAAACACTTAATTCACTTTCTAGGAATTCATCGAAGGTAGAAAAATGAAAGTAAAACAAGAGAATACTTGCCACAAGTCAGGATAGTGTCTATCTCTGGGTGGAGAAGAGGGAATCACTGGAGTAAGGGGGCTTCTGAGGCAGTGTTTCAGCCAATTTTTAACTGTCTCTTAGTCTAAGGAGTCATTTTAGATGGTTTGTTTCCCAATCATGTGCCCCGATACACTGTGTATCTGTTTATGTGCTGGCCCTTTGGAGGGGCAGAAGTCATTGTAATTGCCTCCCACCCTCTGTTGTCCCCTTTGAGGGACAGACCCCTCTGTGGAGAATGTGTTCTAAATTACTAGCAATGTTTTATTTCCTAACCTGAAAAGTGGATACACAAATGTTTGCTTAACTATAATTCTTCAAAAAGTACTTTTATATACTCCTGTTGTGTACACTGGACAATTGACTCAACATGACCTTTTCACTTTTGGAGCAGCTCAAATAAGAACAGTAAGGAAAGCGGTTCCACAAAGAATATATAGTCATGAAAAATTTAAGTTATCTACCTGTCTGAAGTTAACCTGTAAGTTTGGAGGAGGTGAGCCTCCACTAACTAATGTGGGCAGGCTCTGGCACCAGAAAAGTGCTGGTACATTCTCCCTAAGAAGGATATAAGAGTGTAATGCTATTTCTACTACATGGAATTCTACAATTTACCAGACTTTCCCTCATGTTAAAAAAAAAGACATGAAGGAAATTGCGACCATTAAAGAATGAGAACAGGGTGTGGTGGCACACCACCCTGTAATCTCTGCTACTTGGGAGGCTGAGACAGGAAGATCGCCAAGTTCAAGGTCAGCCTGGGCAACTTTTCAAAACTGCTTCAAAAATAAATAAAAAGGGCTGGGGAGGTAGTGCCATGGTAGAGCGCCAGAGAGAAAATTAAAATTAAAAAAATGAAGTATTACTACTTTTAGGACCACTCTCTGGTCCTAGGTACGTGCAATGGATGCGATTTTGTCTTTTTCATTTTAACTTTGTTACGTAAATATACACACCAGAAAAAAAAATACACGCTGGTGAGACAAACATCACACTTATTTATATCCGGCTCAGGGGCTGGTCTGCCTTTATTCAGTTTCAATGCAGACCCAAAGAGCACCGGGGAGGAGGCTGCGCGAGGCAGAGGCGGAAAAGCGCCTGACTCGACAACAGCTCCCGAAGAGTCCTCCTCTGCTTGCTCTCCACCAGGTCCTGACCAGACCTCCGAGCTCTCCCTGCCCGCCAGCTCCTCCCCTCCTCAGCTGCCCCTTCCTCATCCTTCTCCATCTAGTCCTTCCCGTGTTACTCCTCACAAGACTCCAGCTCTCGTCCCTAATTCACAGATCTCCCACCATCGGCCTGATTTACCTGACAGCACTCTGACCTCTCAGGACACTCACTCAACCTTCCAGCCGAGCCAACAGGAAGCGGAAGTTGTCCCTTCGAGTTTCTTACGGTAGGAAATCGGCGGCGACATTTAGCGTTCCGGTTCTGGCTCTCCGATTCTGGACCAGGTAGAAATAACTAGAGGGAGACTGGGAGTTAGTATATTTCTCACATATGTGCATCCGAATTCTGACTGAGATAAGAGGCGTTGTAGGGGAGAGAAGCAAGCGAAAGAGATGCTTTCCTGCTCGGAGAGGGAGTCTTTAGAGTTTGCACGGGGGGGGGCGGGCCGAAGGGAGCCGTAGCCAATGAGCGCGGCTGTTGTTGAGAGCGGCGGCTCAGCCAACAAGAGGCCCGGATGTTGGCCTGAGGTTGGCAGGCTGTTGTGGGAGGCAGTGGCGGCCGGAAGCCGGAGGCGGCGGGGGACGGGTAGGCGGTCGTGCTGGCTTTGGGGACGCGAAGTGCTTGATACGGGGGTTTTCCTCCTTGGCTGCGGAAAGTGTCGAGGGCATCTGACGAGGGTGGGTTTGGGGCGGCAGCCGGACGCCGGCGGTGGCGGACCCGCGTAGCCAGGTAGCAGCCGGAGGTCGTGCGGAGAAGCCGGCGGCGGAGCTGGCCGTGCCGGGCCCCCGGGCCTGCGGGCCGGCGGGCGGGAGCGCGGCGCCGGGCTCGGGCCGGAGGGATTTCCCGCACGTTCCAGGCGAGCGGAGGACGCGGCGGTGCAGGGGCGGGGGGAGCCGAGGGTCTGCTTTTTAGGGCCATTTCTGAGGGGGGAAGGGGTGCGGAGAAGAAAGCGTTTCCCGGCGCTCGGACCCTGCCAACTCCCCCAGCCGTCATTATGTAACTCCGGGGGTGGTGGTTGCCCTGGCGGCGGGGCTGAGCCGCGGAGGAGCGGTCTAGCGCCGCGGGCTCAGGGGCACGGCTGGGGCTCGAGTGCTCGGGGATGGCGGGCGGCGAGGGCGAGGGACAGGGGCAAGGCCGTCACGCACAGCCCACCCGAGAGGGGCTTGGTGGAGAGAGCCGTTAGCCTGAGGGCAGTGCGGTCAGGTTCATGCTTTGTAGTTCGTGAATTTGTTATGAGGGTCAAGGATGATAACAATACAGTTTTTCAATGTTCTGGAAAGTGGAGAGCTTCAAAAATCTATAGTAGGAGGTGAGTGCAAGTTGGAAAACGACTAGAAAAGTAGTTGATAGATCTCTCTACTCTCCTTAGCTGTTGTGGAGGTTAGGAACTGAAAGGAATTGGAAGGAGGTTGGAAGTCGGAATTGAGGGGGAAAAGCCAACTTTCAAGTAGTTTGCTCTGAGAAGCTTGTGAGTTATTTGTATCTTAGGTTTAAAAAATACATTCTGAATCTTTGGGACATAGGCATGATATAGTTACAAATAAAACTAATCATAAATTATCTTGTTCTTAAGGAGTCTTCGTAATTCATTGTTTGCACAATAAAATGTAGGGTTAAAATAGGAATTTCAGCGAGCATGTGCTGTGGGGACTGCATACAAACTATATACGGACTATGTACAAACTTGATTTTGTAGTTCATTGAAAAGGATTTTGAAAGTCTTGAAAACAATTTTAAAAGAAACATAAATTACTACAATGTAAACTGTTTGAAATGTTCCCTTTGGTTTAGAAGGAGGAATGTTAATACTAGCAATTGTATCATTTTCCTGAACTTGCTTTAGTACTGCCTTGTCAGAAAAACTTCCTGAAATGTGATTTTTTTGTATTAGAGATCATTTATGTTACTTTATATGAACTTAAATCACAATTTCGTTTTTTTTCCTCTCAAAATATTTGGTAAGGAGAAGCGGATCCTTAAAGCTTGTTTTGAAATGTTCAGACTACTGAGATCCTTGTCAGTGCTTTTGCGGGGGGGGGCGGTGCTAGGGACCCAACTCACGACCTCCTGCTTGCTGGGCAAGTACTCTGCCGCTGAGCTAAATCCCCAAACCTTTGTCAGTGCTTTAAGTAAAAATTTTAAAAGATTCTTGGTGCCTCATTCTTTTATGTCTAAATAATGATGCTATCTCAGTCAAAAAGAAAATTTCTGTTTCTATTTTAGGTGAAATTGTGTAGTGTTTTGAATACCTGTGAACAAATCTCTGCCTTTAGGTTGGGCCGTGTGTGTGTGTGTGTGTGTGTGTGTGTGTGTGCGCGTGTGTTCTTATGTAACCAGCCTGCTCAGACTGTCTTGGAGATCTAATGGCTGCTTTGAATGTCCAGTAGGTGTCATTGTAGGCGGCCAGAAATTGGACATTATAGTTTAAGAAACACTAGTCCAAATAAGCATATAATAATTGGGTGGTTATTAATAAGTCATAGAAGCCCTCTTGTCTGAAACACTTTAGTATTGGAGCTGTTTATAAGGAATTTGAAACAATGGCTGTTGAAGTATAATTGCTTTGAAATGTATCTTAAAAGTTTGGGGTCTTTTGTTTGTTTTTTGGGTGCTGAGGATCTAACTCAAGGCCTTGAGCTTGCTAGGCAAGTGCTCTACCACTGAGCTAAATCCCCAACCTCAATTTTGTTTGTTTTTTCCCAATTCCTAAGCTGTTTTGACAAGTCATGTTGATTTAACTTTATTGTTTTCAGCAGGCAGTTTTGATACAGTAGTTACTAAGTTCTGGAATGATTAAGATTTTCAGCTTGACTGAGCTTTGTTATAAAAAAAAACTAGTGCTACATAATGAAAAGCTAAAATGACAAAATAAGGGCAGAAGTCTCCAAATAAGTTATCAGCTGTGGAGTACAGTACTTTGCTCTTTTAATGTCAGAACAGAAGAATTTTGGAGTTTCATTGTGGCTTCTTAGAGTCTCCCTGCCAGAATCGGCTTCTTTTTACATTTTGATCTGGCTAGTAAACTGTGTGTTACTAATGGACTGAACGTTTGTTATTGTGTAAAATGTAATGTTTAGATTCTGGAGGGAGCTGGCACAGAAATCTCTGAAGGGGCCTGCATGTACTCTGAATACAGCTTTTCACCCGCATAGGTTTCTGCAGAGCTCTTGTAGCTCTATTCCTTATACTTGCTATTGATACAATATTTAAGAAAAGGTTTGTGCCTAACGTGAGAGTTCTCCATAAAGATGAGACAAATAAATATAATAGGCTGAAAGATTTAAAAAAGAGACAAACACATCTATCATGTACACTTCCCTTTAGAATCTTAGTGGTGGGGAAATAGGAACCCGGTGTATTTTGGGAAAAAAGTTCCCTTGATTTGGTTTACCTCTGGCCTCTACTTTAGAATCACTCATCTGATTCGAGGGGCTTGTGGTATGAACCAGTAATAGTTTTAGCTTGAGAGAAAGGGCTGCCAAATCTACTAATATTTTTAAAGCTCAATCACTTGTTACCATTTAATGTCATAACCAGGAGCTGAAGTTGCCAGAAATAAAAATTGTTCTGAATGTTTTGGTTTGGTTTAGTTTTTACTTGGCACTTAGTTGCTTTCCATTAACCAAACTAGTTTTCTTTACAGTTCAGACCTGTGATTACTAATTTGCACAGATACTCATATTTGGTTCTCTTAATGTCTCAGAATGCTATCTAGTTCTATAATTAAACTAAAATTGGAAAGTAGAATTGGAAGTTTCCTTGGTAAAGGTCTTTTCTCAATAAGTGCCATATGATAAATACATTAATATTTGCATAAACATTCACTCAATAATATGTACAAAAACTTGGAATTTCAAGTGCGTGGATGCTGACATGGGTCCAGTTTAGAAACTTATGATTCATTTTTATGAATTCTGAGACTTTCTGTTGAAGGATGTGACTGCCATGGAAACAAGTATAAGAAAAAGTATATGAGAAGACTTTAAATTCTATCATGTATGTATCAAGGAGTACAACATTGAGTACTTGTAGAATTTTTTTTTTTTTTGAGACAGGGTTTCACTATATAGTCCAGGCTGGCCTTGAACTCACCGTATAGCCCAGGCTGGCCTTGAACTTGCAGCAGTCCTCCTGCCTTAGCCTCGCGTGCTGGAATTACAGGCTGTGCCACCATGCCTGGCTGTGACTTTTTCCTTATCAGAGTTTATTCATTTCAGATCCCTGAGGGTCTGCAGACTCTAGGTTGAAAATTTGTGAGTTGGGGAGAGAAAAAGCAGGGAAGCAGGGCTCTGAATTCATACAGATAGGGTTGTACCCTGTGGAAAGGCTTAATAGAAGAAGTGACTGTTGATCTTGAGTGTTGAGAGAAAAAGTCAGATAGTTAGGCAAGGGATAGTTGAGAGGTATTCCAGAGAGGAAAATAGATCAGAAAATGGGTGGAGATGTGAGACCACCTGGCAGATCATGAAATTGTAGAGCATTGATGAGGGAAAGTCTTGTTGAATCAGGTTTAATTTCTGTTCCTGCTCCCTGGGCCACTTTGTTCTTGAACCTATTGAGCAAATACTGGTTGCAGAGACATTTTACTACACCATAGGTTATGGACCTCTAGTTGTTTCTCTTTTCAGGTACAGTGAACAGCCAGATAAACTGCTTGAAGGTCTGCCTCCCTGGAGGATTTATTTCACTTTTCTCTTGTCCTGCAGAGCTACTTCTGTGTAGGAATAATGCCAGCATATTGCGTGGAGCCATGTGTTAACTAGGCCTAGTTGGTGGGTTGTTTTTTTTCTTCTCCTTCTTTTCTTCCTTCATTTGATCATAGAGAATCTTGCAAGGCCACAGAAGGGAGAGTCGATGTCTACTAGAAGTGCCATGGGTGTCTGAGTCATTTGTCTTTTCAGCTTCCTTGTGCTTTTGTGGCCTGCTCTAATCTCAGTATGTATTATCACCATTGTAGTCAGAGTTAGCTGGTTATGTAATGGTAACCAATCTTCAAATAATGGCTTAAAATAATTTTTGAAAAAATGTTTATTCTCACATAAAATCTGGCTGATTCCAGGCAGCTGCTCTTTGTATGTTGGGTCAAGGTTGCATCTCTATATTTATCTCTACTTCTGTCATCATACTGGTAAGGGAAGAACCAGCTGAAGAATTGCAAACTGACAATTAAATGCTTCTCCAGAAATCATTTCTGGTTAGTGTGGTGGCACACACCTGTAATCCCAGCACTTGGGAGGCTGAGGCAGGAGGACTGCTGTGAGTTTGAGGCCAAACTGGGATACCTAGGGAGTTCAAGGCCAGCCTGAACTACATAGTGAGACCCTGTCTCAAAAAACCAATAATAATAAACTTCAGCTCATGGGCTGTTCAGGAAGTAGGGCAGAGCAGCACACTAAGGTATGGCTTATGTTATTTACAGCATGTAAAGAGGCCCAACCAGCACTGCTTCTTTCTAGCTGGCAGTGGCTAGCTGATCTGCAGTACCTTGTCCTTCATTTTGAAGGGAGTGTTTTGGCACACTTCAGAGTCTTGGACTCTAAAGAAAGACTTTTCCAAGATGGCAGGCTTCTACATTTCATACAATTCTTCTACTCTGTAGCATGCATATTACTTTCACTGAGGTAAAAACTTTTTTTTCTTGCTGATCGGGTGAAATAAGCATTGCATTTTCAGTATAACAAATGAATGTGGCTGCCTGTGGGTTGGTGAGATGTTCAGGGTTCTGGCGTCTAGCTTGACAAAGCCTCAGCTTCACCACTTAGTAGGAGTGTGTCCTTCAGCAAAGTGCCTGTTCATCTCTAAAATGAGGATGGTAACAGTACCTATTAGGTAGGATTGTTGTAAATAGATGTACAATGCTTAGGACAGTGCTGACCTACAGTAAATACTATAAAAGTACTAGCTAATAAAGTCATATAATATAGTCTTTAAGTAGAAAAATATAGGTTGATATATTTATAACCTTAGAACAGTGTTCATTAAAACAAAAAGCATAATGATATAACAAAACATTGATTTGGCTAGCCATTTTCTTAATTTGTAAATCTAGATTTAAAGATTAATTCCTTTAATATACATTTAGTTGTATTTAAAATTAGAAATAGTGCATGGAAACTTTCCTAATACTATTCAAGAAGTAATAATCGTTGTAAGGATGGAAGAAATACATCAATACATAGATGTCTTGTGCTCACTTCGGCAGCACATACACTAAATTTGGAAAGATGTCTGCTTCTGCTTCATTCCCTGTTAAGTTTTCTGTTGCTTCTTTATTGATTGTAGTTCTGCATTATAGTAAAAAATGATGACTATTCATTTATACACAAAGGAATTAAGAGCAGAGTCTTTAAGAAATAACCCACGTTCATATTAGCATCATTCACATTACCTAAAATCTTGGAATGTATTAAGTTACCTTTCTAGAGCCAATGGTTTGCAAGCGAGCAGGTTTAATACAGAACATTTATAGATTACAACCTTCACCCATAAGCCAAATGCAGGAAGAGTGCCAAATGTCTGTCTATGCACTGGAGACCCAAAAGATCAGATCAAGGGGTGGGAGCCCACAGCACTATCCCATGAACATCCGTGTCTGCAGATGATGGCTGAAGAAATCTTTACTGGAACCAGAATACGATGCTTGCAGCAGAGATGATGACCAGAGCTCCCCCGAAGCAACAACAGCCGTTCTTGATGATAGCAAGGCTCCCTGAGCTACTTCTTTGACTAGAACAGACGGGTCCCCTTCAGGAGAATCAGCCGCAGCAGAGCTTCTTCTGGGAAACAGCCTACAACTATCTTCTGCTCCCATTCTCCTTTGCAACTATCCTCAGGTGGCTCCTCTGTGTCCAGAACCACACCAACTCAGTCCAGCTGGGCGTTCCAGCTCAAGTTGACCACAATAGTAAGTCCACCACAATCAACCCCTGTTCAATTTGATAACCAGACACATTTCTTTAAGCCACAGTCTCCAGTGGCGGATTTATAAAGAACTAACGTGTCTTGATCTATTCAGATTTTACATGAACAATACAATTCTTATTGGCACTCATTCCCATACCAGAAACAAATATTTAAAAGATTCTCAAAACTGGTTACAAACAGGTGTCCAAAAATTACAAATATACATACAAACATACAACAGCTTCATTCTGTCTCTTGCTTGTTCTATAACAATAAATAGTTTACAAAGTACATCATACTAATACGGTGTATCCGCATTTAAAAATATGGCTTTAAGTTGTAAAACTCTTTGGTTTCCATTAATTTTAACAACAGAAAATGGCAACATTAAGAGATGCCCCAAAGGATCTCCTGCACCCCAAATACACTCTTCCCTTCTGGTGGAAGGCCTCAGGTCATTTTTCCATTGTCCTGTTTGTTTTCCACAACCATTGTTTTCCTTTGTTTATCCTTGCAGTCCACAGCTGTCCTCTGGCCCAGTGCTCCAGGTCACCCTGCTGGCTCTCTGCTCTTGATTTCCAACATAGATTCAGCCAAAAGCCCTCAACGGTAACTCTGCTGCCATCCCAACACCAGAGCGCGCTGAAATTTTCTTGCCATCCAGGCAGTATCTCCAGACACAAGCAAAATGCAGACCAACCTCTGCCAAAGCACACATACACCGCCCGGGATCCAGTAGCCAGTGCAGTCTTTCTTAACAGAGGCCTCCCAAGCCTCATCCTAATCAACAGCATTTCTGTCAGTTACTCTGGTTTTCCATGCTCTGATCAGAGTCTCCCATATAATGAGTTTAGAGCATTCTAAGGCTGCCTCTTTGTCTGGTCTCTCAAAACCTTTCCAGATTAATTCCAAAGGTTTTAAAGCCACATGGCCAGGCAATGTCACAGCAAGGACCCCTCTTCTCCGGTACCAATTAGGGATGTGTGTGAGTCTTTGGGGGTCCAGGAGCAGAATGTTATGGTTTGTGTCTAGATGTCCCCCCCCCCCAAAGCCTCATGGTAAAAGGTGGCTGAATCTAGAGTGTGTGATGCTGGGATTAAGGCCATGTGATTACTAAATCAATCCACTGATTGGTTTAGCAATGCTCTAATCCTAGCAGCCTGGATAAAATATAAGGGATGGAAGAGGCTTGCCTATGTCTTGCTTACCCCCTTGTTTGCACCTCTTGCTTACCTTACTGCCTTCTGCCTGTCCGCCATGCCACCCTGCCTTGGACCCACCTGATTATGGACTGAAACCTCTATGAACTGTAGGCCAAATAAACCCTACCCCTTTAACTTTGGGTGTCAGGTATTTTGTCTCAGCAACGAGAGAAAAGTAACTAAGATATCAAATATCCATCAACAGATGAATTGATAAGCAAAAGGTAGTATATAATATATACACAATAGAATATTATCCAGCCTTAAAAGGAAGGCAGTTGGGCAGTATGCTGTAACATCACACACTACGATGCTGTGAACTTTTGATGAGTTTTAAGGACATTGTGCTAAGTATCACAAGGTAGTCACAAACGGACAAATACTACATGATTCCACTTGGGTAAGGTACTTAAGAGTAGTCATAGTCAGAGACCTGGAGAAAGGCAGCAGAATGGTGGTAACCAGGGCTGAGTGGGGACGGTTGGGAGGGTTATTTAATGGGTACAGAGTTTTAGTTTCACAAGATGAAAAGAGTTGAGGAAATGGGTGGTGGTGATGATTATACAACATTATGAACACAATCAATGTCACCGAACTGTGTGCTTAAAAATGGTTAAGATGGTAAATTTTGTTGTATATATTTTACTACAATAAAAAAAAATGGGAAAGCCACAAAAAGGAATATCCAGTAACTTATGTTAATGAAAGAGCTTGTTCTGAACTCTGTCAGTTTACTGTGTAAGGAAAAGGACTCTTTTTTTTTTTTTACTTTTTGGCAGTGATGGAGGTTGAACCCAGGGCCTTGTGCATATTAGACAAGAGCTCTGCCATTGAGCTACACCCCAGCCTCCTTTCCAAAATTGTGTTTTGAGACGGACTGTTGCTCACTTGCCCTGGCGGACTCAAATCTGTGAGCTCCTTGCCTCACCCTCCTGTGTAGCTTAGAGAGTTACACCATCTCACCCAGCAAGAGAGGGACTGACTTTGGAGGTTAAAAATGTTACCCACTCCAGACATTGCTTTCCTTAGCTCAACTCTGAATATCAACTGCTTTAAACATTATTTGAAAGTTTTATTCTAAAATTTAGCATATTTTCTTGGAATTTATTTTTTAAATTTTAATTCTGTGCTCCATTACTGTTATGGTTTATGTCTAGATGTCCCCCCAAAGCCTGTGTGGTCATAGGTGGGGTCATAGAGTGTGTGATTACTAGGTTAGTCCACTGATTGGTTTGGCGTAGTTCTGCTGGGATCAAGGATGCAACACTAGGATTAAGGGTGCTGGGATTAAGGATGGGAGTGCTACCCACCCTAAAGTCAGGTACCCTGGATAAGATATAAGGGACAGAAAGAGACTTGTCTTCCTCCTGGCCGCCTTCTGCCTGTCTGCCATGCCATCCTGCCTTGGACCCAGCCGATTGTGGACTTGAACCTCTACAAACTGTGCACTAAATAAACCTTTCTTCCCTTAACTTTGGGTGTCAGGTATTTTGTCTCAGTAACGAGAGAAGAGTAACTAAGACAATTACCTAAAAGTGCTGCTTATTCAGCATATTTGTATAGGTTTTTGGGAGTTGGATACTAATTTTTTTGTGTGGAAAAATTTACTTCTTTTCCTTGGAATGCAGTGATCTGAAATTGATTCCTTTTCACTTGTCACTAAATGAGAATGAATTGTGTTTAAAACAGGCCTATTCTTTAGCACCCAGAATGTGTTCTGTAAAATCATTTCCCACCCAAAAGAATCAGCATTCCTTGGAGAAATTCTAAGTCTAGGGGAGGAATTGTACACAATAAGCCTGAAACTTCTTGTTCTAGCAAGAAGGTAGGAACCTATTTTAATTTATTAGTTTTATGGCAAAAAATTTTAGAAGCTGTGTTCGTGTTACCAGAATCAGGTTCTTGGGTCTAGATATGTTAGAATGAAACCTGACCCAAAAGAATACAGTCACAGGGCAAGGCTTGTGTTGGGACTTCTTTCTGCTCACGCTCTGAAAAAGGGCAAGTCAAGCTGGTGGCTCCCTGACGGAGAAGGGTAGCTGATATAGACCGTGCTCTCACCAAAAGTTCTTATCCAGGTCTTTTGTGCAAGTAAGAGACTCAGACCTGCGGAGTACCCTGTCCTTGGCTGGGGGGTGTCTGCGTGCAGCAGCGGGCAGCTAGTTGTTCAGCTTTGAGTGAGGGTATGCAGGTTTCCTGGAGACAGGCCTTCTCCTCTGTCTGTGTTAGTAGCATGTGTTTGTGGCTGTTGTTTTCAACTCCAGGGCTGTATGTAAGCCCTGGGTCCCCAACTGTGTCTTTGTTTAGTTTTGCTGTGAAAATGCAAAACAGGCAGGATCCCTACCAGGTCCTTTCCCAACCTTTGATCTTTGTGTGTGTGTGTGTGTGTGTGTGTGTGTGTTGAGGATGGAACTCAGGGCCTTGCGCCATTTTATCCCATCTTGAGTGGTTCCAGACTGTCCTGGGGACTTCTAGAACCACTCCCAGGATTCATGAGTTTCAAGTATGACTCACAGGACTCGAAAAGTCATAGTCACAGAGAGCAGTTTACTACAGTGAAATGGAATGAAGCCGAATCAGCAAAACAAAAGGCATTTGGGACAGAGTCTGGAGGAAGCTGGGTACAAGTTTGCAAGAGTCTTCCTCCAGTAGCATGAGGCTAATCCCTCCAGTGGGAATTGTGCAGAACCTCAGAATTAAACCTTACAGTGCTTTTAGTGCCTTCTTCTATTTTTTCTGAGCACATGTCCTAGGTACACATGTCCTTGTGCACACATATGGTCTTCTAGGTTCCTGAGGATTTGTGGGAGTTTTTCAGAGTTCCCTGTGCCCTCTGATTCTCCAGCTTTTCTTTTTAATCTTTTTGGTTGACCTGTAGTTTGTCTATTTACTTTGTAATACCTTTGGAAGCTATGGTGTTAAACAGTTGTCCTATCTTCGAACAAATGCTTCTGGGGAAAGGTTATTGGAACTGGCTGAGTTTCGAGTCATGTCAGATAAAGAGAACCTTGCAAATGGGGTCTTCCACACAGGTCAGATAGTCACCAGTTGAATAAACACTTCCTAGTTTGCTTTAAAACTTCGATTAATTTGCAGCATTCTTTAAAAGTTTGCTCTGCCGTTTTCACTGACTTTGCCCCTGGTACTACATTAGAATAGGAACCCCTCCTTTCCCATACAGCTAATGATTGTCCAGATACTGAAAGAGGGACTCTGGATATTGTAGTGCATGAAAGACACCCTCCCTCTCACGTGTAGTTTATGTGTATATTTTTGTGTGTGAGGATTGGCGGTAAACAAGTTTGTTTGTTGAACCAGGAATCTAACTCAGGCCTTGGATATGCTAGGCAGTGCTCTACCACTGAGCTATTCCTTAGCCTGTTAGGCAGTAAGGATCAGTCAGTGTCATCAGGATCAGTGAATGATACTGAGGAGTTGGACCCTGCCTCCACCCCGCCCCACTTTGAGGAACCAAGAGCTGGATAAGGTCAGAAAACAGTGCAGGCAACTGAGCAGCAGAGGCAACTGCGACGCGAAGCCTCATGGCCAAGAGTGAGTTTGACATGTTCAAGACAGAACAAGAGAGCCAGTGTGGCTGAAGGAGGCAGATGTCCAAGAAGGGAGAAGGGGATTGAAGTCACTAAAATGATGTACTAAAAAACGTTCATATCCAGGGCCTGTAGTCAGATAACCCTGATTTTTATAATCATTGTTTTCTTTTTGTTTTTTGGTGTTGGGGATCGAGCTCAGGCGCCCTACAACTTGAGCTAAATCCCCAGCCCCTAATCATTGTTTTCATTACTATGATCTTCAGTAGGCTCACTTCCTCCCAACATTAGACACCCACAGACTGGATGCTAGCCTGAATCTAATGCTGGTACAGTCTTGCATCTTTTTGTTTTGTTTTTTGAGACAGGTTCTCACAATGTAGTAGCTCAGACTGGCCTTGAACTCTCCTCTCTCAGCCTTCTGATACTGGGATTGCAGGTGTGTACCACCACACCCAGCAGTCCTGCAATCACTGGTTGGGTCTTAGAATATCTTGATAGGAACTCAGTTAATTAAATCTGTTTTGAAAATTATCGCTAAATGGGCAGTTTTTAATGTCCTTTACATTAGGTTCATGAATCATGTGAGCTCGAGTCCACCATTTGTGGTCTGTCAATCAAACCCAGGGCTTCATACAGGCCAGGCAAGTACTCTGCCACTGAACTGCACCCACCTTGTCCCTTGGAAAAAAAAGCATATATATTAGTTGGCCTTTATGACATCACTTGAACATTTAGTGGCTTAGTGAGACAACCATTTTATTTGGTCAAGTTATGTGGTTCAGCAGATTGGGCATTCGGGTGTTTCTATTCCTGGTTTTCTGTAAGGTTATTCATGTTTGGGGCTGTTGTCCAAGGTGTTCGCTCACACACATTTGTTGGTTGATGCTGACCATTGACTGACCTACATCTCTTTACCAGGCTAGTTCTGCCTCCTTTACATGGCTGCTACGTTTTGAAAGCAGCAAGGAGAAAAGCAAGGTCCAGTATGTGAGAATCTTTGACATTCGCATTGCATTTGCTAGTGTGGCATTGGGCAAGCACAGAGCCATTGTGGGAGGAGATACGGGGCATGGGTACCAGAAGACAGGACTCACTGAAGGCCTTTTCCATAACAACCCGCCATGAACTAGGAAAGAAAGAACATGAAGTTTTATTTTAAGAAGTTTTTTTTGGTTTTTTTTTTTTTTGGTGGTGCTGGGGATCGAACTCAGGGCCTTGTGCTTGCAAGGAAAGCACTCTAATCACTGAGCTAAATCCCCAGCCCCTGAAGTTTTATTTTAAAGCAGGAAGAAAATAATACAGTAACAGAATTATAATTCATAAGGACATAATATTGACTAGCATTGTTTGAAGAATGGCATTTAATAAGAACTGTAAAAAGAATGAGTACAAACAACATTCATTATGAAAGAAAAATTAAAAGTTTTTGTTAGACATGAAAATTATGTATAATCAGCATGTTATTATGACTTTATCCCAAAAGATTTATCCCCTTACAGTTTGTGTTCCAGTAAGAAACTTGTGGCTCTATTCTAAGCTTGGCAACACAGTGAAAAGCACTTTTTTGTTTGTTTGTTTGTTTTCTTTTGTCTTTAGGCATGGTCTTGCTATGTAGCTCAGCCTGGCCCTGAGCTCACTGTGTGTCCAGGCTGACCTGGAACTTGAGGTGATCTCTCCTGCCTCTGCATCACGAGTGCCAGGATTATAGGTGTGTGCCACCATGCCTGTTAAAAAGCACTGTTAAATAATTTACATTATGAGGAAAATAGATGCTTAGTCAAAACAAAAGTAAAACTGAAAATGATTTAAATTTAATACAGTTTTGTTACTTCAATAAAAATAGTCATATTTCATCTGCCTACTGTTTTTATGTCTATGATTTAAATTGCAGTCAGTTATGTTGATCCTACAGTTTGCGCTCGTAAAAAATGTAATAAGGAGAATTTCTCTATTGTATAATTTTACCTGTACCTTGTAATTTAGGGCATATGTTTTTCGTGAAACTGTTTCTAGACCTAGAAAATTAGGACGTCTCAGAAACATACTTTGTATATTCCATATGTGGGTATGGTCATGCATGTACTTCAGATATTTAAATCGAAAAAACTATTATATTACTTCCTTATTTCATAAGAATAATAAGTCTTTCTGTGATTCTTTTTGTTTCTTGGGTTTTTCGGGAGCAGTACTTCTTTATCTTTTGGAGGCTTAAAATCCTACTAAAATTAGATAAAAAGCTGTTTATATAGAAAAATAGATATTTACATAAATACATTTCATGCAGTTTCAGGGGCATTGTTAGGCCCCTTTCTAGCTTCGGTTAAGGAATCCTTTTTATTTATTTATATACAATTAGCCCGTAGTACCTGTGGATTCCACATCCATGGATTAAACTACCTGCCAATCCAAAATATTTGAGGGAAAAATTGTGTCTGTGTTGAACATGTTCAAATCTTTTTCTTGCCATTGTCACCTAAACAGGGATTAACGACCATTTACATAGCATTAATACTAAGTAAATTGATTTTTAAAACTTTGCAAGAGGGTGAGTGCAAGTTATATGCAAATACTGTGCTGTCTTGTGTGAGGACCTTGAGCATCCCCAAGTTTGGGTATCCACGGGCATCCTGGAAGCAGTCCTCCTGGAACACTGAGGGGTGACTATTTCTGATTTCCTCCCTTGACTTCCTGTTACTTCCTTTGGGTCAATGACTTGGTTGAAAAGTCAGCCATCATAATTTTGTTAAATTATTTCACATAAAGATTTTAAATTAAACACTATTTCATGGTATTTACCTCGTTATATGGAAAGTAAAAACTTTGGCTTCTTAAATTTGTTCTGAGGGTTTTGTTAGGAAATTTTATTAGCAGAAGGCCAGATTTTTTGTTTTTGTTTTTTTGAGACAGTATCACTATGTAATTCAGGCTGTTTAGGCTGGCCTAACTCAAGGCAGTCCTCCTGCTTCAGCCTCCTGAGTGCTGGGATTACAGGCGTGCATCACCACGCCCACCTAAAAGGCTGGATTTTTAGTATATACATATCTTACTGTTTTTTGTAAAAAAAGTATCTTGACAGTTGTGAAAAAAAACCTGATGACCACAGGCCAGGCCATGTACCAGGCATTCTCATTTAATCATCACAGTAGCCCAGAGAGATTTTGCCTTGCTGAAGTTTTGAAAGCCTCTTCTTTCTAGTTTAATTAATCTCTGCTTTCAGTTGAGTAGCTAAGAGAAAGTGGTGTCTTACTCTATTACTTCCCTGTCTTCTTGGTGTTTGATAAATTAAAACTGTGCAGTGTTTCCTTATGTGTACTCTGAACCAGAAGCAATTAGAAATACTGTGCTGTACATTATAAAATATAATTGTAATTGGTAGCAGTAAGCTATTTTTTGAAGGTTAGCTAATCCTTTATGTTATTGTCTGGTTTTACAGTATTAGTGTTACTTGTAGATAATGAAAAAAGTTTTATGTGTATGGAGGGGACCTATATCCTGTATTCCCTTTGTTTTCTCCAAGGGATGGAAAAATTTCATGATTAAAACCAGTGGATTAAATAATAGTCCATCTTTCCCTAATTTTATAGGTGGAGTTAACTGATCCTGGTTCTTTTGTGTTGAGGAAACTTTCGGGAGGAGTAGCAGGGATAGAATCCAGGGGTACAATATGACTGAGCTATATTCCTAGCACCCCTTTTTAAAGATATTGTTTGTTTTTAAATTTTGAGATGGAGGTCTTGCTTAGTTTACCAGGCAAAACTCAAACTTGCAAGCCTTCTGCCTCAACCTCCCTCAGTGCTGGGATTACAGACTGCCCACTGTGCATGGTAGTGGACACATCTTGGCTGCCCTAAATGTTTTCTCCCATGGGCTAAGTAACTTCATTAGAGAAAGCCAGGGTTACCAAGAATTTAAAAGTAGGCATAGGGGCCCTTACTCATTGCAAAGCTGGGCACTGCATTGACAAAATGTGTTTCAGAAAATATAATTCAAATAATGAATTTCTTTTTTTTAAATGAATTTCTTTATGAAATAATGAATTTCTGTTGCTTTGTTTTCATGTTCAGTAATCTTTTGTTTCTGTAATATCTAATGTTTTTCACATCCAGCATGCTTTTCGTCTTATATATTGCAGTTTTTATGTTATAGTTGGGATAGGTTGTCTTTTAAAAAAAAAAAATCAACACCTTCAGTGACACTCAGTGTTCTGTAGTTGGGGGTTTATTTGGGAGGGGGCTGCTAGGGATTGAACTCAAGGGCCTTGAGCTTGCTAGGCAAGTGCTCTGCCACTTGAGCTAAATCCCCAACCTGACACTCAGTGTTCTGAACAGTGTGGTAATGATTACTGTTGTCATTGTCTCTGCCTGCTAACTCTAATTTATGTGTCGAATTCGGGTCAATTTCTTTTTTTTAATTTTGGGTCACTTTTGATTGACTTTTGTTTTTATCCATCATGGTGGATCTTATTATCTTGTTTCCTATCTCTTTGCTGAGACAAAATACCCAACCCCCACAATTTATTTGGGATCACAGTTTTTAGAGATTTCAGTGAAGGGTCTGGTGGAGGAAAGCTGCTCATGTCAAGGTGGCCAGGATGCAGAGGGCAAAAGGAGAAGCTGGGGAGGCAGCCATACCTTTCCAGATCAGGACCCCAGGGACCCACCTCTAACTTGCTCCTACTAGCAAGTCAGCTGGGATCCACTCATGAGCATAGTACCTCCGTGATCCAGGCACCTTCCTAAAGCCCCACCTCTGAACTCACCCCACGCTTAAGCATAGCACTTGTTTTTCTGGTTATTTCCATTCCTGGTAATTATTTTATTGACTGCCGGTTACTCTGAATTTTACCTGTGGTATTCTGGATATTTTTGTATTCCTAAAAATATTTTTGAGCTCTGCTGTGAGATGCAGTGGATTTGTTTGAAAACAGTCTGATCCTTTCAAGTTTTCTTTTTAAGATTGATTAGGCAGTACTGGGTCTTTGGTCAGTCTTTCTCAGGAAAAACCCCTTCTTATATTTCACCCAGTCCTTAGTCTGATTGATGGGAAGAGGCAACTTTTATGGCTATGTGTGACTTCTGGACATTGCTGTCTCTAACCCTTTGGGCGCTTCTGTTCTGAGATCTGGTGGCTTCCTCATACAATGTGCTGATCAGCTTTCTTATTACTAGAGGGCCATTCTCTGTAGATCCCCAGAATTCTTTCTTTGTGTTGCTGTCTCTATTACCTAGCTCAGGTGGTAGGCCGGATTTGGCCTGGTTTTCCTTCCCTTTCTTAGAGCGAAGCCAGGAAACTCTTAAGGAAGAATGTTGGGACAGCTTCGTTGTTTTTTGTGTCCACTGTCGTGAAAACCAATGATTCATGTTTTTTCTGTTTTTCAATAATTTCAGCAAGAAGGTAAATTCTCATGTTTGTCTAGAAGGAGAAGGCTCTTTTCTCATCACATTTTCCCCATAGTACTAGGTTCATCATTGAGGATGGGGGTGTTCTTTGTAGCCCTGGTCCAACGTTGGCTGTAGACTGGTGCTTTGTGCCAGGACCTCATAGCTTTCATGTGCCCACCCCATGCAGCTGCAGATCTCGTACCCTTACTATTAGACATATTTTATTGCTGATAACCTTTTTTTAATAGTTTATTGTCTTTTCGCTCTCTTTATCAGTTTTTTGATAGATTTTATGTAGCCCAGTTTATCTTTTTTGTTGTCGTTCAGTGCTTTTGGAGTTGGTTAAGAAATGTTTGCCTCTATCAAGGTCAAAGGTATTTTCCTATGAGTCTTCTAAATGTGAAATGCTTTTCACATTTAGGTCGTACTCTCTGGAATTACCTTTGTGAATTGTGTAAGGTTAAGAATTGTATTAGTCAGCTTTCCTGTGGCTGGGACACAAAACACAATGACATAGTTTAAAGGAAGAGGAATTTAACTTGGCTTGGGGTTTCAGAGGATTCAGTCTGTGATCAGCTGGCTCCAAGGTAAAGACATTGTGGTAGAAAGGACCTGCTGGAGCAAAGATGCTTAGTTCATGGCATCTGGGAAGCAGAGCATGGGAACAGTGCCAGAGGGGAAGGAGTGAAGAACTAGATGTAGAATCCAAGGTCATGCTGCATGACCCACCCTGAAGTACACTTCACTAATTCCTCCTTCAACTTCCCAGCCAGTCAAGTTGACACAATTGAGCTTACCCAACGCAAGGATCATGATATATTATTTTATTTGGGAATTTCCAGTTGCCTCAGTATCTTTATTTAATAAAAGATTGTCTTTTCCCTCATTGTACCTCAATGCTACTTTTATCATAAGTCAGTAGTCCTCTATTTGTGTAAGACTGTTTATAGACTATTTTTCACTGGTGAGTTTTAATTACAATGCAGTTTTAATTATAGGTGTGTACCCTTTTTTTAAAAATTTTTTTTCTGAGATAAGATTTCTCTTGTAGTTCAAGATAGCCTTGAACTTGCTATGTAGCCCAGGCCAGCCTCAAAACTTGTGGCAATCCCCCTGCCTCAGCCTCCTGCATGCTGGGATTACAAATGTGTGCCACCGTGCCTGGCTCATAATACATTTTAAAGTTTGAGGGGTATATACTCTCCATTTTTTTCAAGATCGTTTTGGTAATCTTTACTTTTTGCATTTCCTTAAGGATTTTTTTGGGGGGTGGTGGTGCTGGGGATCAAACTCAGGGCCTTCCATAAGGATTTTAGAATCAGTTTTTCAGTTTCTTTTTAAGAGGAGAAAGGGAGTGGGAGTTGATTAAGATTGCTTTGAAATTGAAATGATGGTTTGGAAAGATTCTAAGTCTTTCCAACCCACAAACTTTGTACAGCCTTCCCTTTACAGTTAACACGCTGCATGACAAAGTTTTGGGCAGCTATAGACCTCACACAGCGGTGGTCCCGTGAGGTTATAATGGAGCTGAAACACTCTTCTTGCATTGTAATGGTTATAACTTTATTGTGCAGTACATTCCTTGTGTGTGAGGATGCTGCTCTAAACAGGCCTGTGGCACCATAGAAGTGTAGCACATGCAATTAGGCACAGCACCTGAGACTGCATTGTGATAATAAATAACTAGTACTGGTTTGTGTGTGTACTATGCTACTTTTCATGCTATACTTTTTAGAAACGATGGGCAGCACAACTATACATCTCCTGCTTACCTTGTCTCTTGATGGTGTCAAGAGATGACAGCAAGTGATTGACGTAGGTCAGTCTGTCTAGGTTTGTGGAAGTACACTTTGTGATGGTCACACAACCCCAGAATTACCTAACTGCATTTCTCAGAGTATACTCCTATCATTGACAGTTGTTTTTAGATGTTTGTAAATACCTCAGAAATGTTTCCCTCTGTTCATTTGCAGCGGTCTTCGCACATCTTTTGTTAGATTTATTTCTATTTTTGTTTGTTTTATGCTGTTGTACTTTGTATTTTAAAAATTCATGGCTAGGGCTGGGGATTTAGCTCAGTGGTTAGAGTGCTTGCCTTGCAAGTGTAAGGGCCCGAGTTCAATTCCCAGCACCAAAAAAAAAAAAAAAAAAAAAAAAAAATTCATGGCTAAAAGCTGGGCATGGTGGTAACTAGTTCTTGCGAGGCTGAGAGAAGAGGATTGCAAGTTAGAGAGCAGCCTGGGATACATAGTGAGTTCAAGTTGAGGCTAGACTACATTGAAGACTGTGTTTCAAAGAAACAAAATAAAAATTCATAACTAGCACCATTGGTTTTTCAGTAGTAACCATATGTCCAGAAATATAAATCCACTTATTACTTTTAATAATTAGTCTTCAAATTCCCTATGATGAATGATACCATTATACGTATCTAAAATGTACTGCTAAAATAAAATTTAAAAAATAATAATTAGTCTATTGAATGTTGCAGATTCTCTTGGTACATAATCATATCATCTGTGAATTACTACTTGTCTTTCTTTCTGGTCCTTATTCTTTCTGTTTCTCTTGCTTTTTGCCCAAGGTAGGCCCTGTAGTAGAGTAGAGGTGGTGATAATGGTTATCTCTTGTTTTCTACTGCCAGGGTAGGTTTTCAGTATTCCACCATGTGATAGCGTGCTATAGACATTTTATGACTATTCTTCATGTGTTTTCCGGCAGATTTTATCATCAGTGACTATTTTGTCACATGTTTTTTCTGTACCCATTTGGATGATCGTATGATTTTTCTTTTGTTATATACCTGGAATAAATTACGTTCTAGGTTCTTTTTATATATAATGCTGGATTTTATTTGCCAGCACATTGAGTTATTACACTTTTGTTCAAGAAAGAGGTTAGTCCATGATTTCCCTTGCTTGCAACATTGGTGTCAATTGTTGGCATGGTGTTTGCCCCGTTCTTAAGAATTAGGGACCCTTCTATCCTTTACTGTTCTCGAGAAAACTTTGTGCAATCTTGGTGGTGGGTAGTCTTAGTTGTTCAGAAGAGCTCATTAGAAAGTCCATTGAGATCTTGAAATCTTTGGAGGAAGGTTTTCTTTTGCAGATTCCTTTCCTTTAGTAGCTTTGGGGCCATTCAGTCTGTTTCCTTCAGCCTTGGTAATTTGTATTTTTCATGAAATGTGTCTACTTTACATTGTTACTAGCATAGTTATTATACTGGCCTCTAACAATTCTGTAGTTGTGTTTCCCTTTTTCCTTAATCATTTTGGCTAGAAGCTTATCAGTTTTACTCAGCTTTTCAACAGATCAACTTTCAGCTGTGTTACTTTTCCATGTGCTTGTTTTCTTTTTCATTCATTTACTTTTCAGTGTGGCCTCTTGGAAAGTGAAGGCTGCCTGCCCGTACGGTTCAGGCGCAGCTGTATCTTACACACTTTGCCGCGTTTTCTTTTCATTAGTATTCAGCTTAGTGTATTTCCTAATTTTTGTTTTGATTTTTTTCTTGACCCAAAAGAAATGAATTTTAAAATTCCGGGTACTTGGTGTTTTTCCTGGTTATTTATTGATTGTTAATGATTTCTGACTTCTAAAATTTTTTTCCCTTTTTGTGGTACTGGGGGTTGCACCCAAGGAGTATAGAGTTATATCCCTGGTGCTTTTTATTTTTGCTTTTATTTTGACATAGGGTCTTGTTAAATGACCCAGGCTGGCATCAAACTTGCCATTCTTCTGCCTCAGCCTCCATAGTAGCTGGGATTACAGGTGGGCACCACCACCGTGCCTGGCTATCAGTTTTCTTCTGGTCAGTGTTGTGTGTTGTATTTTTTTCGTCCTGTATTTTCAGTCTTTTTATGGACATATTTAAAGTTTGTCTTTTTTAAGGAATATACTTTTTTGTTTAATCCAGTCTGAAAAACAGCTTTTTGCATGAAGTTGGGTTTCTGTATAATTTTATTGTCGTTTGCTATTTGGCTCATGTTTTTCCTCCCTTCTTTCTTGATTGGTTTTTAAATTAAATATTACATTTTTTCTCTAATGTATTATATATAACAAAAATTTAATGATTGTTCTAAATTATAACTTTTTTTTTGGTGCTGTGGATCAAACTCAGGGCCTTGTGCAAGTACTCTAACCACTGAGCTAAATCCCCTGTCCCTAAAATTATAACATTTGTCCTCGACTTGTTACAGTGTGACACAAATTATTACTTTGTTTTTCTTGAGATGGGGTGTGAGCTTTGCTCAGGCTAACCCCAAATTTGGGATCCTTATACCTCAACTGTCGAAGTAGCTGGGATTACAGGCATATGCTACCATACTCAGCTCAAATTACTACTTTTTCCACACTATCAACATAACTGCTAAAATTTTAGAACCTTTAAACCTTACAAGATATTTCAGTTATTACTTTGAATAATCCCTATTAACTTATTTCCTTACGTGCGTACCCAGTTTATTCCTTCTTTTCATATTTATGATGTAGGATGATTTTTTTATCTGAATAATTCCCTTTAATTTTATTTAGTACAGGCTTGTGGATGGGAAATTTCCTTTTTTTTTTTTTTTTTTTGGCTTGCAAACGTTTCTTTTTGACGTTAATTTTTTTTTGTTTTTTTGAGACAGGGTCTTGCTGTGTAAGTTCAGACTGGCTTTGAACTCACTATGTAGCCCAGGCTGGCCTTGAACTTCTGGCAATCCTCCTCCCTCAGCCTCCTGAGCACTGGGATTACAGATGTACAACACCAAGCCTGGCCTGATAATATAATTTTACTCCAAGACAATTTATTGCATATTCTGGGTATCCAACCCATGACCTCTAATGCTAAGCACATACCCTGCACTGAGCTGTATCTTCAGCCTTTCATGTTAAAGTTTGAATGAGGACTTTGTATTTCTTAATGATTGTGCTTATGTATGTGAGAGAACAGGAGGGAGATTTCCATGACATGGTCCAATAGATTCACAGGATTTTTGTCTAGAAGAGATAGTATAATTTTGTAGGTTATTCATATGAGGCTCCAAACAAAACAAATATGTGTGTGTGTGTGTGTGTGTGTGTGTGTGTGTGTGTGTGTGTATTACGTACACATGTATATGTAAAATTTAAGTAACCTATCTAGGGTCTTACAGATAATTAGTAGCAAGTTTGAAACTAAAATTCAGACTTTCTCCCTCTAATTTATTTTTACTCTGGTTTCTCTTCAGATCGTATAATTTATTTTTAAATTAGGTTTGATAAATGTATACAGATAGCCCAGTTATTATAGACATTTTTAAAATCTGATTATTTTTTATGATGAGATGAACTGTATATTTTTTGAACCATATTACAAATGTGTCATCAAAACTGTTCTTTGTATTACTTCCTTGTTCTCATTTTTATTTTCATAGAGTTGGAAAATATTTAATTCTCAACAAATGAATTCTACACTTGAACTCTGCTGCATTCCCGTGCCACCTCCTCCTTTAGAAAACTGATCTTAAACAGGTACAGTTATGACTTTAACTTCATAAATTTCCCTTGTAGTTAGACATCTTAGTGTTTTTGGTAGTCCTTGGAGACTTTATTTGTTATGCAATTTTACCTGGAATGATTATGTCCATCTGTTTGTCCACCCATCTCTCTTGCTGTGTGTGTGTGTGTGTGTGTGTGTGTGTGTGTGTGTGTTTTGAAATGGAGTCTTGCTGTGTAGCCCAGGATGGCCTCAAACACCTCTTATCTCAGCCTCCTGTGTGTTAGGATTGCAGGCATGCACCATTGGGCCCAGCCTATCATATCTTAATTATTACCCTTGAAATTTGTATTTGAAAGTATTTCTTTTACTAGTTATGTTTTTGAAAATCTGTTACTTAAGTTTACTTTTGTTGAATTACTGAGCTTATTCAGCATGATTGCATTATCTGGCTACATCTTCATTAGTGCCATCCAATAGGACTTTTGTGACCACGGCTCTGTTTTTACTGGGGCTGTCCAGTAGGGGAGTTCAGCTCCTTATAGCTGCTACTCAGCACTTGAAATGTGGGTAGGGAAACCAAGGAGTTAAATGTTTAAATTTCATTTGTTCAAAAAAAATACCTTTCGTCTCTTTCCACTGTTTATTTTTACTGTATGAAATATATAAAACTAAAAGAAAAAGAAAATACCCATCTCCAAATCCACTGTTGCTTCATGCCACGACCTTCCACAAACCCAAGTAGAAATGTCTGGTGCCGAGGCAGGTGGCAGTGAGCTGGGAAGGAGCAGGTTCATCTGGTTGCACCCTCCCAGGAAAGCACCTGGGGGGGTTCAGAGGTGGTGACAGGACAAAGTTGCTGGAGCTTCATGCTGCCAGGTTTCAGTGGGGAAGAAGTCCGTGGATACAGAGTGCTAGGCCACAGTAGATGAGAAATGGTCTCACTGAAGTGTTCTAGGAAGTCGCCAGAATGGCTGCAGGCGAGGACAGACCAACACTGTTGGCCTCACCTGTGCCACCTGGAGTTCCCACTGTATGTAGATGTGACTTTGCCATCGTCAAGCCTAGCAGACCCATGATGTGGATGTGGGTGTAATGATTGCACGGTTGTACTTTGAAAAAGGACTCAAAATATGGAGCTTGTGCTGGGGGATGAGAACTCACCTCAAATCTGGCCTGTTTGCTCTTTTCTGCCTTCACTTGTATCATTTTGCTGTGAAAGAGGGATGTGGTGGGGGTTTTTTGGGGGTTTTTTGGGGTTTTGTTTTGTTTTTTTGTGCCAGGAATTGAACTCAGGGCTTTGTGCTTGCTGGGCAAGCATTCTAACCACTGACCTAAATCCCCAGCCCCATTTTTTTTGGTTTTATATGTATATTTTTTTTGAGGGGGAGGGGTGCCGGGGATCGAACTTGGGGCCTTGTGCTTGTGAGGCAAGCACTCTAACCACTGAGCTAAATCTCTAGCCCCAGTTTTATATATTTTGTACATTACTAATAAACAGTAAAAGAGGAGTAGCCTGGAAAATGTACCCCCCCGCATCCCTCCCACCACTGCTGTGGGGAATAATGAACTTGGCTGGGCTGGTCTTCCAGTGTAGCTGATCCTGCATGAAGAATTCTGTGTGCACGTGGAAGATCCATGGTAGGAGCTGGATTGCTCTCCAGGGTAACTAGCTTTAGGCTGTCAGGCATCACGGTTGTACTGGAAAGAGGTTGGGGGTACAGGGTGAATCTCCTCATAAAGAAAAGCCAGCAGGACTGCCGCCTCGGCAGCTTCTGTCCTCTCCAGACTGGAGGGAAATACATAAATTTTATTTTAGTTAATTTAAGTCTCCACATGTGTCTAGTAGCCACAGCATCAGACAGTGCAGCTTCAATTTTTCTTTAGGAATTTGGTCTTTACAATAACAGCATGTCACAGTTTAAATTTGACATATACTTTGATGTGTTTTCATAGTTGTTGACTGAGTTCAAAAATGTGCAGTAACAAAACCATTGAGCCAGACGTGTTGGTGCAGAGCTGCTCAAAAGACTGAGGCAGGAGAATCCATCACAAGTTCAGTGTCAGTTTGGGCAGTGTAGTGAGACCCTGCCTCAAAATAACAAACGAAAAGGACTGGAGTACTATGCTTATCCAGTAATTTCGGTACCCTGAAAACCCTGGAGTGCATCTGCCGCGGTGTGTTAGTTAGGTTTTCTCTTGTTGCTGGGACAAAATACTAGACACCCAAAGTTAGGGAAAGAAAGGTTTATTTGGCTCACAGTTTGTAGAGGTTTCAGTCCACAATCAGCTGGGTCCGAGGCAGGGTGGTGTGGCAGACAGGCAGAAGGCAGCCAGGTAAGCAAGGAATGCAAGCAAGGGGTGCAAGCAAGGGGGCTAACCAGCTTCTTCCTGTATTTTATATTTTATCCAGGCTACCTGGCTTCAGGGTGGGCAGTACTCCCACCCTTAATCCTAATACCCTTAATCCTAGCATCATGTCCTTGATCCCAGCAGAACCATGCCAGACCAATCAGTGGACTAATTTAGTAATCACACACTCCAGATCTAGCTACCTCTCACCATGTGAGGCTTTGGGGGGACATCTAAACACTAACCATAACATGCGGTCTGATCATTAGCACCTTGCTTAATGCCTCGCATGTCTCATCATCATGGAGAGAAAGAGTGATGAATTTCCTTACTAACCTCTGCAGGAAAAACATCCCCCAGACTGTCTAAAATACTGAATAAGTGCATTGCCACTATTTCTGAAGTCGTAGTGGTGGCCAGCACCTATGGAGGACAGCTGCCATGTTTGTTACTGTGCTAAGAATTTAGGTGTGTTTATTTAGTCTTTTAAAATAAGCCTTTGTCAGCTGGGCACAGTGACACACGCCTGTAATCTCAGCACTCGGGATGCTGAGGCAGGGCGATCACCGAGAGTTTGAGGCCAGCCTGCTCTATAGAGTAAGTTAATCAAGGCTGATTTGGACTGTATAACAAGAACCCATCTGAAGAACACCAAAAAAACAAACAAACAAACAAAAAAAGAATTTAGCCTTTGTCAATACAGCAGGCATTTGTATTATCTCACTTTATAAATGACTTTTTTTTTTAAATCACTATTTAAGTATCTTTCCCAAAGACGCAGTTTGTAGGTCATGGAGCTAGAATCCACTCTTTAACCTTAATACCATATTGCCACTTACATTCTGATTCTATGTAAAGTGACAATTCCTGGAAAAGAGGTATGCTGACTGTCAGCTAAGACACAATTCATGACACAATTCATAGCCCTGTAAGAACGGAGAGCTTAGCGTACTTGGACAGCTGCTGTGAGTTTGCATCCTAGCAAGTGATTCTTGCCCTTCTTCGGGGTCACTTTCCAAGAGCTTATTATTTTATTCATTATATTGTCATTAAGCGGCCAGTAAAAGGTGCATTAGTATGAAGATGATTATTTTCCGTAGTAGCCTCTTCATTCTTCACTCTGGGAGGCAAGTGTATGTCTGGGTTGAGCTGTGTGCTGGAACACCAGCGTAAATTCTTGCTTTTGAATACAGTTTTCACATAGCAAGCAAAGGAATGGATGCACAGTACAATAGAAGAAGTGATCTTCGGAATTCTGTATTGTCAGGGTTGGGGATTTAGCTCAGTGGTAGAGAACTTGCCTAGGAAGCGCAAGGCCCGGAGTTCGATCCCCAGCACATCCCCCAAAAAAGCTTTCTAGCTATGTTCTTTGGATACTAAAAGATAGTGAGCCTAATTAGGAAATTTGTTTCTAAAATTTCTCTTTAACTATTACTATGCTATTTTTCAAATAAAGTTATTCAAATATACTTTTAGGATTTTAGTAACTTATTGTAGGAAATTGAAGCCCAAAGGGTTCAAGTTATTTGTTTGAGGACATAAGCAGTACAGTATGGTTCTTTCATTCAGCAAATCTAAGATCCAGTCACCTGTCCAGGTGCTGTAGTATGCCAGTTTGCGTGGACTATGTGGGGCAAGCAACACAGAAGTGGGCTTTGTTTTTATAGTACTTACAGTCTGATGAGGGAGATGCACAACCAACAAGTAATGAGGTCTGATAAACAAGTTACAAAATCCAAAGTTCTAGCAAAGAGAGACAAGCCTTGTGTTAGCATGAAAAATACTGAGGAAGGGAGAGTTGGCTACTATTTAGCTAAGGTGATTGAGAGAGGATGGCTGAGACTTCAGGGCTCAGAAGGAGCAGGACCAGGTTCCAGGCTGGAAAACACTCATAGCTTCCCTGAGGTGAAGGTGTGTGTGACTCTGTAGAAAGCCTGAGAGGAGAGGATGGCCAGAGACAGAAAGCTCACGGGAGAGAGATGGGAGCCATAAAACGGACAAATAACAGTCTTTTTCCAGCCATAGGCTTTCAAGTAGGCATAGTTCCTATCCCCCTCCCCCATCCCATCCCATGCTGGGATTAAACCCAGGGCTTTAGGCATGCTAGGCAAGCACTCTGCCTCTGGGGTCCACCCAAGCCCATATGCATTAAATTCAACTTGTACAGGTCACTTAGTCTCTTTACACTTTAATTTTCTTAACTGTTAGGCAAAAATAACAAGCTACTACATAGTAACATGAAGATTAATTATATAATACAGTAAAATAGTGTTCACGTTGTATAGTAATTAAAAACTAAGTATAACTGTATGAAGTGGGCACCATTATTATGCCCAATTTTAAAATGAGAAAAATGAGGCTTGGAGGGTTTCAGTGTAGCTAATAAAGAGAGCAAGAGTGTTTAAACAAGCTGGTCCCTGTAATTCCAGCACTCTGGGAGGCTGAGGCAGGGGAATCACAAATGAAGGTCTGGAGATGTAGCTCAGTGCACAGGCCCTGGCTTGAATCTGTGTGCCATGTGACTCAGGCCGGTGTCAGACTTGGGTATACCCCACACTGTTTCTGAATCCTGATCCTCCTGCTTTTAGCCTACAGAGTGCTGGGATTACAGATGTGTAATCTGTAATGTGCCACTGTGAATGTGGTTTTTATCTTAGAAATTTCAAGCCTTAGCCACACAAGGTGATTTTTAAAACACTAAAATATATGCTCTCTCTTTGCAGGTGTCTCTTTCAAACACTTCACAACATTCTGTGTGTTGTATGTTTTTAGTGATAGATACTCACTAGAATAAGTTTTATGTAGGTACTCTAATAATAAAACCTTTATAGCTGTTCAGAATTTTTTAACTTCCAGGGATATGGCGAGCTAATGCTATAGTGACCTGTTTTTTGCTGCTGTTGTTTTGTTTTTTTAACTTCATATTCTTGGGGAAGTTGACTAGTTGAAAAGGGGATGCCAATCCTCTCTCTACATTATAGCCATGTGAGCCCTTCAAAGGGTAAATTTTATTACCCATGTACTTTCCAAACTTGTGAATGTGCCTTAAGATAGTCCTTCGGCTGCAGTTGGATCAGGCCTGCCTCTCCACCAGAGCCCTTGCTCCTCGCACTCTGTGCTCCAAGACACTTGGGTCTTCTTTCAGATATTAAAGCTTCGTGTGTTTTTCTCTTCCCTTTAACTCTTAATTTTTGATATCTCAGTTTAAGCATTGTATTAGTCAGTATTCTCTAGAGAAACAGATACAATGGTAGATATATAAATCTTTAAGAGCTTACAATTTGGCTTCCTCGGGCTTCTTACAAGTCAGGCATAGAAGCGTGCAGAGGGTCCGTCTGCAAGCTGGAGATCCGGAGGGCCCAGCCGAAGGCCTGGAGGCCCGAAGGATCCAGGCAAAGGTCTGAAGGGTCCAGGCAAAGGTCTAGAGGTCCGAAGTATCCTGGTGAAGGTCTGGAGCTCCTCCAAAGGAAGCGAAACCGATCCCAAAGAAACCAGCCGGTCTAGATTCCTCTTCATTTCCCCTTTATACCATCTGGAGAATGGGCCGGTTTAGGGTGGATCTGCTATACCCTGGGGTGTAGAATTGCTAAGCCAATTTAGTTAAGCTTCTCTTACAAATTGACATAATCAATCAACCATCACAAGCATTATCTCAGAGAAGCCTCTTTTGATTCCTTAGTAAACTTTTGGTTCCTTTGTTTTGTGCTTTTATATGTACCTTTCCTTCTAACCCTTTATCTCTTTGGATTTGATCTCCAGCACCACCACTAGCACCAAAAAAAAAGAGGGAGAATGAAAAAATGTGTTTGGTTTCCTCCACTGAACAAATACTTAATTAGACCAGCTCTACATCTAGATTTGTCTCCCATTACATTTCTACCCCCAGTCATAATACCTGGCATAAAGTTGGTGCTTAAGAAGTCTTTATGGACTGAAGTAACGAATTTCTTACTGAATTCCTCCTTCAGTTTTTGGGCAGCTCTCTAATTGGGTGTTGAGAAACTTACAGGGCTAGCATCTTTTTGATACCTAAACAGTTGCTCATAACTGGAAGTTACAAGATACAGATCTGTGCTTGTTTTTTATCTTTTTTTCAGGGGGGTGCTAGAGATCGAACTCAGGGTCTTGGGCTTGGTAGGCAAGTGCTCTACCACTTGAGCTAAATCCCCAACCCCTATCTTTTATTAGTTTTTACTTTTTGTTGTTCTGGGGATTGAACCTAGAACCTCACAGATGCTAGGCAAGTACCTACCATTGAGCTACCTCCTCAGACCTTGTAATTTAAACTTTCTAGCTGAGGTATTAGAGTAAGATGCACACTAATCATAGTTATGTCATGCAATCTGTTTCTAACAAAGAAGTAGGGGTTTAAAGGGTAGTTAGTACCATTCAACTAATGGGTATTGGAAAGGAAAGATAAAGAAATCTGGCAAGGGTTAGAATAATCAGAATAAATGGAGGAAACTTAAAAAATGATTTATTTGAAGAGCATTATGAATTTGGATATATAATTATTTTATAAAGTTATTTTTTTATGAGTCTCATTTCTGTTTTTTTTTTTTGGTGGCTTTTTCATTTACTTTATTTTATTTTATTTATTTATTTTTTGTTATACCAGAGATTGAACCCAGGACCTTAGAACTAAGCTACACCTTCAGTCCTACTTAAAAAAGTATTTTTTATTCTGAGGCAGGATGTCACTAATCACTAAGTTGTCCAGATGGGGCTTGAACTTGAAGTTGCCCCAGCTTCCCGGAGTGCTGGGGTTGCAGGCACATTCCATGGCCCACCTAGGAGTTTTAGAGTGTCCATGTTGGTTAGTGGGCTTTAGGGGCTCTGTAAACTACTTGGAATGGTTTACAAAACTGTGTGTTTTGGGGCATCGTGTTTTTCCTTTTCTGAAGAACTTTTTCATAGTTTGATTCTCATCCTAATCTGCACATTGTTCCTTGCCAGAAAAAGGTTGTGAACTTTGTTTTATATCTTTCACATCAGGATTTGTATGTAGCTTTACTTCACTGATCCTTTATTTTTGTTTTTACCATTCATTGTGTAACATTTCAGATCTGTATCACAGAGCAGTGTACCAGTCACTTATCTTTCATGGCCGTCCGCTCCTGGTCAGCGGTTCTTCTCCTGTGTTTGTGTGCTCGCCACCAGTGTGTAACGTGCCGGCTAGTGTGCTGGCACCACAGCACGGTATAGGGGACACCTTGCTGCAGTGCCTTGAAAGCCCAGCTGTCACCATGTGTGAGGCACAAAAGGATCCCCTTGTCATTTTATTTTTTATTTATTCACTTTTCTTTTGTTGTTTTGTTTTTTTGAGACAAGGTCTTGCTATGTAGTTCAGGCTGGCCCTTGAGCTCATTATGTAGCCCAAGCTGGCCTTGAACTCCTGGGGATCCTCCTGCCTCAGCTTCCCAAGTGTTGGGATTACAAGTGTGTGCCACCACACCCAGCCTCCCTTGTCATTTTAAAGCAGCATTGCACCAGCAAATATTTTCAGTATGTATCTCTAACAAGTTAGATCTGTTTTTATAATATCCACCTGTACTACCATTATCAAATATAAAAATAAAATTAAACTAGGATAATTCATTCATTTACTGTCATCAAATAACTAGTTCAGCTTTCTCCAGTCATAGTCTACTCTTTTTAATTGTCTGAATCAGGTTCCTGTTAAGGTACATGCTTGGTCTGGTAGTGTATATTTTTGTACATTTCTTTTGATCTGTGCTCCCCTTTTCTCCCCCTCAATGTCTCGCAGTTTGCTTGAAGATATCCATCCATCCATCCATCTGTTGTACAAGCATTTGTTACTTGAAAACAAGTGGCCTGCTTTACTCCTTTTCATAGCCCCATTTACATAGCAGTTAATGTAGTGCCTTGTTGATACGTATTTTAAAATTCTTCTGGAATTAGAGGAAAAACATGGAAAGCTTGTTTGTGTATGCATTTTCACTTAGAAATCCAGTGTGAGGTTTGACACTCTCTTGAGAAACACTGCCTTTTCATTTTGGTTATTTTACAGATAGTTTCTTCTCGCTAAAATTTGTTTTATCTTTTGAGCCTTAGATTAAAAAAAAAAACTTGTCTTTTTAACTTAATAATACATCTTACTTTTTTGTTCGAAACTGCACAAACTATCCTCAAAAGCCTGGTGGTTTAGTGAATATTTACAGCCATGCTTTTTCATATTTTATGTACTCTTTACCTGGGATTACAGTCTACCATTGCACAGTTTGCACTTGGATGTTTTTCCGTCTTAGAAAATTTATGGATCTGTCTTGTTCAAAGGCCTTATTTTTTTGTTTTTTTGATTTTTTTTTTTTTCTCTGATTGAACTCAAGGCTTTGAGCTTACTAGGTGAGCACTCTAACAACTCACCTAAATCCCTGGCTTTTTTTGGGGTTTTTGAGACAGGGTCTCACTGTGTAGTCCACGCTTGTCCCGAACTCACTCTCTAGCCCAGGCTGGCCTCATACTCACAGTGATCCTCCTGCCTCAGCCTCCCGAGTGCTTGGTACATAGGCGTGCACCACCATGCTCACCCAAAGGCCTTGTTTTGTGTAGTGCGGATATTACCATCAGCTTGCTGAATGTTTGACTCTTGCTTGCTAGTTATCTAGTTTTATCATTTATAGTCTGTCATGTGGTTTGTTCTGTGATATGTAACTTATTCTGGTGGTGTAGATTCTATGTTTGTTTCAGACAATGTACAGTTTAATTTCACTCAGAATGCTTTTTTTGCCAATTTGAAGTATACCTGTTGGGGGAAAATATGAAAATATTAGGATAATTGGTCTCAAATATACCAGTATCATTAAGAATAGAACTTATTTCTGAAAAAATTTTGTTATAATTGCACTCCAAACTAAAAACAAGTCCTCTTGTCTACAGTAGGTACTGGGTGAATTTCTCTTTTGGTAAAAGGTATACATTGTTACCTGTGGTAGTTTCTGTAAAACAGAACTTTCCTTGAGTAATGTGTTTTTTTTTTTAATTTTAGAGACAAGTAGAAGGTAGAAGAAGATGCTGGGATCTGAACGTGGTGTTGTGGAAGAATGGTTATCCGAATTCAAGGTAAATTGGATTGGCGGTATAGACATACATTTCAGTAATTCACACAGTAGTGAATATGTGTCATGTAGAAAAACAAATATACTATGTGGTAAAAATGACAAAATAAGAAACAATCCAGTGGTGCCTTGATTCATGAACTTAATTCCTTCCATAATTCTGGGGAAAATGGCCATGTTTTAGTTCGTGCCAAAAAGATGGCCAAGGTTGTATTCATCACCCGGTGCAGAGTTCGCAAACAAAAACAAAATTTTGTTAAACACTTCTGTTTGTGGACCAGATTGTTTGCAAACAGAAGTGTTCATGAACCGAGTTACCACTGTATTTCTCTTAGAGCAATTTATAAAAAGGCACTAATGTGAATCAGGACCAGAAAGGAATATATGAAACTGAAAGTAATTGTTATAATTGATGAAGAAATATTTAAATTTTAAAGTATATTCAGTAAAACGCTGGGCTTGATGGCCTACCCCTGTAGTCCCAGTTACAGGGAGGCAATACAGTTTAGGAAGACCCCATCTCAAAACAAGAAATGAGACGAAGCAACAAAGTGTTGAGAAGGAGCCTCCAAGCTTTTTATTTCAAGATTAGATTACTTTAAGGTGGTCCATTTCAGCAAATGTGGGTATAATGTATTATTTCTAATCATATTTCATGGTTGAATAGGTACAATCATACAGCATCCTAACTTAATTTGATTAATTCATGGTTATTTATTATATTATTTTTACTTTTCTTACTTTTCAAGAGGAACTCATGTGAAATGAAGTTCCTCACTTCCCAAATATTAAATTCACTTTTCTTTTTTTGTGGTGGTTTCTTTTAGGCATTACCTGACACCCAGATCACCAATTATGCGGCAACTTTACACCGCAAAAAGACACTTGTACCAGCCCTTTATAAGGTTATTCAAGATTCGAATAATGAGGTATGAAAGTTGATAAGGAAAAATTGTCTGCATAGTAAAACGAAATACATGTCCTAAAACAGAAATGTAAGTTTTGTAGTTTTCTATCCTTATGGATCTAGAAATTTTTCTTTCTGCTGTTTCATTCTGATAGTTGCTTTGGCTTTCCCCACTCCCGCCTTTTCCATATTTTGAAATTTTTTGGTCAAGTTTTTTCCTCTTGAGGGTAGTGTGATTTGATTCTTGATTTGAGTGATAGTCCTATCAAAGGATTATTTGTTTAATTTGAAACTTTTCCCTGCTTCTTGCTCTGGAATGTTTCCTGCTCTGGAAGCCAAATTTTACTGTGTACTGATTCAGCTTTTTAAATTGTAATATGGTTTGCCATTATTTTATTGATAATATAGAACCATGTATAATCACTCTAATCAGTGAAATCAAACTTATAACACAAAATGATACTGTCCGCAAGGTTAGCCTTAAAATGATCAGAATAAGTACTTTTTTAGTAAACTTAAAAGTAATAGTTTCCTGTTATACAACCTTGTGATAGAAGGGGAAAATATAGTTGTTGGATTTATGTATAACTTATGCCAAATACACACATCCCTCCATTAACACAGTAGTATGACATGCAGTTTTATCACCACTGGATTCATGCATGCTTGAAAATAAGAATGAAAGGAACACACAGGAAAGTAGCCTCTTATCTTCCCAGATACAGCCTCCAAGAGAGCCTCTGCTGTGTACTGGAGTGAGTTTGAAGAAGTCCAGGTAATCATCTCCTAACCAGCAGCCTAACTTAGAGTGCATCTTCCTTTTTGTCTTTTCACTAAAAGCTTGCTTATTGACCTCTTTCTTTCCTGTCTCCTCAGTTTGGACTGGCTCTCAGGCTTGTGTCTGTTGCTATTTGTGGGAGAAATGACAGGATTCATTTGCTTCTTTTTTTCTCACAGTGTATTTCTCACTGTTTTGTAACTTTAGGTATGGGCCATGTACATAATATGCATATCCTTCTTGGTCAGGAGTATTCAGAGTTCTCTGAATAATGAGTGTGTGTATCCCTACCCCTTGTTTTGCCTTGTTTTAACATTTAAGCTTTGCTTATTAAAATTTGTTTTATGCTTTCCCTTTAGATTGTAAGCTCTTTAAGGGCAGTGGTCATGTAGTGCACATTTGTTACTTCCCTAGAATCCAGTGTTTTGTCATGTATATAATGAACATGCAGTAAATACTGATGGGTTGTGTAGGAGAGTGGAAGAGCACTTGCCTAGTGTGTGTGAGGCCCTGTTATTGCGAGTTGTTCCCCAGCACCAGTCAATCATTCAATCAATAAACGAACAAAGTGAAATATAAAAAGATTCAAAAATGTTCTTATGGCTGGGGATTTAGCTCAGTGATTAGAGTGCTTGTCTAGCAAGTGCAAGGCCCTGAGTTTGATCCCTAGCACCAAAAAAAAAAGTATCTTTTTCCTCTTTTTAATACTTTGAAAGCTATGATGTTTTACTAGTTACTACTTCATATTGTGATACTTCATATTATTAATGTGTGGGACCTTGGAATCATGACTAGAGATGGTGAAAGTACAACGTGAGAGGTCCAAGCATTCATTATAATCAGGTTACCACAAGTCTGGGTTTGCATACTTTCTCCTCTCAGGTGAAAAGTTTCTAACTATGTATTCAGACTTCAGAAAAACAGAATGGTAAGTTCTATAGAATCCTTAAAAAGTTCTAAACTTTACTTATAGAAGGATGCCCCCTTTATCTTGATTTTCTTACATTCTGAAACTATCAAATGTATTATTTAGTTAATACAGTATTATTTCAGAAAATGTTCATGTGCTTGGCCAACCTGTGTTACAATTTCAGTTTTAATCTGTAGACCAGCAGTCTTGCTTTCTCTTTTCTCCCTCTCCTGTCCCTCTGACTCTTTCTTACCCCCCTTCCCTTTATTTTCATCTTTTTTCTAGGTCATTAAAAAAATAAGCCAGCTAAGTGGTGCATACCTGTATTTGTAGCACTCTACGGGGCTGAGGCAGGAAGATCATAGGCTCGAGACCAGACTGGGGAGCAATTTAGTGACAAGACTAAGTTGCTCAATATCCAGTGTTGTGGGGGAAAAAAAAGTAGTTGGGCACTCTCTTTTCCTTCCTAGCTACCACTCAACCGACATCTTGGCTTGCACTCTTTCCCTTCCTGCTCTTCAGTGGGTGAAGTGGTAAACAACTGTCTTCCAGTTGATGCACATATTTTATTATTCACTCCATTTCTGTCCCTGTTCACAGATAAACTTCGTAAATTACTGCTTTCTTATAGCCTCCATTTATTTCTCTCCATTCCTTCAACTCACATTCTTTCTTCAACCCTACCCCTCTTTTGGGCGGAAGTCTTCAATATTCCATCCCAGGTGCTCTCAGCATGTTCAGCAGACAGCCCGTACTTACCACATCAAGACAGTGTATGCTACATTAGGGAAAGGTGTTAGTTATTCTTTTTTTTTTTTTTTTTTTTTTTTGTGGTGCCGGGGATCAAACTCAGGCCCTTGTGCTTGCAAGGCAAGCACTCTAATCACTGAGCTAAATCCCCAGCCCCAAGGTGTTAGTTATTCTTAAGCTTTTTTAAAACCTGAAAATAATTTGTAACATTTTGATGTGAGTGATTGTACCATTTCGGGGAGGAAAGTCAGAGTCACTTATTATGTTGAGAATTTGAGACCATGGTAGCATGATACATATGCTTAGAATTAAAGGTTTTATTTTTATGAGTCTTATTTTTTACTATAAATTTTATTGGTACATTTTAGATACACATAATGATCATATTCATCATGGGGATTTTGTGCCTGTACATGTTACATTTTGATTTTCTTTTTTTCCCCCTTTCCCTCCCCTCTCTTCAGCTCCTCCCCTCCTTATGTATGACAGCTTTGTTTCCATTTTTTCCATCTTTTCTCTTTTTCTTTTCTTTTTCCCTTCCTTCTTTTCCCCCTCCTCCTTCTCCAGTTCTCCTTCCTCTTTTTTTTTTTTTTTTTGGGCCAGAGACTGAACTCAGGGCCTTATGCTTGCTAGGCAAGCACTCTAACCACTGAGCTAAATCCCCAGCTCCCCTTTCTTCCTATTTCACAATATCTGTTAAACATTTTGGTCCTTATTTACACTTTTGGTTTCTCATACCAGAGAAACGATGCGATATTTACACGTGTGTCTGATTTATTTCACTTCATAGTATGTTCTCAAGGTGCATCCATCTACCTAAAAATATCTCAGGTTTATCCTTTTTTGGCTGAGTAGTATTCCATTGTATAAAAACCCCAAATCATCTTTATCCATTCATCAGTTGATGGACATTTGGGCTGTCTCCAAGATTTAGCTATTATGAACTGTGCTGCTATGAACATGGGTGTGCATATATCACTGTAGTATGATGCTTTTAATTCTTTTGGGAAGACACCAAGAAGGGGAATAGCTGGGTCAAATGGGACCTCTAGCTGTAGTTTTTTTGAGTAATTTCCACACTGATTTCCACAGTGGTTGCACCAGTCTATACTTCCACCCACAGTGGAGGAGGGTTCCTTTTTCCCACAGGCACACCAGTGTTTGTTATTGGTTGATTTCCTGATAATAGCCGTTCTTTGTGGAGTGAGATGGAATTTCAGTGTTTTAATTTGCATCTCTCGAATTACCAGTGGTGTTGAGCATTTTTTCATATACTTATTTGCTGTTTGTACTTCACCTGAGAAGTGTCTGTTCATTTTAGATGCCCATTTTGGGATTGGTCTTTAAATTTGGGAGATCTGATTCTTTTAAGTTCTTTATAAATTCTAGATGTTAGACCTTTGTCTGAGGGACAGCAAAAATTTTTTCCCACTCTGTGGGTTTTCTTTTCACTCTGTTGGTGATTTGTTTTGCTATGCAAAAGCTTTTTTTTTTTCTTCTTCTTTTTTTTTTTTTTGGTTACTGGGGCTCAAAAGCTTTTTAATAAGATGAGATCCCCGTTGTTGATTCTTTTTATTATTTCCCATTACCTTTTTTGTTTGTTTGTTTGTTTTTTGGTGCTGGGGATTGAACTCAGGGCCTTGTGCTTGCAAGGCAAGCACTCTAACCACTGAGCTAAATCCCTACCCCCCCATTATCATTATTTGCAGATGACATGATACTGTACATAGAAAACCCCAAAAACTCTACCAAAAGACTTCTAGATTTGATAACCAAGTTCACTTGTATAACTGGATACAAAATCAACACTCAAAAATAGCATTCCTGAACACAAATTCACTGAGAAGGAAATTAGACAAGCTTCATCCTTCAATAGCATCCTTCAGTAGCATCGAAAAAAATGAAATATTTAGGAATCAATCTAACAAGAAGTAAAAGAACTTTACGTTGAAAAGTACAGTGCTCTGAAAAAAGATGGACGAGGATATCAGAAAATGGAAAGATACACCTTGCTCTTGGGTAGGAAGTACCAATATAGTGAAAATAGCCATACTTCCTAAACTACTATACAGATTCAATGCAACCCTGATCAAAATATCAATAGTATACCTCACAGAATTAGAGAAAACAATCCTAAAATTCATTTGTACCAGAAAAGACCAGGAATAACAAAAACAATTCTGGGCAGCAAAGACAAGGCAGGAGGGCATCACAATCCCTAGCTTAAAATTATACAGGAAAGCTGCTATGATAAAAACAGACCTGAGGGTCAGTGGAACAAGCTAGAAGTTGCAGAAACAACCCCAAACACACTCAACCACCTCATTTTTGACAAAGGGGCCAAACACCCTCACTGGAAGAAAGGTAGCCTCTTCAATAAATGGTGCTGGAAAAACTGGCTTTCCACATGCTGAAGACCAATACTAGACTCATGTCTCTCACCATACTGAACTAAAATCAAAACAGATCAAAGATCTAAATATTAAAACAGAAATACTAAATTTCCTGGAAGATAAAATAGGTAGAACTCTTGAAGACATAGGTGTAGGCAAAGACTATGAGTCTTATTTTTTAGTGGTATCTGATTAAAAGTTTCTAGATTGCCAGCATCCTCAGACACCCCCCTTTATTATTTTGGCGGGAGGTGCTGGGGATTGAACTCAGGGCTTTGCACTTGCTAGGCAAGCGCTCTACCACTTGAGCTAAATCCCCAGCCTTCACGCCGCCTTTAAAAAAGATAACAGTAATAATTTTGGAAACTCTATTTCTTCACTGTGCTTGATTAAATGTAGGGTCCTATATCCATTGCACCACTTACTACTGAGAAGAGCGGATTCAGGTCTTTTTAATGAAACTCATGGAAGTCCTATCATGGCCCATAAAGTTTAGAGAAGCCAATCTTTGGTGAGTCTTTTACTGAAGAGGACAGTGAGTGTGAGCCATACGTATGTATTTTTAGCATATTTATGAAAACCACCACAATCTTTTAACTCCTCGGGAGAGTTGTAAGCGTTTAAGATAGATTCTAGCAGTTGACTATTTGCAAGAGATTATTGTTCATTATTGGTGCCAAATGGAATATTCTTTTCATAATTAGCTAACTGCCGCCTGCGTTCCATTAGGAGAAATGTGGTGGAGGGACACATTATCTTGATGTTAGAATACCTGAATTTAGCATCATTCTCCATCACTGTTTTCTGTGACCTTTTGTCAAATTGTCTGACTGGCCTACACTTCAGAAAGGAGAGAACTGGATAGTTTTTAAGATTTTTAAATTGTACCCTGATAGTGATTTCATGCAAAGGGCTTAGTACTTACTGTGCGTGTGTGTGTGTGTGATGTTTCTAAGCCTAAGGTTGTTCTTTAAGAGCCAAGTTTAATTATAACCTATAGGCATAGGTCTGTTGACTTTTAATTTTACAGTTGTGAAAGTGACTTTGTTCTGGAGTGCTAGATTATTACAGGGGTGGGTGTGTGTGTGTGTGTGTGTGTGTGTGTGTGTCTCCATTCAAGCAGATTTCTAAATGTGTGTTTTTAAAGAGTTAGTGTTAAATTTTAATTTAAAAACTTATTAACCAAGCATGGTGGCTGAGGCAGGAAGATCATGAGTTTGAGGACAGCTCGGACTGTATAGCAAGACCCTGTATAGATAGACGCGCACACACACACACACACACACACACACACACACACACACACTACTTTATACTTTCTGATTAGTTGTAAATAGGCATTTTAAAAAGTCACGCTTTGGGGGCTGGGGATTTAGCTCAGTGATTAGAGTGCTTGCCTTGCAAGCACAGGGCCCTGAGTTCGATCCCTGGCACCAAAAAAAAAAAAAAAAAAAAAAGTCACGGTTTTAGCTGGGCATGGTGGTGCACATCTGTAATCCTAGCATTCAGGAGGCTGAGGCAGGAGCATCACTGTGAGATTGAGGCCAGCCTAGACTGTATAGTTGACACCCTGTCTCAAAAAAAAAGCCAAGGTTTTATTCAGCCTGCAGGTAAGCCAGCAAAACCATTCAGATTGTCAGTAACTGGAACTGCTCCTTGTCTTCGGTTTTAAGTCTCTCATAAATCATTTTCTGTGATAGCATATGAACAGCTAGCCACCATTTCTGCATACTTTGCTCCTTTTTGAAATCTTTCAGATATGACTATTGAAAATTTAAATGTTTTAAAGCATAAATGTTACCAGTTTGTTTTACTTGTATATATTTAGAGTATTAGCTGGAATTTTGGATACCCAAATAGTATGTATTGCAAACCCCTTTCCTTAGTGAGTGGAGTGTAGTTTGTTTAAAGCATAGTCACACTTGAAGGTGTAAAGTTTATTTTCAGCTGGACCAGTGGAAGTTGTTTTATTACAGTGGAAACTGTAAATGGAGGATGGTAGGCGTTGTTAAGAACAGAAAGGAAAAGTCTCCAAATGTAGATAATAGAAAGACCAAGTAACTAATTTGGAAGTACAGTATATTAAAAAGTATGGTGATACTATATGGACAAAAGTATTTCTTGCAGTTAGTGGATATGGTCCCTAAATGGAGATTTGGTTGAATTCTCAAACTGTGGAGAAATTAATACTGAGAATTTACTTTTAAAATACTATATAGGTTATATGTGCCTTTTAAAGAATACAATTAACAGCTCCCCAAAAAGGAAATAACAAGTGCACTTTTTTTCCCCCCTCTAGCTCCTGGAGCCTGTCTGCCACCAGCTGTTTGAACTCTATCGTAGTTCTGAAGTTCGACTTAAGAGGTTCACACTGCAGTTCTTGCCAGAATTGATGTGGGTATACTTACGGCTTACAGTTAGCCGAGACAGACAGAGTAATGGTTGCATTGAAGCACTTCTGTTAGGAATTTATAATTTGGTAAGTTGAAATAGCCTGGGAAATTTAAAATATTTTTAAAAGTCCTCTAAAATAATGTGTAAGGAATGTATAGAGAAAAATAGACTACTGAATAATTTATCCGAACTAATTAAATTGAGTACAGTAGTCATGGTAAGTATTTTAGAAAATAGCTGACACTATTATTGATAGGATTGTTTATATGTAGGGACTTATTTCTTCACATTCTAGTATTTGACTAAGATGAATGCTTTGTGTGTAAGGCAGAGTTGGTCATTAAAAATAGTGACTTAGAAATGGTGCCTGTTTTTAGGATGACTTCTGCTCTGCTGGAGAAGACATGTTTACAGATGACTAATAGTGGGAAGTTTGTGTGGAAAGAGGATTTTAGAGGAAGACTCTAATGTTCGCTGAACTGATGGCTGGCATCTAAACTGGTCTTTATGAAGAAGTTTTGTGTTCTTCAGGATTAGGACTAGGTGGTATTTCAGGAAGAAGTAATCAAAGACAGGAAAGTCAAATTATGTCCTTGACAAAGGAAAGTGATTCTAGTTAAGGCATAGAATATATGTGCAAGCTCGAAAATATTTCCTCACTTTTAGAGAGTGTCTTTGAAGTGAAGAGTTTAGGTTTTCTTTAATATGCATTGGGAAAGTAGATAGTTTTGAGCAAAAAAAAATTATGGTGTATTAAGGTGATGAGACCCTAGAATTAGAAGCTTAATTTAATCACCACTCCTTATATTTTGAAGTTGACATATGTAACTGAGAAGAGTGGGGGTATAGACATGTGATTTCTGTTTCCTCTAAGGGAAGGGTATCAGTTAATGGGGAGAAGTCTAGTACACTCTTAGGCATATTATGATTTTATAAATCTGAGTACAGGCACAATGGAAACGAGGGAGAGAAAAGAAACTACTAACATTTCAGAGATGCTAGAGCCGTCTGTGGAACCTGGAGATTGAGAGGCAATTGTTCTCCAGATGGGGAGGCTGTGTTCGCATGGTTGACTGTGCTGACTGTGTTGACTGAAAGGACTGTGGGAGGAGAACAGAGGTGGGAAAGTCTGCTGAAGAGCCTCTGAGGAGGGCGGGGAGGCTCCCCTGTGCCATCTGTGGCACGGAGCAGAAGAGCGCAGACCTGCTTGCACCCTCTGTGCCTCTGTGCAGAGTTGGGTATTTACCTGGGCTCGTCCACAAGGAAGTGTAATTTTGGTGAATGTGGCTTGGAGTCAGTGAGAAGCCACTGACATAAAACCTACGCTTCTGTTTAGCTTTATGATGTAGAGCTTGCTTGTATAAATTTCCAATTCAGAGTGTAAGTTTTCTTTCCTCTGGAATGTAGTTTGGTCATAGAAATTTGGTTATTAAGCAGTAAAGAAAAAAATTTTTTTGAGATAAGATTTTGCTATGTTGCCAGGGCTGATCTACATACAGTTAGTGGGTTCAAGTAATCCTCCTCCCTCGGGCATACTGAGACTATAGGCATGCCTGATGGTGCCCACGCCCAGTGCAATTTGTGAATTCATTAATAATTATTTGGTAAAAATAACTATTTGATACTATGTTGTTTATGAAACTCTTTCCTCCCAAGAAATGCTTAAGTACCTTAAAACATGAGTATTTTGCTTTCGTTCATGAGGCCTAGTTTAGGACATTTGTACTGAAATTCCTGCCATTTGAAGTCTTGCATTCTGTATATCTAGTACACTTTCTTAAATACTCCACGTAATAAAATTTACTTTTATAGTTGAGAGGTAATAAGGTAACAGAAAATTAAGTCTCACATTAATAAATATTCTGCTGCCCTGTTGCTCACTCTACCGAGTCTTCATCCTTTCCTCACTGGAAGGCATTTCCATTGTCAGGTGTCAGAACAAGGGAATGTGGGCTTTAGGGTCCCTAGTATTTTGTTAAGAACTGGGTTCTGCTCCTGACTAGCGATTTTAAATAGGAACAAGGTACCCAGTACCTTGACTTCTGTAAACAGAAGCAAAAAAGTATTAGTAGGATTAAAAAGAGTGACAAATTCACCTTGTCGCCTAAGGTGTTTAATGTTTATTTTTATCATCATAATTAAAAAGTTTCTTTTTTTTAATTTTTTATTTTTACCAAGAACATGTATTGGTACATTATATACATAATAATCATAATCAACATGGTTATTTTGTACCTGTACATGATGTATCTTGGCTTTCCCCCCCTTCCCCTCCCCTCCTTTCCATTCACCCACCCCTCTCTATTTGTAACAAGTTTATTTATACTTTTCCATTTTTTCCCCTTTCATCTTACTTTTCTTTTAACCTTCTTCTTTATCCCCCTTTTCCATATCTAGTTCTCCTCTCTTTTGAATACTATCTCTTTTTTTTAACATAATATCTATTATACCCCTTTGTCCTTATTTACAGTTAAAAATAGTTTCTTTTTAAATGAAAAGCTTATGTTGGAATGAAATGTTCTACTTTGTTAACTTGCCTGATTTCTCTTTTCTTTTTTTTTTTCTGTATTGCTAGGGATTGTTGTATTGCTAGGGACTTCGTTGTTGTTGTTGTTGCTGTGTTGCTAGGGCCTTTTACTAAGCTACACACCTGTCTTTTTTATTGTGTTATTTTGAGACAGGTCTTGCTAAGTTGCCCAGAATGGGCTGGAACTTGTTGATCCTCCTGCCTCAGTCTCTAAGAGTGCTGAGATTACAAGCTTGACCCACCATGCTTGACTTGTATTTTCTTGTAGAGCAGAAAATTTGTTTTCTCTGTCACTGAGTTTCCTATAGGGCTTACTACGAACACTTAGTAAATGTTTACTGATGTAATAATTGAGGTTAGTGTTTTATCACATGTAATTGGTGCTCTCCTGTGACCTGTTGGGCAGCTCTCCTGTGACCTGTTGGGCAGGCTGTGTTTTGATGATGGCAGCTGTTTTATTGTTGCTTCCTTTGATGCTGTGCAGTGTCTGGCTCCCTCTGCCATCCTGTACTGAGGACAGCCCTCTCTCTGTGGGCTCTGTCCACCTCAGTGTGGGTAGTAACACAGGTGTAAAGGAAGCAACGTGGGCAGGGTGGGAGGGGACAAGCAGCAGCACTTGGCCCGAGGGCTGTGTCTGTAGGGAGGTATTTATGGATATCTAAAGGAAAATGGGAGAGGTAAAAAACAATATTGTCCTTTTAATAAAGAAATGGTGTGCTTTTTAAAAATGACAAAAAATTTTAAAATCACAAGAATTTTCTTAGAGCTCAGTAGAAATTAGCTAAGTATTTTTAATTACTTGGACCTTTGTTATATATTAACATGTAGTTTATTTCAGGTCAGCTTTATTGCTAAATAGTCACTGGAGTTATTCAAGATTAATTCTTAAATGCTTCCACCATAAAAGAGATTAATTAGCTCGTGATAATCATTTTGTGAACATACATCAGAACATCACATTGTACACCATAAATAATCTAAATTTGTCTGTACATTGGTAAAACTGGAAAACAATCATTCTGTGTTAGAACAATGTGCTTATTATGTTTTAGGAAGTATGTATCTCTTGTCTAAGACCTTTAATTTTAATACATACTTTGCTCAGTGGTTCTTCTACTAAAAGACCTAATCAGTCTCCCTGTTCTTTTTTTTGTGGGGGTTGCTGGGGATCGAACTCAGGGCCTTGTGCTTGCTAGGCAAGCGCTATACCACTTAAGCTAAATCTCCAGCCCCAGTCTCCCCGTTCCATATGTAAATTTAACACAGAAATTGATTGTGTGTGCCTGCTTTTTGTCTTGGCAGTCATGTTAGCGTTAGTATAGAATAGTGCTCAGTACCTCTGAGTTATAACTGTACTTGTTAGAAAAGATGTGATAAGTGGATATTTTTATATAATACTGTTTTATACATTACTGTTTGTAAAAATCCTCCTCAGTTCATAATGCTGTATTCTGTAAATTAAGAAAGTAATTATTATTTCTTAAATATCTCTGATTTGATTATTGCATTATCTTTGTATATTCTTTAATTGTAGGAAATTGCTGATAAAGATGGAAACAATAAAGTTTTGTCTTTCACTATCCCTTCCTTATCAAAGCCTTCAATATATCATGAAGTAAGTAACACTGGAAAGATGGAATTGTTGGGCTGGGGATTTAGCTTAGTGGTTCGAGTGCTTGCCTAGCAAGTGTAAGGCCCTGAGTTTGATCCCTGGCACCAAAATAAAAATAAATAAATGAATTAATTAATTAAAAAGATGGAATTGTTTAAAATTATATTGAGTATAAGTTAATTTTTTAGAGAGAAGTATTCCTAACACACCTTTACTGACCTATTTCTTAAAAGTAGATGATTGTTATTAATAAGACTAAGCTGTATTAAGAGAGACAGAAAGTAGTTAATGGAGAAATTTCCTCTAATTCTTGTTTATTTTTCTTCCACCAGCACTTTTTTTGGTGGCGGGTACTGGGGTTGAACTCAGTGCCTTGTGCTTGCTAGGCAAGCAATCTACCAGTTGACCTAAATCCCCAACCCCTCCATCAGCATTTTTAACTTGGTTATTTTTAATGAATTTTCAAAAAAATTTTAAATTTTAAGGTCTTTTATTGTGCTCGCTTTGGCAGCACATATACTAAGTTCTTTTATATTGCTTCAGAGTTATCTATGTTAGATCAATTCATTTTTATTATTCTTTACTAAAATAACTTCAAAGTATGTTAACACTTGTTGTATTTCCATGTGAAAGAGTCCAGTTGACATAGTCTGACTGTTCAATAACATAGTTTTCTCACCTTTTTTTGGTTAATATTTATTTGGGTGAAGGAAACAAGAAAATATGATTATAGAAGTAGATAATGTCTGCAAAGCTGAACTCTCCCTGCTCTCTCTAAAATCTGATAAAGAAATATGTTCTGAGTCAAGCTTGTGATTTCTAGTGGCCCTTAGTGCACAAAGTCATGAGGAAAGTATTTAAAGAACCTTGCTCTAAAATCGTATCCCATTTTCTTATCAACACACAATAGCCTGTTTGTTTCATAGCTCTGTGCAGCTGGTTTTCTTAATTAACTCCCATGGGACTTAGTTTTGCGTTAGAAATAGAATGTCTCCTATTAAGCCCAGACTCATTTTAGCATAGAATATTTCGGAGTAATAGATTTTAATTAAGTTCTTTATCACATTTTATGAAACAAAATGGAAGGCAGTAAATAGTAATGAATAGGTGGTTCTTCTAGATTGAGAAACATGAAGTCATTTATGTCAGTATTAAAGAAACTTTTGATCGTAGTCTTTAATGTTGTTTGTATTATAGAATGACAGGTGGTTGTGTTCTGGTACAAGCAAATTAAAATCGATTTTTTTGGGGGGTGCTTGAGATCGAACTCAGGACTCTATCCCTGAGTTTTTTTTTTTTTTTGGTGCTAGGGATCAAACTCAGGACCAAGCGCTCTAGGCAAGCACTCTAACCACCGAACTAAACTCCCAGCCTATTTTTAACCTTTAGTCTTTTCAGCAGCTTTTCTTATTCTTTCTTAACCTTGAAATACTTAAGCAGTCTATTTTTATTTTGTATATTTTACATACATAATTTCCAAAAGAAGCTGTATAGACAAATGGAAAAGATTTTGAAAGAGGAATGAATTATCTGAGTCTGCCTTTTATTTAAACAAAATGAAATATGATTTCCTGATACAGATGCTTACTTGATCTTAGAGATGCTGCCTCACACTGTGCTTTACTTTTGTAGCCCTCAACGATCGGGTCCATGGCTCTGACAGAAGGTGCACTGTGTCAGCATGACCTCATCAGAGTTGTTTATAGTGATCTTCATCCACAGAGGGAAACGTTCACTGCGCAAAACCGGTAATAGTCAAACCTGTTAGAGAGTAACAATTGCTAACTTATGCTTAATAAGTGATTATAATAACTTTAGTTCAAGTTTGATGTGAAAAGAATCCAAAAGTAAGTACTTCACACTGATGAAATGTATTCATAGGATGGGTTGAGCATCACTAATCTGAAGATCAGAAGTTCGGAACACTCCAGGATCTGAAACTTTCTGAGCACAAACCTGACACCACTGGTAGAAAATTCCACACCTGACCTCATCTGATTGGGACACAGTCAAAAGGCAGCACACTAAATATTGTATAAAATTACCTTCAGACTCTTTGTGGCAGGTATACGTGAAACATGAATGAATGTCTCTTTAGATTGGGTCTCGTCCCTAAGATATCACATTACATATACACACACATTCTGAAATCTAATGAGAACACAAAATCTGAGATACTCCTTGTCCCAGGCATTTTAGATAAGGGTTATTTGACTCATAGCAAAATAGCCTCTGTAGGGTATTGTTATTATGTTATCTTGTGTAAAATAACATAATGGTCATCCTGTGTAAGAAGTCAGAGTCTGGGCACGGAGCCAGCCAAACCAAGATTCATTTTCTAGTGTCACAGTTTAGAAACTTGCCCCCCAGGCAGTTTATTTGCTCTTTATACCTTTTTTTGGTTGTTTTGCTTTTTTTTTTTTTTTATCTTTTCTACACATTGTTTTTTGGATTGTAGATTGGGATTAGTATTTTAAGTCAGACAAACTGCAAAGTTCTGCATCCCTAGACTGCCCTCATTTGTGTCTGGTGTTGCAGGTGCAATGTATTTCCCCCAAACCACTCTCTTGTTTAATAATGTGTACGAAAGACTTTCAGAACTCCTTGAAAGCTTTTATACTCACCATTATAGTTTATCATAAGGCTAGATACAGATGAAGATCATCCAAAGGGAGAGACGTATAGGGTAAAATATGGGAGGACTCTGGACACAAAGCTTTTATCCTTTTCCAGGGAGTCAAGACTCAAATGTGTGATAGTGCACAGAGTGTTTCTGTGTAGGGAAGTTCTCTTAAGCTTTGGTTTCCAGTTTTGGTTGAGGCTTCATTATATAGGCATGGCCATGTGGTTGATCCTGGTGTCCTAGTCTGCTGATACAGGGTGATCTGAAGCCTCCATATTAAGTCATATGATGGTTCTTTCTGGTGTGGCCAGTCCTCTTGAAAATGTCATATGTGGATAGGGCCACCATAATTTCCGTTTTACCATCCCCTGCCCTAAACAAAGACACTGTTATCAGATATGACATAGATTAAAGTAAAAACAAATGTGTTTATCTGGACATCTGCATTCTGTACAGCACTGGTATGACAGACACAGCAGTACTGTCATTATGAATATGCTTAACATGTAGAGGAGCTTGTGTAAGTTAGGGATTTACAGAAATGACTAGTGCATTAGGGCAATGGTGGTGAACCCCTGGTGTGTGTGTTGTGACAGGCTGTTTTGTTATTGAAAGCTCTGAAAGATTCGCCATTGCTGCACTGGGGTGTAGCTCAGTGGTAGGATATATGTCTAGCACAAAATGAAGAGCTATATTCTGATAAGATGGAGCAGCAAGCTAAAGGCAGGGAGTTAGGAAAGTTGGTGGGGTATTCATGGGAGGGTAGGAGGGGTGATGTATGCACAGTGGGCAGTGGAGGGAGTAAGGCTGGAGAGGTGGATTGAGGGTGGACTTTAAAGACCCCATGATGTTTGGATTTCATTGTGCAGTCAGTAGGAAGATAAGGTTCTGTTGCTAGCATGATGATTTGTTTCTCGAGCAAAAACGGAGAAGGCAGCAGGGAATACGGAAACAGAAGTCACTGAGGGGGCTGCTGTAATATCTGCTTGAGAAATCACGAAGATCACTAGGAAGGCAACATAACTGTCCCCTAAGTGAATAATTTACTGCAGTCTCTGGTAGAAATACTGTTTGTCTTCCTTTTGCCCCCTAGGTTTGAGGTCCTGAGTTTTCTCATGCTGTGTTACAATTCTGCTATTGTGTACATGCCAGCCTCGTCTTACCAGTCCCTTTGTCGGATGGGCTCCAGGTGAGAAGAGTAATTATTGTCAACTTTCATATTCATTCATTTGACAAATATTTATCGAGCTTGTTACTTTCCAGACTGTGTTCCAGCTCTCGTGACACAGCAATTAACAAAACTGTGGGGCTTACATTCCTCTTAGGAAGCCTTATCATTCCTTCTGACTTCTTGGAAATGATTTTAGTGTTAAAGGAATATTTTCTTCCTGAAAAAGGAGTTAGGTGAAAATATCTAAGTTTAGGATTGTCTAGTGATACCACTTCCTAGATAGTACTGTTTATAACACGTGTTGAGTGTGGAGTAAGTATACAGTCTCCTATCTCTGGGTCCAGCTTGGCCAGGTCGTCTGCTCAAGGTTCACAGGGTGCCTCCTAGACTTTCCTTTCTTTTAGCCATTTCACAGATAACTCCCCCGGTGTTGGGGAGAACCTTAGCCATAATAATAGTTGACTCTGGTTGTGTATGTATGTGCTGGTGCATGTGATGTGAGGGTTGTGCACTGATTATAATCTCAATTAAATCAGAATTTCTTTTTTTTTTTTCTTTTTGGTGCTAGGGATCAAACTCAGGACATTGCACTTGCTAGAGCAGCACTCTAACTACTGAACTAAATCCCTGGCCCTAAATCAGAATTTCAAATAATTCAGAAATTCTAAAATTTAAATTTACACTGTAGAAAAAGATTTAAGTAATATAGAGTTCCAGAACTTTAGCTCCAAGTTATCTTGTCCTGCTGATTTTTACTTGAGGAAACTCAGCCCTCCAAAGGGTTGCGTGGTGTATTAATTTTCTGTTACTGCATAACAAATTATTCTCCTTTATTAAAGCATGGCACCTTTGTGATTTCACAGTTTGTATGGGCCAGGCCTCTAGGTCTTAGTCAGCTGGGTCTTGTGCTTAGGGTTTACAAGGCTGGAATGAGGTGTCCTCTGGAGCTACAGCTCCTCCCAGGCTTGACACCCTGTGGGCAAAATTTGGTGTATGCTGTATGCTTGGAGGGCTGAGGGCCTGGGTCTCTTTTTTTTTTTTTTTTTTGGAGCTGAGGATCAAACTCAGGGCCTTGCGTTTGCAACGGAGGCACTGTAACCACTGAGCTAAATCCCCAGCCCAGGCGTGGGTCTCTTGTTGGCTGCCTTCCAGGGTCAACCCTCAGGTCCACATCACATTGGCTTCTATGAACAGCTGTGCTCGGCAGCCCGCTTCTCCAAAACCAGCAAGCCCAGTGATCTCATGCCTCATAATCATGGAGGTCATGAACCTTTAATGACCTTTGCTACTTTCTGTTGGAATCAGGTCCCAGCTCTACCTTAGACAGGATGCACAGGGTGCAAATCCTAGAAAGGAAGGGTCATACAAGTATTATAAATACTTAGGTCACATCTGCATGCTTTGTGTTACTGGCAAGAGTGTGGTCCTTTTTATAACAAAACACATTAATTTTGCTCATTGAGGAAAAGCCAATCTAAATGTTACATCACTGATTTTACAGATTCTCTAAAATAAGTATATTATTGCCTGTAATAATTTTTTTGTAATAATGTTTTTAAAATGAGCCTCTAATAACGGTTAAGATAGTTCTTGTTGTTAACCTAGATTCTTTTTTTTAAATTAAAATTTATCCAAAATTACACAAACATTGTGCCATTTGCATGTAGCAACAAGCAATGTAAACAGCCACACAGATGCAGTATTACATGGCAACTACACAAAGTTAACTATAGTACATCGTGTACATGTTACTGTTTTAAGTTTGATTTATTAGGTTTCTGGTTTTAGGGTATAAAGATACCCTAACAATTCCTCTGAATTCCCATTCCCCTCCCCCTTAACCTAGATTCTGTTTTCTAGAGAATACATTGTTTAAGTCCTTACCTTCAATCTACAGGCAGATTTATTAAGTGGCTGTTTGGGTTTATTAAAAGAAATATGCCAGGCCTCTTATTGGCAGCATTTATATCGTCTTTAATAGTTTCCTAATAACAAAAGCTGTGGCAGAGGCTAGTAGTCCTCAAACAATTCTTTACATATCCTTAAAGAATTCTGAAAAGCTTAGTACCCTTTATACATTTTTAAGTTGACATTTTAAGTTTCTTGTCCCTTTTTTTCTTTTTTTTCAATGGTAATGCTAGGGATTGAACCCAGGCTCTTGAACGTGCTAAGCAAGCCCTTTACCACCAAGCTACACTCCTAGCTCTTTATTTTTTTGTTTTTGGGATAAGGGCTCACTGAGTTGGCCAGGCTGCTCTAAATGGCCAGCTTTAACATTTTTCCATCTTAAATAGTTGCAAATGATAGAATTTCCAGTATGTAAATATTGGAATAGTTTTTAACCATTGGGTTATTTATGTTTGGGCTGAAACAACAGTGATTTCTTCTCACAGTTCTGGAGAAGGAAAGTCCATAATCCAAGTGTGGCCAGTTAGGCTGCTGGTGAAGGTGTTCTTGGCTTGCACATTTGGCTGTGTCCACTCATTGCCTTGAGAAAGTGAGAGTGAGTCAGAGAGAGCCCACTGGGTTATCTTCAGTGTATATAATGTACTGCGAAGATTTGATACCCACCAACATCTGTTGAAGAGTAAATGTGCAGCCTCTTTTCTTTTTTTTTTTCTTTTTTTTTTTTGGTGCTGGGAATTGAGCTCAGGGCCTTGTGCTTGCTAGGTAAGCGCTCTACCACCGAGCTAAATCCCCAACCTCAGCCTCTTCTTTAGTACTCTTCTTTACTACTAGTCTTTTTTTTTTTTTTTTTTGAGCAACCTTTTTCTTCTTGAAATTGAATTTCCACTCCACTTTCCCCACATGTTTATCTTAATATGCTGTTGACAATTTGCAATATTTTATTGGTCACTTAACTGTAGTGTGTGTGTTTGTGTGTGCGTGTGTGAGAATTTTTTTTTTTTTTTTTTTTGTGGTGCCAGGGATTGAACTCAGGCCCTTGTGCTTGCCAGGCAAGCACTGTAATCACTGAGCGAAATCCCCAGCCCCTGTGAAATTTTTAAAAATTTATTGAGTCCATGAGGCACTAAATACTAAAAATTTCTCTTCTGGATTCACTTTTACAGTTATTCTAATAAACAGTTGATTAAGATAATATAAGCACATTACAAATTTTGGTAATTATTAAAAGTAGTGTTTTGGAGGGATCTCAGCGGGATGGCAGGTAGGGCATATTCCTGGTTCTTTGGAAACAGCCCCCAGCTCTCTGCTTCCTCGCTGCTTGTGGGGCAGCAGCGTCTCCTGTGGCAGTGTGGCTGCTCTTGTACTCTTCTGGTCCCATGAGCCTCAGAAGCTGGACCGACAAGCTCATCTATGGTGGCTCCCACCAACGCGTCAGGATAAGTGTAACTGGAAGAAACCCAGAGGTACTGATCTCAGGGTACAGAGGAGACTTGAGGGCCAGATCTTGGTTATGGAAGCAACAAGGAAACAGCCTGTCCTGCCTACTGGCTTCTGGAAGTGTGCCCGGTTGTTACTGGTGCACAGCCCAAGGAGCTGTGCAGCAGCCTCACCGTCCGAGACCCTCAGTGTGCTTCCTGGCATGTGGAGAGAGCAACCCAGGCCGGCATCAGAGTTGCCAGTCCCGGGGCTGGGCTGCATGGTGCCAAAATGAATAGATGACTCTTGTGCGTATTTTATTCTGCTTAAATAAAACCATTAAAATGTCAAGTAAATAAATAAGATAAAACCGCCTTTACAGACAGTAGTATTTTGAAACTTCCCTTTGTTTTGAGATTTGTACGTGTAGTAATTCTCTGTGATACAAGTTGAGAATAAAAGTCAGGCACGTGTGCGTGAAGAGGGGAGAGGAGGTTTGTGAAAGGAGTCGTTAGCTAAAGTCCACTAGGATGCAGGCTGAGTGGAGGCACAGATTTTCGTCTTCACCCATTCATGACTGTGTCTCGGGCCCAGACCAATGACCGGCATATGGCAGGCATCATTAACTGTTTGAAGAATGAACAGTTGAAATTATGAAAGCAAAAACATTAATGACTGAATCAGGAAATGACGCCTGATAAATAACTGTCTTTCCGTAGGGTTTGTGTGAGTGGGTTTCCACGGCAACATGAGAAACACTGGAAAGAGCTCTGTGGTCGTGTAGTGCTGGACCCTGAATTCATGGTGCAGCTCCTCACGGGGGTCTATTATGCCATGTAAGTAGCAGGCGTCAGACTCACACGCCCTCTGACGCAATGCACTGTCTGCATTTCCTTTTCTTCCTTCATCAGACAGAATACAGAACCACTTGTTGCACAGTGGAACAAAAATCTTGTTTTCCCAGTATGATTTTCCTTCAGTACTTTGTAAATAGCCATTGTGTAATATAACTAGATGTTACGATTGGATTCATCTTAGAAATTGTCAGGCTTTCTGTATAGAAAACTATGTATGTATCTGCACCGTTTATAACGCCCAAGTTTTCATGAATGTGTGAAGTAGGTAACTGAGTATCAGAACGTAAAAATCAATTTATTTGAAGAAACATCTATAAACTACTTTTTTATTTGCTTTTGGCTTTTTGAGACAGGGTCTTACTTTGTAGTCCAGGCTGGCCTGGAGCTCACTGTGTAGCCCAGACTGGCCTCGAACTTGCAGCAGTCCTTGCTGCACCCTCCCATAGTGCTGGGATTAGGGGTGCATGCCACCATGCCTGGTTCTGAACTACTTTAAACATAGTATTTGAAATATTCATTTTGTTATTATAGCCCAAACTAGGACAGTTCAGAAATAAATGATACAGGCTGGACATGGTGGCACGCAACTGTAATCCAAGCAGTCAGGAGGCTGAGGCAGGAGGATCTCTGTGAGTTTGAGGACCGCCTGGGCTACATCATGAGCTCAAGGCCAGCCTGGACTATATAGTGAGACCCTGTCTCAAAAAAAAAAAAAAAAAAAAATTGGAAGAAAGAAATAATACAGAAATCGGCGTTGTTTTACAAACGAATAGTAGGACTTGGAAAAATAAAAAAGTTGTATTATTCCTGGTATGGTGGTGTACATCTGTAATCTCAGCCCTTGGGAGGCTGAGGCAGGAGGATTGACACAAGTTCCAGGCCACCCTGGGCTACCTAGTGAATTCAAAGCCAGCCTGAACTACATAGCAAGACCCTCTCTCAAAACACAAAAGCAAAAAAAAGTTGTTTTAAAGATTAGAGATACTTGCTAAAGATGGTAAGTTTTCTCCTTTCCCCAGGTATAATGGACAGTGGGACCTTGGCCAGGAAGTTCTTGATGATATCATTTATAGAGCTCAACTAGAACTCTTTTCTCAACCACTATTGGTAAGTGATTTTTTCTTTATTAAACATACCTGTGCCTCCAAATGCACTACTGGGTTAAAAAAAAAAAAGCTAAAATAAAGTTCATATAAAAAAATAAAGTGTGTTGAAATCCTTTAAGAGGAAAGGTTTTTAAATAATTACTCAGATCTCTAGATGCCTGAATGCCAGCACTTGGGAGGCTGGAGGCAGGAGAATCGTGAGTTGCAAAGACATTCTAAGCTTTGTGATAAGGACAAATGCTCCCAAAGATACTGATGTAAACAACATTAATGTGCAGTGCACAACAGAAATATTCTCAGAGGGCATAATAAAAAAAGGACAATTAAAATGTTACTCAATAGAAAGATTTCATACTCCCCCAGAAAATAAGTGTCAGAAATGTAAATGATTGATGACCTGACACACGTCAGCACCTAGTGTGGGAGTGAAGAGCATTTGGTGTCAAGGCATTGACCAGCTCTGACAGGCCCTCTGCAGAAGCGCTTTGGTAACCTGTGTGTTTTCTTTGATTTTCTAGCAGTGTTCCCCAGGAAACTACCCAGAAGATAATAAGCACAATATTAGAGTGCTATTTTTTAATGGCAAAGGAATAAAAATAGTCTAAATGTTCCACAGTAGAGAATAATTCACGTATATACTTGATAAAGTTACATGTTTGAGAATTTACATTAAAGAAAAATGTTAATTTGTATTAACTGGAAAGGTAATATACAAATTTTTTTAATAGACACAAGACAGGAAACTTAAAATGTTAATAGTTGTCTAGGTGATTAAACTGGATATTTTTATTGCTTTCTAGTTTTTAAGATTATGTAGTATTTTATAATGGTATTTTATAAATATTATTTATGCATTGTCTATTGTAATTCTTTGTGTGTGGGGGTGTGACAGTGGTGTGGGGGTGTGTGGTGGTGGTACTGGGGCTTGAAACCCAAAGTCTTCACACTGACCTACATCCCCCAGCCCTTTTTTTTGTTTTGTTTTGAGACAGGATAAATTGATAAATTCCCCAGGCTGGACTCAAACTTGGAATCTTCCTGCTTCAGCCTTCCAGAGTGCTGGGATTATAGATAAGTGTGTGTCAACAGCTTGGCTCACCATTCCTAATTTTACCCTGAGTTACATTAAAACAAGTAAATAACAAAGTTAAGTTAATAACATCTTCAAAATAATAGCTTGTATTTATGAAACTTTAAAAATTCCTGGTCTAGGGGTTGGGGATTTAGCTTCATGGTAGAGCGTTTGCTTTGCAACCCCAAGGCAATCCCCAGCACCCAGCACCCCCCAAAAAAAAATCTCTGGTCTAAAGTGGGCATGGTGGTATACCCCTGTAATCCCAGCACTTGGGAGGCTGAGGCAGGAGGACTGCTGAGAGTTTGAGGCCAGCCCAGGCTACATAGTGAGCCCAAAGTCAGCCTGGACTACATAGCAAGACCCTGTCTCAAATGATAATAAAAATAAAAATAAAATTCCTGGTCTATCCTTGCAACAATATTATAAATTAAATCGAAGTAGCATTTTCAGGGCATTGTATGTAAAGGAGTAGGTGACCCCTGAGGAACCCAACAAGTAACAGCCCCTCCCTATTCACAGCTAGAGCCATATGATAAACAGAATAGTTGGCAGATAAGTCAGCATTGTCTGTAGAAAATGATAAAGGCTAAACACAGGAGACTTAGCCCTTTACCCCTTCCTTGGTATTGGAACAGCCCCTGGGGAGGGGCCCAGAGGGCCAGTCAGTCTCACCCACCTGTGCTGGTTGCTTTGTCCCACACAGATGGGGAGGGAGGAAGATGATGGTCTAGCTCACAGCCTTTGCTAAATAGTGCTGCCTGGTCACAAACGGGCGGGTCTGATGGTAGTATTCTCATCACCCAGCTTAGCAGATAGTAGTAGTGGGATGAAATGTTAGAAGTATGTAGGGGAAAATTCTCTGGGAAATAGGGGTGTAGAAGTCTAATGTTTATCAGGCATTAATTTTACATGTTATTTATCATCTGAACAATCAGAAACTTATTCTAACTTGTTTTATTCCAGGACATAAATGTTAAATGCTTTTTCTTTGGAATGCTTTTTCTCTTTGAGAGCTAACTTTAAGAAATCTGTAGCATATATGTGACTCACATTTTTCAAAATAAATTCTCATTTATTTAAAAGCCCGCTTAAAAGATTACAACCTGGATAGGGTGGTGCACACCTACAATGCCAGCATTTAGGAGGCCGAGGCAGAGAGATTGCCAAAAGTTCGAGGTTGGCCTAGGCTACAAAGTCAGTTCAAGCCAGCCTGGACCACCTAATGAGTCCCTGTCTCAAAAAATGGAAAAGAAAGGAAGAAAAAGAATACAGAACATTGGTAGAACAAACCTTTCTGATACATTTATACTTTTGTAGATTATAACAGTACGGGTTTAAAGACATGCAAAAGATTATGGAAACATGACGTGTAGAATGACCAAAAAGTACATGGTGGTTGTAAATTTGTATAGACTTGTATTATCATTTTAGGTTGCCAACGCCATGAAAAACTCACTGCCGTTTGATGCTCCTGATTCCTCACAAGAAGGCCAGAAAGTCCTGAAAGTGGAAGTCACCCCCACGGTGCCGAGGATTTCCCGGACTGCCATCACGACAGCATCCATCCGTCGTCACAGATGGAGAAGAGAAGGTAAGGACAGAGCCCCACAGGCTGCTCTTACATATCGAGGGGGTTATCAGCCTGTGCAGGCCATGTTAGCACATAGACAACTCTAAAGAGTTTTGGTTTTTAAAAATAGCACTAGAAATGTGATTAAATGCTTAAAGTTGTTTTAGTATACATCTATATGAATATGTATAAAGTGTAAAAATGTCAGACTGCTCTATGAATGTTAAAACAGAAAATAAGACCAGGTTAATTTTTATATATTTTTTTGAACTAGTAATAAAAAATTGCTTTAAACCTATTTACTTACTAGGAAAAAGAAAAGGTGCGTGTATGAGCACTGTGGGAAAAAACTAACTGGTCAAACTGACAGTATAGTAAAGTGACCCATTGAAGAATTGATTCTTGTTTTTGGATTTTTGTCTTTGCTTTTCCTTACTTAAACGTGCTGAACCCAGCAGTATTTCATAGACTTGAATAGTCAAGCTGTCTTGCCGAAAAGATATCAATTGCCATTTTAATGATCCCTATTTTTCTGTCCTATTCTTTTGCAAACCTCACATTGTTCATCTGCCGCCTTATGTGTGTGCAAGCTGTGCACACACATGTAACTATATTAGTAATGTTTGTGTTAATATCATATCCATATATACATTCTCTTATCTGCCTGGGTCAAAATGCTCAGAAGAGTAGAGCAACATAAAAGCACTAAAATTTTATATGTTGAATCCCAGATGGCTTTGACTTCTCAAACGAGGCTGACTCGAGTATTCCTGGCTCCCCGATCCAACACGGCTGCACTGACCTAGGGATCAAACGTGTGCAAGAGGGGGCGGTGCTGGTGCGCAGGAGCCCTGAGCACGGCTCGCCGGAGCCCAACTCAGCAGCAGCCACAACAGAGGGTAGGACAGAGATGAGGAGGCAGAAGTCAGTGAGGCAGTTGCTGGAGAAGGATACTGGCTCTGTCCCCCAGCAGAACATCTTTCCATTCTAGTGTGTGTTTCTACTACCCCAGGGTGTACTAGCTCCTCCTTGCAAAACACCCCTCTTGCCCTTTGCCTAGCACCAGGTTAGGTACAACCTTCAGTTATCCTTTGTGCTGGCCTGGAGTGTGCATCCTGTGTAATCAAAGAGCAGCTTGGCATGGCTACCAGCAAGGCAGGACCTGTGTCCCGTGGTCTGCAAGTGCTTGGAGTTTGTGCCTTACTGAGCATGTTTATTCCAGGGGGAAAATGCACCCAATGGACATGAGCCTCATTAGTCAACCTGAATGTATTTATGTAATAATTTATTCTTTAAAAATCTGCAAAGAGATTTTTAAAACTTAGTATACTTGGGAAATTGAAGTGGAGCTGGCCAATTTATCTGTAATTCTATAGGGTGTTCAGTTAACAAGAATTCCTTACCCCTTTGGCAGAATGTACTAGTCTTAATTGGCTTTTTAGATAGAACCTGTAGATCAGTTAATTAAGTCTAACTAGTGAATTACTGACATCTTTCCTCTATAAATGTGTTACTCTGGTGACCACTACATATTACAACTTACCGTAAAGAATGCTTGTTTATATAGCTCCCAAACAGAACCGAATGTATTATTTAGAGGTCAAAACCCTAGTAGATCCTTTTTCTACACTGTAGGTCTCCCAAAACAATGTTTTTGCACCCCCCCATCACTGTCGGTGAGAGAACACGTCTATCTGCAGGAAAAGAGTTACTTGCTGTTTTGCACATAATGCTGCAGGAGTTAGATTGTCAAATAGGGAACTGTAGCCGAGTAGTTTCTCATTATGTAACACGTTATCACTATGGAGCCTTTACACAATTGATGTTGAATTGTTTTACAACCAAACAGTTGTAAAAGAGGTTACCTATTTTTTACTTATTATAAAGACCAAACACCCATAAAGCAGTAAACATGCACCGGAAGGGAGACTCGCCACGGAGGGTTACATGTTGGAGCATGCTCAGTAGGGAACTCAGCCGCCTCTGCCTTCCGGCCTGCTTGCCCAGCTTGACCGCCTTGTTGAGCAGTGTTGCCTGCGCGTGGCCTGGGGTCAGAGAGTCGCCTGTCTCAGAGAGCCTTCTTTAGGTAGCTGTGCCGCTCAGGCCTTCCTGTTCTGTTTTTCTATCTCTTTATGTCGTCCCTAGCAATCAATCAGTTGTATCTTGTATAAATGAATAAAAAGGAGAATATGAATAGGTGTGGAACCTGGAGTTGGCCTAAACTGAGCATCGGCCCATTTTTCAACATTTTGATGATTAAATGAGCCACTTGATATGCATATACTACCATTATTAGGATGTCAGGAATATTTGGGCTACATATAATATTATGTTAATTTTTAACAGTTGATGAAATTGTAGAAAGTATAAGATTAGTCTGAAGCCTTGCTTCCAGTTAATCAGAAGTCATACATTTTGTTTTTGTGACAGGATCTTGCTATGTAATGCAGGCTGGTCTTGAACTTACTGTGTAGCCCAGGTTGGTCTCGAACTCTCGGCAATCCTCCTGCCTCAGCCTCCTGAGTGCTGTAATTAGAGGTGTGTGCCACCTCACCTGGCAGAAGTTATATGCTTTGAAAAAGGAACCAAAATAGCAATTTCTCTTTGCTATCCTATTAAACTTTTTTTTTTTTTTTTTTTTTGGTGGTGCCGGGGATCGAACTCAGGCCCTTGTGCTTACAAGGCAAGCACTCTAATCACTGAGCTAAATCCCCAGCCCCCTATTAAACTTTTAAATATCCTATTTTAGTATCTCCTATTACTGTTAAAATTTCAGTTTAGGGGAAGGAATGGGAGTTTGTAGCCACAAGGACAGGAGAATAAATTTCTTGAGCATGTTTGAAATTTCTAAAAACTTACTTGACCTTTTAATCTAGATTATAGTTTTAAATCTCTATTAGTACAAGCTAAACGTGTAGGAAAGGCAGCTCTGAATAGAAAAGTTCACTAAAAATTATTTTCAGTTCTTTCTTTGAATCGTGAATGGTGTTGTCACATAGAGACAAAAAGAAGAAAACTGTTTTGAAACACAGTTGCCTTTTTTATTCCTTGAGGTTTTTTAAACAGAAGGAAAGAGATTATTAGTACCTTGGGCTGGGCATGGTGGTGCACACCTGTAATCCCAGCACTCAGGAGGCTGAGGCAGGGGATCACCACAAGTTCAATTGAGGCCAGCCTGGACTCTATGGTGAATTCAAGACCAGCCTGGATTACATAGCCAGACCCTGTCTCAAAAAATAAAAAAATAAAACCTTAGTGATTTTGTAGTATGCTGGAGCTTTTGGACTAATGTAGGTAACTGACTTTTTAAAACAAAATATGTTTTGTGGTATGATGGTCTTAAAAGTTTTCCAGTTTAAATTATTTATGTTGGAATTGAAGGGGAAATGTCACCCTATCACCCATCACTAAAGTGAAGACAATACCTGTGATTAATGTACAGTGATTGTTCCTTTACACTGAAACAGATTTCTTAGTGTATAAAATACAAGTCGATTCTCTTGCATGGCGGCTTGTATGTTGTCATCACCTCTTTTGTGGCCATATTGCTCGGGCACCAGAGAGTCTCTCAGTCTCTTCCTAGTAGTTGGGCCCAGTGATTCATTTCATTCGCTCCCAGTTCTATGTCACTGATAATTAACTCTGGACCAGTAACTATTGGTTCTTGGGCATTTTGGAGTTTTTTATACTAATTCTAAGTAAATTACTAAAATGATACCTTAGAAATATAAAGTCTTTATTCTGAGGTACATTTCGTACAGTTCTTTTGAAGGGGTTGAGAGAAGTGGTGTCAGCTGCTACTCTTGTTGATAAATGCGTTTTCATGTGGCTTTGCATGATGATTAAACTTTACCAAACTGCTGGAGATATGTGTGTGTGTGTGTTTATGTGTGTGTTTTTCACTTTAAGGATATTCTATTTCTTCTTTAGAAAGAAAGAAATAATCCATATGAGAACATGTTTATATTCTTCCAGGTACTATGTTAAATAAAAGATTGTGTTTTGTATATATTTTGCTTAGGAAACCTTTACCTCAAACTAGTATTTGTTTAGATTGTTTCCTACCATTTTACCTTAAATATAACGATCATATCTGTTTTGTGGATTCAGATTAAACTTTCTTGCAGTCTGGGGAAAATATTTGCAAACCAACAGCAGTGACAATGTAGCAAAGCCAATATTAATTTTTGAAAAAAGAAAATATATTAACTTTCTAAGGGATTGTTTGATTATACTCTCAGTAAGAGAATTGGGCTTCCTGGAAACTATAGACTCAACATATTACATGCTTTTCTTTCCACAAAGACTCGAGATAAAGATTCTTTCATTAACCGCATGCAGATTCTGCATGAAACGTTAATATTACAGTATTTTGTGACTACAATAGTAATATGTGTTAGTGCTAAGAATCTAAAATATTACAGAAGTACATAGTGTCAATCAAAAAGGTCCTTCTTAAATGTCCTTGCTAGATTCCCTACTCCTGCTCCCTGATAGTATTTCCTTCACATTAATTGATCAAGAAAATAGGGAGACCAGTGAGTAGATAAGTCCATAAGACAAAGTAGGGTTGTGAAATTTCTGGAAGCCATGTAGGTTTTTACTTACAAGTTAGAAAACTTACTAGTTCTATGTTAAAAGGTGTAAAGTCATATAGAAGCAGTTAATTTGGGTAAATATAAAATTTTATTGTAGTTAGAGGGATTTGTCCTACAGTCTTAAATGAGTTCTGGGTATATTTCTGGATACCTGAAATTAGATGAGAGTCTCTTTTTGTACAGTTCATCATATGGTGGGTTAAAGACGACAATATGAGGAAAAAGGTGTCTATTTTTAAATAGATAGCTGTGGTCATCTCAGCTCACCGACAGTGTGTATTATAAAGATTAATGATAACGAAGTGTTGTATTTTACCTAGTTTTATGTGTCTAAATATTGCTAGTGTACTTGGGTACATTTTGGATAGTTTTACCAAAGGGGCTAAGTTAAACTAAATGAACACAATATTATATTAGAACTTTGTGCAGATTAAGGTTTATTCTACCAAATTACTTAGATGGAGGGTTAATAGTAAGGCCTTTACCAACCTGTAGCAAACATTACTCAAGAGAAGAGGTCAGTTTGTTCACAGCTGCCTCTTACTTACTTTAGCTCCTGCTGAGTCTGTCTGCTTTGTGTTTTAGGTGCTGAGGGTGTAAATGGAGGAGAGGAGTCTGCAAACCTGAATGATGCAGATGAAGGGTTTTCATCCGGGGCTTCCCTCAGCAGCCAGCCAGCTGGTACCAGAGCATCCTCCTCTTCTCAGAGGGGAAGCTTACGGAAAGTAGCGGCTGGGCGTTCAGCCAAAGATAAAGAAGCAGCTTCTGCTACCAAGTCCAGTGAGAGCCCTCGAGAGTCAGTAGTTCGCAGACAGTATGGACAGCAGCCGACTGACCTTAGTGCAGATTCGGTTGAGCTGACGCCAATGAAGAAACACCTGAGCCTGCCTGCTGGGCAGGTGGTGCCAAAAACCAATAGTCTGAGTCTAATCCGGACAGCCAGTGCTTCCTCAAGTAAATCCTTTGACTACGTAAACGGCACTCAAGCGGGTACCAGCATTGGGGTCGGCACAGAGGGAATCGCCAATCTAGCAGCTAACAGTGCTAACCGGTACTCAACCATCAGCCTCCAGGAAGACCGGCTGGGTCAAGCTGGTGATGGGAAAGAGCTCCTCAGCCCAGGGGCCCCCTTAACCAAGCAGTCCCGCTCCCCGAGTTTCAATATGCAGCTGATATCCCAGGTGTAACCTCGACACCCCTCTGCTCTTTCTGCTTCTTTGTAACTGAACGTTGTGCAAGAAGACACTTCATCCCATGTGTGAAAATACTGGTCATTGCAATCAGGTTTGATTTAGTTTAGTTTTATTCATACTGTATTTTGTATGAAAACAGCAATAAGGCTTTCTTTTCTCTCCTTCTCATGCCTCCTGTGCCCCTGTTCCTTGTAGACGTGTTGTGAAGCAGTATAAAATGTTTGCCTTTCCATGGCTTCCCTTCTCCCTGGGTGATGTGCAATCCATCGTAGGCGGATCAGTCCCATTTCAACACTGTGAGACTGAGGGTACGTTAGAGGAAATGCTGGATATGATCCCTATGAAATGATTCTTTGGCTTATGTTTAAAAACAACAAAAACGGGTCTATTCACATGATCTATAGAACTATGAAGATGACTGGATCATATATTTTTTCTCTCTTAACCAGGAGTGCCTCAGAGATTCTGCTATGACTTTGGACTTCTCTGAGTCTGTGCAATCATTTTTGCAAGAAGCATGGGGAAGGGTGGTAGACTGCTGCACTTTTTCATTAAAATGAGGGTGGCTCTTTTCTCCCCCATGTCCTTTATCTTGGGGGCATAAATGTTCAATTACCAAGGCATTTAATTTGTGACCACCTCTTTTGAGGGCGGGGCTCTCCGTTGATTGTGTAATTGATAATGCACTTTCTCAGTGGCTCTCAAGTCATTATTGAGATGTCTTCCCCCTTCCTGCAAAGATTTAAGGTCATTTTTCTCCTTAAAGTTTGAACAGTTAACAAATTGGGGAATCCCAGGGGCATGTTCTGTTTCCCAGGAATGATTGGCACTTGGTGCTGGGCTGGGGGGGGTGTTGTTGAGTGTGTTGGGGAGGTTTTGATTGTTCTGCTTTTTTCTCTTTTGTGAGCTGATGATGACTGAAGTAGAATTGTACGTCTTCAGGTAAAGAGAGGGATTTCTCCATCCATTTTCTGTGGTGTCAGACTACTGGAGAAACCCTTTCAGCTGCTTTCCAGATGTACCTAAATTCAGTCAGGTTTTTTGGATTCAGAAACTTAAAAAGTCCTGATAGATCATATATTCCTAGGAAATATATCAGGGACAGATAATTGGCTGAAAACACTGACACTTCAATGTGATACATTTTTATAGGACATTTCTACCAGGGTACTGACTGGATTTCTCCTACAAGGATGCACTGCCTTTGTGTTTAATGTGATGCGATTTGTGCATCTTCTAGTCATGTATCTGCAGATTTTCTCGTTTTTATAAAACTTGGAAATCATGCCAGTAAGCTAGATATTGAATGTATGTAAGTAGCGTTTGGTAACTGTTAAGAGGCTACAGAAGTACATTACTGGTCAAAGATTTTTTCATTTTGATTTGGTTGGATAAGACTTTATCATAACCTCTTCCGAGTCTCAGGCTCTAATGTTGGGAAAAAGAAGGGAGTATGGTACACTTTTGAAAATCAGTATTTAAACTTGAACTTCTGTAAATCACCCTTCCACAAAATACATCAGAGTGTTTTGTACATTTAGACATTTTTACTTTATTATTGTGAAAGAAAAATATAGTGAGTTTATAGAAAGCAAGTATTCTCCTAATAAAATTTAAAATTTTATCTCTAGCAATTCAGCTTACAGTAGGCTTTGTAAAATAACCAGAAAAATGGTTTTTGCTTTTTCATACTTAAAAATCCCCTCCTTTTTAAATTGTAAGAGCATTTTTCTTTTTTTAAAAAAAAAAAAAAGGTAGAGGACTTTATGTTGGAATCTTCCTAAGAACAGGAGGTACTTGTTTGAATTTGGTGGTCTGTAACTTTTCAGCTCATATGAAAATGGAAAACTAGCACCTGAACTCTAACATTCTCAACATTGCCAAAGTCCAAGGTCAAGCTTATCTTTTTTGGGGGTGGTGTGCTGGGGATCGAACTTGGGGCCTTGAGCTTGCTAGGCAAGCTCTCTACCACTTGCGCTAAATCCCCAGCCCCCTCGTCCAAGTTAAAGCTAAAAGTTGACAGGCGATTGATTGATTTGTGTGTGTGTGCTAGGTATGCATGTGGATCACAAAGACATCTGAGATACAGTATCCCTTATTTCTTGTCATTTACCTATGGGATGTCAAAAAAGTGAGAAGTATTTTTTAAACAGCCAAAATAAATGAGGTATATATGAGTGCACCACCTACTAAAGAAGACGAGGTTTCAGGAACACAAGGAAAGGAACATCATACTCACCAGGGAGTGAGATCTCAGCTGTGGCCAAAGGTTGGTCACGTTATTGCAAAAAAAATACCTGGTTTAAAAAGGAGGCTGATGGCTGTTTTTAATTCAACAAGTTGTATATGTATTGGCATCTAAATCAAGGGTGATTTTAGTTAAAGCACAAAAGAAATAACCAAATTACAGCAAAAGGTGTAATAAATATGATAAAAATTCCCTTTTGTTAAGAATCTTATGTTGTACCTGAAAAGCTATTTAGTTTTAAATTTTTTTCATTTTAGAAGATTTTGTTCTTCTCTACACTTATATGTAAGAGGTTTTTTATGTGTGCATAACCATTAATATTTCATGACCCTGTAATTGTTTTCCATTCTTTCAGGTCAAGTGATTTGGCCCCAGTAGAGAAACATTTCATTTGGTTTAAACTTTGCATTCAGAGTCTTAGATTTGCCGTGCACAACACAGTTAAAATGAAATGAGTTAGTTTAACTAAAAACTATCGGGTCGGAGATTTAGCTCAGTGGTAGAGCACTTGCTTAGCAAGCACCCTAAATTTGATCCTCATCCCCCCTCCATCAGATTTTCTCAGTTTTAAAAAATATCTCTGCATTGTTTATTGGGATTTAATTTAAAATAGGTTTGCTTCAGGTATACAAGAGCCATAACAAATACATGCCAGCAATTCATACTTGATCCTTCAACAAACTTCTGTTTTATATTTTTAACTTTGATTTAAAAGATACTCTATCCATCTACGGAAAATATATTTAGGGGACAAAATACTTGTTTTCTATAATAAAACAACTTGATTGATGCAATCTGTGTCAGGATTAAGAAATACAAGAAAACATCTGAAGGTTTTGGGGACTCTTCTTTATGATATATTTTTAAATCATGTTATAGAAAGCAAAGTTTAAATGTAAACTGAAAGGTTAATTTAGAACTAAGATTTAAAATATGCCATTTTAATGAGCTCGGGAGGAAAATGGTTGTAATTTAAAATCCTGATCCCTTAACCACCAAACACCCTTACTTTCACAATTCACTCTTCTGTGCCTGCTTATTACAGAATCAGAATTTTTGTGCTACAAGAGACCCTAGATACTCTGCTTAACCTCCTCCCTTGCTTACACATTCAGCCTCAGGATACTGAGGCTCCAAGAGGTTGTGACATGACTAGGTCATGTAACTAAGAAGCAGAGCCAGAAAGAGACCTTGTCTCCCATCAAATGCATACTGACACCCCACTGCCTCTCTTTACTGTGGTAAATGTGGTACGTAACAGTTTCCATTTCTGCAGTTGCTTTACATTTCTGGTCTAGTAGTTGGTGAATATAGCTCATTAAGAAAAGTATTAAATCTAGAAAAAGATGAAAAGTGTTAAGTCTAGATGGGAGGTGTCAGAAATGTAGGTGTCCATACAGATGTAAGGATAGGTACATTATTCGTTAAGCTCATTTAGGCCTTACTGATTTTCCTGCCACATAACAGTCATATGCTGCCATGTTGTTCATATGTGTGAGGATTTATTTTAAGTGCAAAATAAACTCAACAAAATGGCTTTGATCAGTGTTTCTAGCTACTTTAAAGCAATTTTTACATCAGCCAGCTTTCAGTCACCAAGGTGGCCAGTAAATTGTATTGTACAGTGGAGTATTACAAAGATTAAGTATGATTACATTAATTTCTAGTGTAGAAAGGTTAAACCTTCCTATGCTTGGAGCAGATAAAAGCAATATTTCCTTACCTAACTGAAAAAGGTTCATAGTGTAACACTTAAGATTCCATAATGGAACAGTGACCATGATGTCAAAGTGTATATACCACGTAAAATGTCTTCACTGCAGTAGTCTCAGCTATATAAGCTCAACACTTCCAATGTGCATTCTCAAATTAATTATACTTATTAGACACTGGAATACTGAGAATAACTTCTTTCAAATTGTTTTGTTTGCACTACTTTTGTGAATATTTTAATGAAGTGAGTGTTTTTCCTATCTCAGTTTGTGAGGTTTGTATGAGTCCAATTTTTGGTACTTCAGTTGTTGACAATCAGTTGTCTCATTTAGTTCTCTGCATGTTCATTTGTAAATAAAAATATAAGTATGTGTCTTAATGGGTAGCATACTGTACAAACACTGGCAAGGAGGAGCATCTCTGTTTCTGATCGTCTAGATTACATTACAGAGTCAGCTTTTAAAAATCAGTATTTTGGTTATGTATTTGTTTTTCAGTTTTAAAAAGTTTAATAGGTCATGCTAGTGATCAGAAAATCTGTAAGAATTTTACGGCAACTTTTCTATACTGTGGCTATGTTACACAGTCTGAACATGAAACTTTTTAATCTTTCAAGTTGAATGATTACTGTCATTGTTTTACCACCAAGTTGGTTGAAAACTTACTTCTTTGTACTACTTTTTTTTAAAGTGCTTTTTAAAATGAGTTGTATGAAAACCAAGTAGATAGTGATAATTTAAACTCTTTAAAAATTAGAATATTTGCCAGATTAAGAGAAGATGAAGTGTAAAATTAATAGTGCTAATAAAATCATGAGTCACCAAATCGGCACAACTTTCCATGCTAGGTTGTTCATAATTAGTAACATATGACAAATTTTAGTATTCCATTGTGTGTACCTAATGGGTATATCATACTGGCACTGAACAACATAGGAAATAACAATTCATACAGGGATTCACCATATATCCTTCCTGCCCACGAAGCCATATGTTTACTAACCTGATCACACAACCACAACTTGGGTCATTTCTTCAGTATTTTTATAATCTTAGCCATTAGTTCTATGAGAAATAGTCACAAGAGCAAATAATTCAGGACAGAAGATAGCAGAAAGCTAGGGAATGGTGTGAAATAATGCAGTTAGCACAGAAAGAGGTTCCAAGTTTTGCTTCTAACTTTTGAGAAAGTGTGTTCCTAATGTTTACAAATCAAAGCATATTCATGTCTGCTATTATAGTTGATAATAGATTTTACCAAAAAAATAGAAGTAGATATAGCTTAAAGTATGAGTTCTCTTTAAAAATTGTGTATCTGAAGATAGGTCTAATAAAGAGATCCTTTTATTTTCAGAGAAATGAACGCAATTGGACAATCTATCCCCAGCTGCAGAATTGATCCATCTGGTTTGCTGTATTTGAGTTGTAAACAGTTCAGTATTAATTATATTAGAGGAAGTTTTTTACACCTTCATTAATTACAAAATTTACCAAAGAAAATCTTGTTGACCAAATAAAAATTTTAAAGCACCTGTTAAGGAATGAATCCCATTTAACATAAGGATTGCTTTCTAACCCTGGGGAAATAAATATTAAAAGATTCTTTGACCTGGAAAATAGGTAGACAGAAGCTACAAGATTTCCATTTGAGGTTTTCCTACATCCAGCAAAAGTACCAGTTAAAAACTAAGTCCAAATATTTCTTATGGCACATTTTCATGTCTCCTCAACTAAAATTATGGAGTCTGCTCATCAGTATTGAAAAAAAGAGGAAATTCCTAGAATTGGTATATTATATAATACTGTGGGTTTTTCAAATAAAATTGTTGGGAAAATTATGGAAACGCACCTCTTACAATGGGCAGTGGCAATTACTTCTAGTAAATGTATCGGTTATTCTGATATAGTTTGTTTATATAATTTATGTACATGATCACTCTGGGCTTTTTCTTCGTGTGAAAACATGATTAAGTTAAAGCTAAAATAAATTCATTTTTTTAAATGTATCAACCAAAAAAAACTAAAGATTTATTTAAGCTGTTAAGTAATGATTTTTTAAAATCATAAAATGTAATTGTACATTACCTGATATTCCAAACAAGTTCTGTGTATTCTTTTTTCACATGATAATAATTATAAAGTAATGAATGTATTGATCAGCTATCGTGGAAAGAGTAAATTGGCTTTCTAATAATCCCTGCTGCAGGTTTGGTTTTTATCATCCAAACTGAATGAATATATGCTCCATGTATTTTTTTCCCTGTGTTGTTTTAAAATATTTATTTAAAAAACTACACTGAATCTTTTTATTCTTACTCTAAAATTTGGGCTGGATTTATAATCAGTTTAACCGGTTAAGTGAAATGATTTTACAGTGCAGATTATTTTCCCATTATTTTTCTCAAGGTAATTTGGCTATCCTGAGCTACAATTTCTGAAGGATTTTTACTACTTTGGCTTTATGTAATCTGATATCTATAACAAGGGACAAGTAAACAGGAAATATCCCACTCATATATTTGCTTCATAAAAGGTTATGGAATGTATAGATCAGGGGGTTATGTTTTCTTTTTTTTAAACCAACATCAGCCTACAGCTTGGCATAAACTTCCCAAGTACTGAGAGAATGGTGCTGGTGAAAATCTAAATAGGATAGATTTGTAGAAATTATCTCTACTGAATGATGACCTCTCAACCTAGGACTAGTGAAAATCTTCATCTTTTGAGCTGAGGAAAAAAACCTGCACATTTAAGATCATATTTATTGGTGCATGTAAGCCATTATCCTGTCTTACTGAACTGATTAGTGCTGTTGATTATTGAAATGTGAAATGTAGTTAGTCATTGTTCACTTTGTAAATATCTGCCAGAGATGAAAAAATATTTTAAGTTATTGTAAATAAAGATGTATAAAGTTCAGCATCAGTCTGCAATGCAGAAAAATAATCTAAGATGTGTGTTTCTTGACAGATGTGTAATTTTCCCCTAGATGTATCTAGTTATATTAAGAATGTAAATTTTCTTTTGTACAGTATAAAAATACAGCTCTATTTGGCTTTTAACTGGATTTCCTTGAGTTTATCTTGCTTAAGTTTTATACAATAGTCCTTTCATTCTGTTTCTTCAGAGTATGCTGTTTTATTTATGTATAGCTGAACTTTTATACCCTACTAAAGTAAGGCAATGTATAAAATTGCATATAATACCATGAAATGAGAAATAACAAAGGGAGGAATGAAATTTGATACATAAAATGTGTGTCTGTGTGGTGCTGGGGATATGACAGACATTTCTATGTGTTAATTGTAGAAACTCAAATTTGCAGTATACTGTTTCTATATTTTTTGTAGTACTGGGGATTGAGCCCAGTTGTTTGCACATGTTAGCTAAACCTACCACTCAGCTGCAGCCCCAGCCATTTTTATTTTGAGACAGGGTCTTGCTAAATTGCACAAGCTGGCCTTGAACTCCTGATCATTCTGCTGCAGCTTCTGGAGCAGGAGTTGGTAAGGTTGCAGGTATGCACCACTTTGCACGCTACTGACAATACCATTTACACTCTCCTTTTGGGGATCTGGGAGCCTTGCCCATCCTTGGCAAATGTTCTGCTACTGTACTGTGCCCAGCCTGTAGTGTCTTCTGCGAAGTATCAGGGTGCCTGTTTCTGCACTCTCACCAGCCCACAGCAGTTCTCTCATCATTAAGCTTCTTGGTCTTTCCCACATTGTGTTTCCAAAGATGTTTTAGTCTTCTTTTGGAACATGAGTCAGTGAAGGGCTGAGGCCTGATGCTCTCTTTTCCCTTTCTTTACTTGAGTTTCCCAGAAAACTTCTGTGCATTTTTCCCCTTAGGACATTAGTCCTTGCTATGAACCAGTGCTTTATGCTCCATTTTAGTTGGGTTAAGCATTTGTCTTTTTGATACCATGTTTGTTATGCCTCAATCCAAAGACTAGCAGTTCCAGAAGAAAACGGCTCCAAGGCACTCGTCAGGCCTGAGGGTTGTTTGTTTTGTGTGTTGCTCCGACTCTGGACCTTTAGCTAGTAAGAGTGAGATTCACCAGTTGACAGTTTCAAATGTTTTTATTAAAAATATCACACTTGTTCATTTTTAAATTCTTGGAAAATACACAAAAACTACAATAAAAATAATTTCCTTTAAGGTATTATAGTCCACCTGTGATATTCATAAGTGAGTGGCAGCGCTGTTCCTCCACACATTCAGTTCTCATCCAGAGAGGTAGGTCACAATATTTTATGGTCCAAAGATTCTTCCCACATGAGTTAAACAGTAACACCTAACATTTACTAGGTGCTTAGCATATGCTGGGCACTAAACGGTTGAAATGAAGTCATTCTGAAATGCAGTAATGCTCCATACCACAGCATCAGATAATTCAATAAAAGCTATTGATGACAAGCCAACATCATATTAAATGGGGAAAAAGTAAAAGCATTTCCTCTAAACTCAGGAACAAGAGAAGGATTCCCACTATCATGTCTATTCAACACAGTACTGAAAACATTAGCTGGAGTGATCAGGCAAGAGGAAGAAAGAAAAGGGAAATATATATATATTTTAAGTTTTATATATATATGTATAAACGGAAAGAAACTATCATTATTTGCAAATGGCATGATACTCTACATAGAAGACCAAAGACAACTGGTCATGGTGATGCATGCCTGTAATCCCAGCACTCGTGAGGCTGATGCAGGAGGATCGCTGTGAGTCTGAGGCCAACCTGGGCTACATAGTGAGATCCTGTCTCAAAAAAAAAAAAAAAAAAAAGGACCAAAGAATTCCACCAAAAAAACTCCTAGAATTAATGACCAATTTCAAGTAATGTAGCAGGATACAAAATCACACAAACTAGCATTTGTGTACACAGCAAACTCAATGAGATGGAAATTATGAAAACCGTATCATAGTAGCATCAAGGTAAACGAAATACCTAGGTATTAACCTAACCACGGAAGTGAAAGACCTCTACAGAGAAAACCACAGCACTCTGAAAAAGGAGACTGAAGAGGACATTAGAAAATGGAAAGATGTCCCTTGCTCCTGGATAGGCAGAATTGACATTGTCAAAATGGCCATACTCCCAAAACTGTTACACAAATTCAGTGCAGTCCCAGTCAGAATACCAAGAACATACTTCACAGACCTAGAGAAAACAATCCTAAAATTCATACGTAACCAGAAGAGACCCAGAATAGTAAAAGCAATCTTGGGCAACAAGAGCAAAGCAGGAGGCATCACAGTACCTGACTTCAAGCTACACTACAATAGTAATAAAAATGGCATGATACTGGAATAAAAACACATGTGACTCAGTGGAACATAACAGAGGATACAAAACATCTCCAGACACATTCAGCCATTTGATCTTTGACAAAGGGGCCAAAAGCATGCAATGGAAGGAAAACCTATTCAACGAGTAGTGCTGGGAAAACTGGGTATCTGTAGAAGATTGAAACTACCCATACCTGTCGCCATGTACCAAATTAAAAATGTATGGAAGTACAATTATTCTTAAGAGTAAAGTGCATCTGCGAAAGTCACAGAGCTAGTAAGCGGTGGGGCTGGAATTGAACTCAGACTCCCGGACTCAGACTTGGGCACCTGAACACCAGTGCAGTGTTGGTCATTCTCAGCCACTAGGACACTTGCCAAATGCCTATCTTAGCCCTGTAAGGCTAACATCCTTGTGGATGGAAAGCAAGGGGGAGTTAGGTCTCCACACAGCTAAATTAGTAACAGTCAAGTGAGACCCATGAAAGAATCCAGCCTTAATATCCCAAGCATCCACAGCTAGAAACTAATTTTGTTATGCACATGCTCATACTGTAGTTCTAATCATGGACCAGCCTCAGGAGAAATGAGAAAATGGTCTCTCTGTGCTTCATGAGAAACTTCAGTTGAGAAAAGCTAGTGTAGAGCATAATGAAATAGAGGAGACTCCCAAAATACAGAAGAGTATCTGACATTTCACTTCCTCTGACTCCAATCCCACAAAACCCTGCCAGCAAGGGAGGAAATCAGAACTTTATCGGGTAGGTTTACAACTGTTTTATGATTGAATGTTATTTTTTAAGTATATGGGAGAGGGGAGATACACAGTCTCTTGTGGTTCTGCCTTGGAGTCTCACTCCAAATAGGACAGATATACACTTAGTGGTGACAGCCTAAGTCTTGTTCAGGGAGTTACAGCAGCAAGGGTAAAAATCCACTCAAAGAACCAATTTTTGGCACTTTATCTTAGGGGAACAGTGTCTAACACACATTCGAAATGAGAACATTTTTTATGGCCAGGTATGCTGGTCAGTACATAGTTATGAAATGGTGTATAATTTAATCAAAACACTATTACATTTGACACAATTTTTTTCTTTTCAGTGCTGGGCATGGAATCCAGGGCCTCACACATGCTAGGCAGCCTCTAACCACTGAGCAGCCACCCCCAACCCCTCTATTTAGGTTTTTTGTTTTTGCACTAGTGGAGATTTAACCCAGAGCTTTTATGCTGAGCTACAGGCCCAGCTCTTTTTGTTTAAAAACAAAACCTTTTTATTTCTCACTAAGTTACCCAGGTTGGGGTGGAACTTGTGATCCTTCTGCCTCAGGCTCCCAAAGTGTTAGGAATTACAGGCATGTGCCACCACACCTGACTAAATTTCTTATTTTAGTATATCCAATATTTTGTAGAGATTTCCTCAAACATAGGCTTTCTCAATTTCTTGAAAGTAAAACACAGAATTTTAAGAAATCTATATTTATTCACAACTGTGTTGTAGATAGTTGGTTTTATACAAACTCTAAATTATTGAGAATTTTTTTTTTTTTTTTTTTTTTTTTCC
>PVJO010000602.1:0-150132 GCA_004026905.1 Hystrix cristata | reverse complement strand
TTTTGGGTTTTTTTTGGTGCTGGGGATCAAACTCAGGGCCTTGTGCTTGCTAGGCAAGCACTCTAACCACTGAGCTAAATCCCCAGCCCTTTGGTTTTGTTTTTTGAAACAGGGTCTAACTATGTAGTCCAGGCAGGCCTTCAACTCAGGGCAATCCTCCTCCCAGCCTCCCAAGTGCTGGAATTACAGGTGTGTACCACCATGCCCAGCTATTTTGATTACTCTGTTTACATTGTGTGTGTGTGTGTGTGTGTGTGTGTGTGTGTGTGTGTATGTGTTCTGTGTGGATTTTTTTTTTTTTTTTGGTGCCAGGGATCGAACTCAGGACCTTGTGCTTGCAAGGCAAGCACTCTAACCACTGAGCTAAATCCCCAGCCCCTGTTCTGTGTGGATTTAAGGCTTACTTTGCCAAATTTTTCTCTAGTTGATGAGGTTATCTTGCATGTGCTATGCTGAAGAGTCACTGCCTCACTATTCCTTGCACAAAAAAAGCTTAGAGAGAAAGCAGATTCTGGCAGTCACATTCCCTTTTATTCTTGGTGAAGTAATCAGTTTTCTCTCCTGAGCATGATCAGTTAGAAAGCCAGATGCAGTGGCACATACCTGTGCTCCCAGCTTCTTGGGCAGCAGAGGCAGGAGTGGCACCAGTGTGAGGTCAGGAGGCCACACTGGTCACCGTAGTACCCGGAGGCCTGGGCAAAGCCAAGAGAAGCAGGGACAGGGTGCTTGTCTCACATGCGCAAGGCCCTGGCTTCAGTCCCCACTGCGCCCAGACAAGACCAGAAAACCCGAGTAGAAATTATTTGCTGAGGTGTTTCCCACTGGCACTCTAGGCCAGTGGTGGTGAACCTACTGCAGGCTGTTTGTATCACTGAAAGCTGCTATTGTGTTTTTCTTGTATGTTTTTTCTAAACTAAAACCTCAGTATTCAGGTTCAATTGCAGTGGTGGCACTTGTAACAAGTGACTGGGTTTGGGGTTGCAGTTTGGGTGGTTGTCTCTAAGGTTTGCCCTTGTGGAACTAGACCCGCCAAGCCTGTACCAAGCATGTGCATGCCATGGGATCTGGGTCGTTTCATCTCTGCTTATCACCTGTGTGTGTGTGTGTGCCATTTTGGGGACTGAACCACAGCCTTTGCACTGGGCTACATCCCTGTCTCTTGTTTATTTTTTCAATCTCATTTTCCCTAGCTCAATGGCTCTCCGCCTTAGTTACACATAAAAACTTTCTGGAGCTAGGCCCCATGGCACACGCCTGTAATCCTAGCACTCAGCAGTCTGAGTCAGGAGGATTGCCATGAGCTCTAAGCCAGCCTTATACACTGAGACCATGTCTCAAAATACAAAAACAAAACAAAAAAACCCAGGGAATTGAAAAGAAAAAAATTGACGGCCAAGCCCCATTTAGAGTGTTTGCTAACATGACTTGGCACGGGTAGTTCTGGCATGGTGGTACACACCTGTAATCCCTACACTCAGGAGCCTGAACTACAAAGTGACACTGTCTCAAAAAACAAAAACAAAATATATATGAACAGGAATGGACATTGTCACCCATAAATACACCTCCCCCCACTCAGCCAGACGCGTCCACATCAGTGCTTCAGTCCGCCTCACCCAGATTGAACACTATGGTGACCAACATGGCTTCCTGGGCTCCCATCTTGGTCCCCCACACTGCATCCTCTCCATTTTCCCATTCCCTTCAGTTTCTCTTCCAAAGCTTCCTCACTTCACCGCATTCTCAGCCTCCACAAAATGGATGAAGCCTCTCCAGGCAACCCTTTTCCACTCTGACTTTAACGACATGCTGATGGTCCCTGGGTCTCTAGCTCTAGGCCTTGAGCTCTCAGCGCATTTCAGACTCCTGTATCTACCTGGCTGCAGGCTAACTGAAGATCCTCAGTACACTACTTTAACATAAGATGTTCAAACCTAAAATTTATCTCTTCTGCCCTTTCACTCTTTCGGTAATCTCTCATAGGGTGAAGCTGTGAGAGTGAAGCTGAAGGTGCAGTGGAGACCCAGAAAGATTAAGAAATCTGGAATGTGGGACATCTGAGGAAAGCTACAAGGAGTATTAAGCCCAGCCCAAGAAGCTGTGAGGGCTACAACCACAGGAAATGCCCTCTGGAGCTCACATCTTTCCACAGCTTGCCCTGGATGCTGGACATGGAACTCCCGGATTCATGTTTGCCCTGCTAGGTTTCTGTCTTGCTTTGGTCCCACTGGTTTCTACCCCCTACTATTCCTCCTTTTTGGAATGGGATGTTTACCCTGTGCCATTCTGTTAGCAGGGTTTAACTTTTTTTTTATTTTTATAGGGGCTTACAGCTAAATTTGCCTTAAGTCATAGAGGAGACTCTGCACTTGGATTTTTCAGCAGTGCTGAAACTGTTAGGGTTTTGGCAACTCTTTGAGATGGACTAAATGTATTTGCATAAAGGGATGTGCATGAGTCTTTGGGGGCCCGGGGGAGAATGTTATCTAAAATGTCCCCCAAAGCTTCACATGCTCATAGGTGGGGCTTTTGAAAAGTGAGTGGATTATGGGGCTTACAGCTGACTTGCTGTCAGGAGGTGGAGTCAGTCAGAAGAGGGGGTCACTGGGGGCCCAGCCTGGAAGGCTTTCTCTCTCTCACCAACACCTCTCTGCTCCCACCATGAGGTGAGCAGCTCTTCCTCCCCCAGGGCCCTCTGCTGTGTCACACTGCCTGAGAGCCAGCCAGCTATAGACTAAAAACGTGAGCCAAAATACACCTTTTTTCCCTTAAGTTCTGAGTGTTAGGTATTGTGTCCCAGAGACGATGAAGTGAAGACAGCTTCTGTCTGTGGAAGACTTTATTGAAAAGTTGGGAGCAGTAGAATTTAATTACATCATAGAAATATAAAGAATACACTAGCTAAACATATCTATTCAATGTTCCCAGGTCTTCAAATTTTTAAGCACCTTCAGTTACCTCCTGTTTTCTATAGACGTTCCTCGTTTAACGGCCAAGTTACAGCAGTGTGACTAGGCCGTTAAATGAACCGATCTCTAAATGAGAAACTGTATATTGTATGCACATTACAATATTCAGGACAAAGAAATAGTCAAAGGAAACTCCAGGCGGATGACTTGGTTGTTGTTACGCACAGTATCGTAATGTGTAACAGAACATGAAACTACAGTACTGTATAAACAAGGTGTACTGTACAAAAAAAGATGCTGAGGCTCTACAAACAAGATGTACAGAACTGTAGGGGAAAAAAAATGGGAGTCGTTAAGCGGGTGTCGCTAAAAGAGGAAGAACCGCACTCAGCGCTCCGAGTGTGCGGAGCTACAGTGCGCAGGCTGAGCGCACGCTCCACCTCCTACTGAGCCGCGCGCCCCGCCCTCCGTCTCTGCCTTAGCTCCCACCAGCCAAGCGGGGACGCTGAGCTACGCAGGTTACCAGCGCTGCTCCGGCTCCGCGATCCTTCCGCGCTCGGAGCGCGGCTCTCCACCGCGACAGCCCGCCCGGCCTCCCCTCCCGGCCAGCTCGGAGCCCTGAGGGCCTCGGGCCCGGGAAGCTGCTCCTGGACCCGCCGGCGTGCTGCAGCCTGGCCCCGGAACCTGGAGGACGAACGCGCGGGCCGCCCGGCCTCTCCCACACCTCGGGTGCCCGCGTCCTGCCTTCCACGCTAAATAAGGGGAAAAATTAAAAAGCGAATCCATTCCCACTACCTTTTCCTCTAAAGGAGGCAGCTAGGACAAGCACCTCTATCCTACGGCAGCACCGGCGCTCAGCCGCGACACCTGCCAGTTTCCCCACAGACAGGCCGAGCTTCCTCCTGCCCCGGAAGCGGAAAGCGGAAAGGAAAGCCGGAACCCCGCACGCAGGAATTTGTTTTCCTCAGGTTTGCAGCCCGGTAAGCCCACAGGTCGGCGCTGACTGGTTGGCAGAGCCATCGCTCTCGAGCAACTCCGCTTTCTATTGGCTGCCTTGGGTACCACCCCCGAGCAGGGCGGGAGATTCGGTGTGCCCAGCGCAGACTTTCCTCTCGCGCGGCCCTGGGTGGGCTTGCTCGCGCGGCGTGGATGAGGACTCGACCGGTTTCTCTGCGGAAGGGCCGCCTTCGCCACGGCCACGATTCAGCAGGGCAGCGTGGGTCGGTGGTGAGGCGGCCGGAGCCGCGCGCTGCGGAGACCTAGCGGTTGCTCTACTGCGTGTGAGGTGAGCGCTCCCCGGCGGGGTCGCTGCGGCCCTGCGGCCTCCGAGCGGCGCGGCCGGGTCAGGTCCCAGGCCGCAGGCCGGCCAAGGGCGGCGGGCGGGCCGGGGCCCAGGGGAGGTGGCGGAGCGCCTCGCCCACACCCGCATCCGCCCCGCACCCGAGCCGCGCCTGGAGGCCCACCGCCGGGCGCCCACGGACGCTGTGCGGTGTCGGTGGAGCCCTGTGAAAGCGTGCGGACCCAGCTTTCCATTTTGCATTTGGGACCCTCAGTGACCCGTGACACCTCCCCCAGATAATTAGCAATCTGAAGAAAAGTAGCGCAACCCCTTGGTGTCCTGCATTGAACCCTGGACACCATTTCTCGTCCATTGGGCACTTTTCTGCTGTATGGAGCCCGAGTCACAGAGACAGACCTACAGGAGGACTGCATGGTCACGTTGAACTTGAAAATACCGACAACAGGGAATGTTGAATGAATACTTTCTGTGTGTCAGGTCTCGTTTCGCCCTCGTGACTTTGGACAAAACCATCCTGCTATGAAGTGCGGAGCTGAAATTAAACCCAAGTTTGATAGTACTGCTTAGTCACTAATCTGTACCACCCTTCAAAAAGAATTACATGTTTAAAAATTGCATCGGGGATGCAGTTTATTTACTCGAAGGGGAAAGTGTGTTGCTGGTAGCACTTGGTTCTGCTTTGGTCACTTAACGTCTTGAAAGGAATTGACCTGTAAACACACTCAAGAATCGAAGATGGTCACCGTGCATATTTTCATTTTATTGCGTGATGGGTAGGTAGTGTTTTTTCGGGAGCTATTAGAAAGGAATGAACTTTTCTTACGAGGTATTGCTATAAATTTCTTCAGTTGTGATGATTTGTTTTGTTCTGCTGAAGATGCCTCAAATCTAGAAAAGGAAAGGTACAAATGAGCTTAGCTACAGACAAGACTTGAGTGAGTTATGAGTTAGGTTGCCTCTATCCAGGCAATTCTTACTTAAACCGCCAATAGGGAAATCACCTAGGGTAATATTCACTGGCCTAGAATATTTTTTTATGACGTTTCCTTGAACATCCACCCCCCCCGAAAGATCTACTAAACTTTTGCTAATGAGAATTATGTAACATGCCTTACACTTTTTTCTTGGCTCATCATGAAGCTCAGAGCCAAAAGTTTTTTTCATGATTGTATTTTTGGCTTTCTTTATATATTCCCTCAGCCAGACTTCTCATTAGTATTCGAATTTTACTCATTTGTTTCATTGCAGTTGCTCATGGTCACTGATTCAAATCTTTTGTAGAATACAGCAGTATCTAATTAAGTAAAAATAATGTAGATTATGCTGAATCTGGCCATATTCTTTGAAGTATGCTTGATAGAATTAGTGACATTTAACCTGATGATCTGAAAACACAGGACAGTAGAATTCTTTGATATTTAATGTACTGACACATAGAAAAATAATAAGACATATCATGAATAATTTCCAGGGGTCAGAAAAAGCAGTTAGGGCAAGATTTTGTTCAGTGGCAGGAGAGGTATGTGGTATAACAGAATGATCAGGAATTTAGGAATCAGTTAAAGTTGGGTTTTAACCCTAACACACTTTCTAATTGTGTGAATTTGGGTGAATATTTAGTATTTAACCTCACTTATCTGTAAATTATGCACACATACACAAAATACCTGAAAGACTCCAGGGATTTAATGAGCTGGTGTCCATAAAAGTGCCTAATACAGTGTGTGGCATGCAGTGCCTCAAAAACATGTTTATTTTATACAAATTATGCAAAAATGCATTAAACTTTTTCTCTGATATGCCCAGTTTCCCAAAAAGAAAGCAGTGTCATGACTAGAAAAATGGCCCAGGAGGACATTTTACTAGTGGGATTTATATAAATTATAGATGAAGTATTTATTATCTTTTTTTTTTTTTTTGGTACTGGGGATCGAACTCAGGGCCTTATGCTTGCCAGGCGAGCACTCTAACCACTGAGCTAAATCCCCAGCATATCTTTATATACAAAGTGTTGCCTCATAGAGTTGTGAGGAGTAAATGAGAATATAGTACTTACATGTTTAAGTACCTACAAAAATAGTTAAGTGCTCCAATTTTGTCCTCTACCTCTTCACTCCCATCCAGATGTCCTCAGGACTGTCTAATTGTGTGAATTTGGGTGAATATTTAGTATTTAACCTCACTTATCTGTAAAGATAAGTTTTGTCCTGTACTCTACCATCGTAGCATCTTTGTAAGAACCTTATTCATCTTGTTTTTTAACACTCAAAGACTTCTGGATTTTGCCTTGTTGCTTTCATTTCCTATATATAACACTGACCGAATTCTTTTTCCAGTTACAGGTAACTCTGAATTTTCCAGCCACAGAATATGTAGTATCTTAAAAGGTAAATGAAACTGAAACAAGTCATTTACGTTTGCCAGTTGTTGAAATACTTGGAACCTTTAAGTATCTACATACAAACAACTCATGAGTTATAGTTGGTAGTTCCTTTTGTTAGGAGAAAAGGCAAAAACAGAATTTTTAAGACTGGAGAGGGAAAAAATTTTAATTTTGATGCTAAATTCTGTCTAGCCAGAGCTGATTAAGTTTTAGCTTGTCAAACTGAAATTCCTTCAGTGAGAAACTGACTGTAATGTGCTAGAAAAATTCATATTTACTGTGTATATACTGTGTATATGAATTTTCTGGACTGAGATGTCCAGAAAGCCAGAGTCAGCATCCCAGCGTAAGGGTGGTCCTTGAGGGTTATTTGATCTAGGCTTGGTCACCAGTGCAGTGTCACAGACTTCCCAGTGAACTTTCTAGTGAACAGATATACAATCTACCAAATCTTTACTCTTTGACATCCCCTTTCTAAACACTCGTGTGTTAGCCACCCATTTCTGTTAATGTGATTGTTAAATTGATAGATTAGAGCTGTCTTTATAAACAGAATGTTTTCCTGAGATTACATATAGGTTACCTTGATTGGATTTAGCTCTGCAAATCACAGGTGTCTCTTCTTAACCTATTGTTCAGATAAATTATTGAGTTATCTACAATCAAAAACATAATGATACAATAATTATAATGTATTTTTCCTGCTTTTTTTTTTTCTTTTGAGATGAGGTCTCCCATTGTTGCCCAGGCTGGTACTGAACTCCTGGGCTCAAGTGACCCTCGCACGTCAGCCTCCCAGGTAGCTGAGACTGCTGGCGCATGCCATCATGCCCTGCTCCCTACTTTAAATGACTAAAATGCTAAACAAGTGCATGTATTTATTATGTGAAAGTTCCTGTGGCAGTTAGTGTGAATTCTTCGTCATGTTGGTTTATTGCTTTTGTTTAGGTTGGCCATGATGAGTAAACTGGAATTAAAGGAAGACAAGATGCTGGAGGTTCAGTTTGTGGGAGATGATGATGTTCTTAATCATATTCTTGATAGAGAAGGAGGTACTGCGTGATTGTATTGAAAAGATGCTTATGGATCATTTCATTTTTAAAAATATTTTAATATTTTATACTGAAAATACAGCACAAAGTGTTTGGGCTAATAAATCTTAAAAAACTGATTTTTCATTTACTTATTTCAAACTTTTTTTGGAAGGGGCAGGACTGAACTGGGGATTGACTCCAAATCCCCAGCCCTTTTTTGTAACTATTTTAAATTTTGAGACAGAGTCTCCCTGAGTCACTGAGTTGTCTAGGCTGGGCTTAGATTTGCAGTCCTCCAGCCTCAGCCTCCTGGAGTGCTGGGGTTGTAGGCGTGTGCCACTGTTCCTGACATGGACTTCTTTACAACTTTAATTGAAATTTAAAATACAGCCTTACTTAAAGGAACTTCTCAGTTATATTGGTAAATAATAGCTACCCATTGTAATGTAAAATGTATGATTATTTTAACCCTCAAAAAGAAACATTTTCAAGGTTTTGGTTTTTTATCCAATTACTGTATATAAACTCATCACCAGTACTTTTTTTTTTGAGACTGGGTCGCAGCTGGTCTCAAACTCTTGGTCCCCTTGCCTCATCCTGCCCGCCAAGTGCTGGAATTTCTAGGCCTGTGCCACCACACCTGGCTGATCAAGACCATTAATCAAAGAGAAAACACTTTTCCCAGCTTCTGTGTAATGAACATTTCAGTTGTACAGGTTCGTTTATTTACTTAAATTTAATATTTAGGAAAGATGCATACCTGCCATGTCCTGATTTCTTAGATGTTTTCCCTAGGCACTAAGTTAAAGAAGGAACGAGCTCAACTTTTGGTCAACCCACAAAAAATAATAAAGAAACAGGAATATAATGTGGAGGAAGGTGACCAGGAAGTGTTAAAGGATCAGAACTACGTGGAAGTTTTGGGAAGAAATGATCAAGGTATTGCAGGGCGAGGTGGGTGTTTGGTATTTCTACTAGTCACAGAAATTGCTTTGCAGAGTATCTAAAAGTAGTCTGATAAAGGGTTGAAGGGAGGGGAGGGGAGTGGGGGAAAAAAAGAAGCAGCAAGATATTCCATGTACAGGTACAAATTCCTGATGATGAATGTTATCACTATGCATATCTAAAATGTACCATTAAAATAAATTTTAAAAAGGAAAAAAGTCTGATAAGTCAAAGGTGGTGTGCTTTAATTATGTATGTCATTTGAAAAGTATTTCCTTGAAGTTTTTTCCTCCATAGTTTTTTTTTGTTAACAAAAAGCAGGTTCTGCCCTTGATTATTTTCAGAAAGAAGGAATCTACAGATGAACCAAAGTTATTCTTGAGGCTGGGTATATAGCTCAGTGATACAGTGCTTGCTAGCAGGCTTTAGGCCCTGGGTTCAAGCCCTAGTACCAAAAATAAACGAAGAGATACAGTTGTTATTTTTTTTTTTTTAACAATGGCAACATTTCACATTTATTACAGGCTCTGGAGAACCCCACTGTGCCCTGCCCTTCCCTTCCCTGACAGGATCTCACTGTGGAGTTGAGGCTGCCTTGAACTCACTTCATAGATTAGATCCTCCTGCCTCATTCTCTGGAGTTACAGCCCTGTGTCACCATGCTCGGCTAAAAATAATTTCACAAAACAAGTCACTTCATTGTTGCCTTGATCTTCTTTATTGAAATAGAAGGAATATTCCAGGAAGTAGTGTTGTTCCACCCTAGGTGTGCTTATGATGTGCTTTTTTTTTTATATATACCTAAAACAAACTCCTGTCTGATTATACTTAAAACATATTTTAGGCTTGAATTATATATTAGTTAGGGTTCTGCTGGCTGTAAGGATTACAGATCCACTCAAACAGGCCTAAAAAGATAAAGATCAAGGGCTAGGGATTTAGCTCAGTGATTAGAGTGCTTGCCTTGCAAGCACAAGGCCCTGAGTTCGATCCCCGGCACCACCAAAAAAAAAAAAAAAAAGATCAAGGAGAGAAGTGAGTACAGTTGGTCACTAGGGGTGCTAGCAAGAGTTCAGCATTAACGACTGAGGGACTTTACTCTCACAGGACCCCTGTCCCCTCCATGTCGTCTCTGTGCATCCATTCTTTCTGTGCCTCCCAGATCCCTCCTGTGTGTGTCTACTCTCACACCTGCCTTGTCAGCAACCTTCCTCACTTCTTCCTTGTTTTGTTTTTTTCAGACAGGGTCTTGCTATATAGTTCAGGCTGGCCTTGAGCTTCACCATGATACCCAGGCTGGCCTCAAACTCAGGGTAATCCTGCTTCAGCCTCCTGGGCTGGGGTCACAGGCATGTGTCGCCATGCCCAGCTGTCTTTCCTCACTTCTTAAGTCATACTGCTGCTCTGGTTTAGTTCCCCCATTCCAGGTTCTCAAGAGTGGTTTTAGATTTAGCTCAGGTCCGTGAGCCATAGCCCCTGGGTAGGCCTGGCTGGTAGTCAGTCTCTTCAGTGTTCCTGGCTACATAGTTGACATTCTTAGGACATATTCTGAATAGAACTTTGGGTCCTTGACTACTTATTATGCTAGGCCCTACGAAGATTTTAAAAACAGTATTCCAAGCTGGGAGTGGTGGCACGTGCCTGTAATCCCAGTACTCAGAAGGCTGAGGCAGGAGGATTGCTGAGAATTTGAAGCCAGCCTGGGCTAATAGCAAAAACTTGTCTCAAAAAACCAAAAAAAAAAAAAAAAAAATCCATAAATAAATAAGCAAACAAATAAACACAAACAGTACTCCAGAAAAGGAACTTTAAATTTTGTTTTTTTAGTGTTGGTTCTCAAGCCCAGGGCCTTGTGCATGCTAAGCACACACACTCTCACTAAACTATACCCCTGGCCATTCATTTTCTTTAAAATGGTTTCTTTTTTTTTTTTTTTTTTTTTTTCCGGTGCTGGGGATCGAAATCGGGTCCTTATGCTTGCAAGGCAAGCACTTTAACCACTGAGCTAAATCCCCAGCCCCTAAAAATAGTTTCTGATTATATAGGTAGTATGTTGTATGCAGGACCTATAGTAGGTGTCACTCTTCAGAGGCACCTGGAATGAGGATGAGGATGTCCGGTCCCAGGACAGCTCCTCAGGACCTGCCTCAGAATAATTTTATTTTAGGGGGAGGTGATGGGGATAGATCTCAGGGCCTTGAGCTTGCTAGGCAAGTGCTGTACCACTTGCACTAAATCCCCAAAGTATTTTTAAAAAGGGCTAGGGACTGCTGGGGATTTAGCTCAGTGGTTAGAGCGCTTGCCTAGCAAGCACAAGGCCCTGAATTCAATCCCCAGCACCAAAAAAAAAACAAAACAAAAAAAGCTGGGGATGAAGCTCAGTGGTACGACACTTGCCTAGCTTGGGTGAGGCCCTGGGTTCTATCTGCAGAGCTGCAAAATAAAAAAGGATAGCTCTTAAAACTGGTTTGGGGAACCTTTATGCAGTGTGGTGAGGATATGACTCTTAAGTCTTTAGTTAAAGTTTTATCTGTTTTTTTTCTTGTTAACTTTGTTCCTTTTTCCTAAAGACATACTACATTTTTTCTTTCAGAATCTTTGAAAAATGGCTCTGCTACAGATGATGGGAATAAAGTTTATTCTTTTCAGAATAGAAAACACTCTGAAAAGATGGCTAAATTAGGTATGTTGCTTTTCTGATTTCTACAATCATTGTCTCCCCTTTCCAAGATGTATTTAGCTACTTTCCCCACAGCTATTGTCCTGTGCACTCCCTGAAAGAATGGCATTGTTGTATATTGTATAACATGCTCACAGCAGGGCCATGATACATATGTCTTGTTGCTGGTGGCTCTGGAGCTCCAGTAGACATGCGTGGCCAGCCCATCACGCAGCATGGGACAAGCCAGCAGGAAGGTGCTAAGTAGACTTCCATCCCTTAGTTACTATTTACGTGCTCAGATGTCCTCTGCTTGGAAGCAGAGTACACGTGTCCATGGGAGGAAGTTGGTCCTTTGCTTTCATTCTCCCCGCAGTGTGTGGCTAAGGTTCTTAACAGATTTTGTGAAAGGAGTGACTTAAGACTCACATGTCCGTATGTTGAGTTCATTAAACAGAGTTTTATACTTTGTTTAGAATAATGTTATTTGTATGATAGAAAAACATTTATGTGAAATTGCTAAGAGTGGTCTTTTCCAACACTTTCTTACCTGAGTTACCACCCGTATCAGTTATACTTGCATTGCTGATTTTCAGAGGAGTGAATTGTAGCAAGTCCATGCAACATTGAAAATCAGCTTTCGATGTAATCTTTAAAAAAAATTTGGATTGCACCATGTTTGAGTCTTGTATGATATGATATGAGGGTTATTATTTTTGAAAGCTCTAGAGAAAGGAAATAATACATTTGAAAGTACATTCAAATTAAGAGCTGTGAGTATGTAGAGAGTTGAGAATACCAAAACGTCAAGGGCAAGGGACTAATTACCCACCTGGTAAAATACGGAAATCTTACGAGAGAGCTAATAATCTATAATTAGAATGCATATGTTTCTTCTATTTTTTTTTTTTTTTTTTTTTTTTTTTTGGTGGTGCCGGGGATTGAACTCAGGCCCCTGTGCTTGCAAGGCAAGCACTCTAATCACTGAGCTAAATCCCCAGCCCCCATATGTTTCTTAAGTAATGTCCTTTTAGTCATTTTAGCCAGTGATCTATGTAACATTCTAGATGAGTGAAAAGCATACTTGTTGACATTGCTGAGGAAATCATTATAAAACCTGCATCTAGGGATATAATCTTTTGACAAATTCTGTTTAGTTTTTCTGAAAAATGTAACATTGAATGTATCACTAATTTCGAACATAATGTGGTAAATAAAATAATTACCTTAACTGATGTGGTTTTTAGTATTCATCATGTATATCAAGAAATTAAAAGTTTTTAGAGCTACAGAAATTATTGAACATGTGTAGAAGCTCAGAGAAACTAGAGAAGAAATGGTGATGTAATTATTGGAGGAAAGATCAGTTAGGCACCAGGAACAGAATGAAACCCTAGACCAGAAGGCAGGCTGGGGAACCCTGGAAGGGAACTGTCAGTTCAAGAAAGCGAGACTCAGGACCACAATCAAGCTGCACTTCTCCATATGGATAGTCAGTGTGCACGTAACTTAGATCTATAAATGCAAAAAACCTTGAATATTATCTTGTACATTTCTAACATCATTCCTGAAAGAAATACATTTTAGAGGTATAAAGAGATAATTTTTGAATATTTAGTCTTTAAAGAGTTTCTTTGACTCATTAAGTATTATTGCCTACATCTAAATATATCAACAAAACAAAATGTCTTTAGCAAAGACATTTTGTCAGGAAGTCATTTAATACAGATGATGACTTCATGTAATTGGGCTAACAGACTGAGCTACATTGAAAGGCTTTGTAAAATGTAGAGAATATATGCAGGATAAAAACCAGATGCAGAGGGTGGCAGGAGCTCCGCTGGTGTGGAGAAAGGTGACCTGAGGAAAGGTAACAGTAGGTCGAGCTCACACTGCTGGGCATATCACGGAGGCAGGAGTATTACGGTGAAACCTGCACTCGCGTGTCATTGAGAATTGCTTGTAGCCAAGGTATGGAATCATACTAAATGTCTACCAGTAGGTAAAATAAGGTGACATAGGTACACAGTGGGATACTGCTCAGCCTTTAAAAAGAAGGGAATCCTGTCAGTTGTGACAACATGGTCAAACCTAGGGGAAGTTATGTTAAGTGACATGAGCTGGCCCCGTTGTACATGTGCAACCTTAGAAAGCCAAACTTACAAAAGCAGAGAGTGTAATGATTATTGGGGTTAGATTTGGGAGGAGGGAGATAGTGTCATAAGATTATAATTTTAAGGTTAAATAAGAGGAATAAGTTCCAGTGATATATTGTACACCATAATGACTATAGTTAATAAATTAGAAGTGTGTATTTGAAAATTGCTAAGAGTGGATTTTAAGTGTTCTTACCGCCAATAAGTGTGTGAGCTAAAAATAAATAAATAAAATAACATCTATGAAAATATAGTTAAGTAGTACCAGATTATAAACCGATGAGAGGCTGTCATTAAGTTTTTTTTAAAGACTTCTGATACATTGTAGACTAGTTTATCTTGTAAAACACAACAAATTATTAGAAAAGTGAAAAAAAGTGAAAACTTACATGCCCTAGTTTTTATTAAGTCAACAGTTATACAGTTAACATTTCACTTTTCAGAACAAATACGACACAGCAAGAAAAGAATTATGAAAACTATAAGTTCACTGGAACTGATGTTTATGTATGATTAACATAGAGCAGAGGTCAGCATAGTTTCTCTTTTTCTGTAATGGGCCAGGGTAAGTATTTTCACTCTTAGGATTAGGTAGTCTCTGTTATGACTGCCTACCGTTGCTATTGTAGCAGAAGCATCCCCAATAATGTGTGATGGCAGGGTAGCTGTGTTCCCACACCTTTGCTTCAGACAGGTAGACGCCAGAGTTAGCCCAGTGGCCGGCAGCTGTCAACTCCCAAGGTAGATAATCACTGTTTGTAACTCTTTAGAGTCTTCCGAGCAGTGGCATCACACATAGGGTTTTTTGGTTTGGGGCTTGGTTTGTTCTGGTCTGTGGTGCAAGGGATCGAACCCAGGGCTTTTGCACTGAGCTACATTCCCAGCCCCTATTTTTGTTTTTTATTTTGAGACAGGGTCTCCATAAGTTGCCCAGGCCAGGCTCCAATTTACAGTCTTCCTGCCAGCTGCCCAAAGTGCTGGGGTTATAGGTATGCGCCATTGTGGCCAGCTACAGTACTCATTTTTCCTTCTAATTCGAAACCATGCCAGGTATATTCTCAAAATTCACCTGTAATCCTCCACCAGGGAAGCTAATTCCGACAATGTAACCAGTAAGCTTAGGGTTAAATTTAAACTTTTGGTGACCAAATGAATTACAGATTGTATGTACTTTTGGGACGAGGCTGCTGAGTTAACCTTAAGGTTGCTCATGTTGTAGTGTGCCAGAGCAAATGGGCCCTGCATGCCTGAACTCAGCAGCGTGCACAACGGTCGTTCTCATGTTCATAAGCCTGTGCAGTCCAGCACCATCAAGCCACTACTGGATAAGAGCTTCTAAGCATTTATTCTTTCTCATTCCTTTTTGTCGAAGGGGTGTGCTGGGGATCAAACTCAGGGCCTTGCGCTTGTTAGGCAAGCGCTCTACCGCTGAGCCGAATCCCCAGCACCTAGTCTTTCTCATTCTTAACCCAGAAGCAATGTATGGGCTTGATGCTAGCCTGTGGACCATGCACTTTGGTACCAATATGCAGGATAGCTTGGAGTGAGAAAGTTAGGGTGGCATTATTTCATAGCATTATTTTATTTTGGCCCTGACCAAAGCAGTGTAATGAAGAAACTCATTTTAATTGTGAAAAATACACTGGAAGAAATAACAGTTCAAGGAAACACATTAGAGATAAAAGCTGAAAATAGGGGGCTGGGGATTTAGCTCAGTGGTTAGAGTGCTTGCGTAGCAAGCGCAAGGCCCCGAGTTCGATCCCCGGCACCAAAAAAAAAAAAAAAAAAGCTGAAAATAACTCCATGTTTTAGTAGGTGTGGAGAAACGGAGTAGGAAATTTACCTAAAAGAGATGTCATGTTGGACAGATGGAAGTGATGACAGTAACGCCTGGCTGGAGTGAGGCTCAGCCCTGTGGCTGTCAGCTGGAATGAACCTACCAGTTAGAGGGCCAGACAGGTGATCTTCCAGCTATCTGGGCTTTCCAGACTTTGCTGTGACTGCCCAGCTTTGCTGTTGGAACATTATACTGAGAAACCAGACTTAGTAGAAAGAGTGTGAGGCGGGTCAGTCGTGAGTGTGGGAGGGTGAAGAGACAGTGGAGACAGACAGTGAAACAGGCTGAGATGGTGAGTAGACAGAACAGGACACAGAGATACCTCTTAGCTAGAAGTAAACAGGAAGAAGGCAATGAGTTCACGGGGAGAGGTGTGAGTGAGGGCCATGTGTTTCTGCTGCTACTTAAAAAGCAATTCCGTTTTAAATTGTTGAGCAGTACTATTTGGAGGGGTACGTGGTGAAGCTGTTGACCTCCTACTGTAGAGAGATGAGGACACCACAATGATTAAGGCACAGGTTGGTGAAGAGTATATTTGTGGATAGAAATAAAAAGCAACAACAATTTGTTCTTTTGTAATTCTGTAGTAATGATAGCAGTCACTTTCAAGCAGTTACTATAGGCTGGGATCTGTGCTCAGTGCAATTGAGAAGAGAAAGGTTAAATCCCTGTCTATATCCAATAGTGTATAGCAGATGTTGCATATCTGGTTTCCATATCAGATTTATATCTATATAGAGCACTGAGCACAGGTCTTAGCAGATAGATATCCATCTGTGTCTATCTAGAAAAGCCTGTCATTTGTACAAACATCATAGATGGATGGCAGAGCCAGGTGCAGATTTCATGCCTGCTTAACTTCAAAGCCTACACCCTTCACTGTTGCTACCGAGCCTCTGTAGAGGTGTCTGAGCCACAGTGGCTGCTTACAGTAGAAAGGCATCTTTTGGGGAAAATCGAGGAATTTTGTACAGGTGGTGATGCCAGTGCTTGAAGGGTGAATGGGAATTTGTTAGGAAGGTGGGGAGAAGTGGGTATTTAGGAGAATGTGCATGACCCTGGCAGGCACCTGCAATGTCCTGAGGTATGATTGGAGCACAGATTACAGTGGACTCCAGTAAACGTGTTCTAGGGGCCAGATAAGAAGGGCCTGTGAGTTGAGCAGTCGAGCACATACCTTCATCCGTGGGTGAGGGGAGAAGTCATGGGTGGTGGTAAGGAAAGCTGTTCCCTGATCAGAGTCCACACTGGCCATGTGAGACAGGTGAGAGCAGCGTGAGAGGAAGCTGTGGTCGGGGTAACTGCTGTGAGAAAACTTGGCTCCAGGCTGACCCTGGGCTTCTGGACTCTGCATCTCACAGGAGCCAGTTGTTCATCTGATGCTCAACAAAGAAACAGCCATCTGTTGGACACCATGTTATGTGTCATACATTAGTCATATGTATTGTAGAATTTTAGGCACAAAATAAAGAATATCACATTTTATGGGTGATTTAAGAGACCTTAAAATGTAACATAGGTATATTTAGCTTTAGAGCCTACTTTCTGGCCCTAGTACCCCTAGTGAAGATGAGATTCAGTATACATTAAGAAGTGGAAGGAGTGTAAATTGTTGATCAGGGGAGAGGAAAGTGATAATTACAAAAAACAGCAAGGTCAACATTAGTTCTTTACGTGCATTTTGATTTTAAAGAAATTCATGCATAATTGGAAGAGTTGAGACACTGAGAAGAGATTAGTGAAGGTAAAAGCAGTATTCTTAATATGGAAAGGTTTATCTATCTTTGTGATAAAAGCAGAAAGCAGAGTTTTTTTCTTTTAAGAATTTAGGTGTTGTGGAAGAGGACATCAGAAAATGAAAGATATCCCCTATTCCAGAGAGACACAACCAATATTGTCAAAATGGCCATACTTCCAAAACTGATACACAGATTCAGTGCAAACTCAATGAAAATACCAACAGCATTTCTCACAGAACTAAAGAAAATAATCCTAAAATTCATATGGAACCAGAAGAGACCCAGAGTAGCAAAGCAATCTTGTAGAAGAGCAAAGCAGGAGGCATCACAATCCGAGATTTGAAGTTATAGTACAAAACAGCGGTGATTAAAAACAGCATGGTACTGGCACAAAAACAGACATGTGGATCAGTGGAACAGAATAGAGGTTGCAGACACAACCCCAGGCACATTCAGCTGTTTGATCTTTGACAAAGGGGCCAAAAACACATTGGAAGAAAGACGGCATCTTTAATACATGTTGTTGGGAAAATTGCATATCTACATGCAGACTAAATCTAGACCCATATCTGTCACCATGTATGAAATGGAAATCAATATGGATCAAAGATCTAAATGTTAAAACAGAAACAGTTGGCTGGATGAGGAAACAGGTAAAACTTAAAGACATAGGTGTAGGCAAGGACTTTCTGAACAGAACCTCAGTGGTGCAAGAAATAATACAAATAATCAACAGATGGGATCACATCAAATTAAAAAGCTTCTGCACAGCTAAGGAAACAACCAGGAGAGTGAAGAGACAACTACAGAATGGCTCTTTCCTTGATTATCTGCTGTTGTTCATGAAAAGGTTTTTTTATGTATTTCTTTTTGGATTACAGCTTCTGAACTAGCAAAAACACCAAGAAAAAGTGTTTCATCCAGTTTGGAAAATGATCCTGAAATTAAAAGCATTCCTCAGAGAAGCAAGGGTAAGTTTTTACCTCAGTTCTTTGAAAAACATTTCTATAGTTGCTCCAAGTTAGAGTATGTTACTTTTTTCTTATCTGAGTAAATATTCATATATTTTCTTCTTTTTTGTTCTGAAAATTCAAAATGCAGTTAGTACTCCAGCCTGTTTGCCTCAGTATACCCATATTTATGAGTCAGTGAAAGAGAAAACCTCTGTGCTGAAAGTTGAGTGTATTGACAGGACCAACACCAAAGTCCCATGGTCACCTGCTTGAGTTAGCCAGTTGTTCACAGAGGATTAGGTATAAGGCCTTCAGGGTCTGGAAGTCTTAACAGTTTGTGGAGAATTTTGGAATAGTCTTTTTTGAATGATCCATTCCAACCTGGTTAAACAGTACTTTTTAATAATTGAAAATGAGAAAGGCGCTATTTCTTCTTGTTAGAATGCCACAGAAATGGAGGAAGTAGCTATCACTAATGGGACTAGTCGCTGAATTAATAGTGGTAATTTAGTATGTGTGCTGCCAAAGCAAGCACTAGTAGTGGTAATTTAGCCCCTAGGGGAGATGCAATTGAGAGTCCAGTAATATGTGGTAGCTTCCACGTAAAAACTGTAAGTGTTTTTAACAAAACTAAAACTTGATGCAAGGTAAAGTATTTGTGATAAGTCATGGCTTTTTGTTTCATTTAGGGCATTCTGCTTCAGACAAAGTTCAGCCAAAGGTAAGCAATTAACTGCAAACAAAAACTTTAGTGTTAGCCAGGTGTAGTGGTGCACACCTGTAATCCCAGCACTTGGTAGGTTGAGGCAGGAGGTTTGCTGTGAGTTCAAGGCCAGCCTGAACTACGTAGCAAGACCCTGTTTTAGAAAAATAAAACAAACAAAAATGAGTATAGACATTCAAGACCAGGCTTACAGCCTTTTCAGGAATATGCTATTAAGGCCAGTCTAGGTGTAGGAGTAGACATGTCAGAGCCTCCACTTTTTCCAGTACTATGTCTTGTATATCAGTACAAGAGAAAAAACTTATTACTGACACCCAGAGTTAAAGGAGGAGAGGTTTATTTAGCTCACAGTTGATAGAGGTTTCAGTCCACAGTCAGCTGGCTCCAAGGCAGGGCGGCAGGCAGAGGAGGAACAGTCCATGGTGTGGCAGAAGGCACCAAAAGCAGCAAGTCGCCGACTACAAGAGCCTGAAGACCTTCTTTCTGTCCCTTATATTTTATTCAGGCTGCCCGCCCTTAGGGCAGATGGCACTCACACCCTTAATCCCAGCATTGCACACCAATCAGTCACACACTGTAGATCCAACCACCTCGGAAAAAGCCCCACCCATGACCACATGAGGCTTTGGGGGGATGTCTAAGCACAAGCCATAACAATCAACTTCCCTTTTTTTGGCTTAACTGGGGGCCTTGTGCTTGTGAGGCAAGCACTCTAACCACTGAGCTAAATCCCCAGGGCCTACAGGCAACTTCCCTAAAAGACCATCAGAAAACCCATTGATCCAAGGGTACTTATTACAACAAATTAGCACACAGTCTGAATGCATTGTCTCAGAAAGGGGAGTTGGCTGCAAGCCTGTAATCCCAGCACTCTGGAGGCTGAGGCAGGAGGATCGCTGAGTTCAAGCCCAACCTGGACTACAAAGCGAGACCCTGTCTCAAAAAACCAAAAAAAAGCAGGAGGTGGAGAGCCCAAGAGAACTGAATGCAGGTGGCTGAGCACAGGTCTTTCACAGCGAAGAACTGATTGGTATTAGGCAGATTGGTGACGTGGTGTTTCTGGACACAGTGAGGGCGGGTCTTAAAGTTTGTCTTGACAGCTAAACTGTCCTATGATAAGGTGACAAGCTGTTTGACCTAGGGAGCAATCTTGTCCTCATGGGAGAATTTAGCACACAGTTAAGTTAGATTAGTTTACAGAAATTTCCTGTAACAGGGAAGTTATTAGTCTTTTGGGCAGAGTTTGCTGGAAGTTACTTTAACATGTTAGTTTGTTTACTGTTGGTGGTAGAACCCAGGGGTGGTCTGCTGAAGTACATCTCCAGCCTTTTTTTTTTAAAGGCCTTGAACTTTTGATCCTCCTGCCTCAGCCTATGCATAGTTGGGATTAGAGGTGTGTGTCCCAAGTGCCTAGTGCTACAGGTGTTCTCAATTCTCAGGCTTCATCAGCTGTGCAGACAGACGCTATCTCAATTCTCACTGAAGTCAGTTTAGAAAAGGCACACCTGTATTTTAAAACATGCAGTAAAACTGGGCGGGGTGGCGCACACCTGTCATCCCAGCACTGGGGAGCCTGATGAGGCAGGAGGATCGCTGTGAGTTCAAGACCTGCCTGGGCTACATAGTGAGTTCAGGGACAGCTTGAACTACATAGCGAGGCAATGTCTCAAAAAATCAAAGAAGAAAAAAAAAAGAAACATGAAATAAATACAAAATTTCTATTTTGTAAGATTTCATTGTGGTTTTTCTGAGTTATATATACAAGTGTACTGGCTGATAATGGCAGAAGGTGAAAAAGAATTTTAAGGACCTTGATCAAATTTTGACCATCAGTAAAACATAGAATCTGTTTTGTTTTGTTTTTTTTAATTTTCTTTGCTGTGCTGGGGACTGAACCCAGGGCCTCCCACATGCTAGTCTGGCATTCTGCTGACCTGCATACACCAGCCCGATAGAATTGTTCTCAGCGTCCCAAATGGAATTTTATTTACCTTTATAACTAGCTTCAAAACCCATCACAGCACAACAAATCTGAATTTTTTGTCATATTTGCATGTTGCCCAAAAACACAGGGTATTTCGTCTTTTTTATCAGTACTTTGGAGATTTACCTGAATACAACTGGCATTTTAATGGTGCTAGAAATTTAATGGTATTTTAATGGTACTTTAGTTTTATGTAAGAAGAAAACATACTTTGTATTTCTGTCAAATGCTAAGTTTTTAAAATACAGTACTTAGAGACTGAGGATTTAGCTCAGTGTTTAGTGTTTGCGTTGCAAGCAGAAGGCCCCGAACTCGGTCCGCAACTCCCCCCCAAAAAAAAGAAAAACAAAAGAAATACAACAGTACCTGAAGAAGCATCCATCTGTTCTCTGCTTCTCACAGCATGCAGTGCTCAAATGTCAGTAAGTTTCCAGCATATGAGGCACTGTGCTGTGTGTACAGGAGTATGTCTTCTCTCCCTCACTTGGTCACTCACAGTGTCACCTGCTTCGCCTACTCGGTCGGCCAGTGGGTATGGTTCAGAAGGCTGATACACCTGTGCTTCTTCTTTACACAGTAATAGTACATGCTTTTTAAATATCTGGAATTCAGTGTCTAGAGACACTAGTAATCCTTTGGAATGTCTGTGTTGTTACACTCTTATTTTTTCAGGAAATTTATTTGTCATTATCTTTTAGCCCAAGGACTACGTTTATTTTGTTCTGAAGTAGTCTATTGAAAGGAATTTTTTTTTTTTTTTTTTTTTTTTTTTTTTTTTTTTTTTTTTTTTTTTTTTGGTTCTGGGGATCGACCTCAGGGCCTTGCACTTGCTAGGCAAGTGCTCTACCACTTGAGCTAAATCCCCAACCGCCGATAGGAAATTTTTTAAAAAATATTTTTCTTTTTAGCCCTTCTCTCAGATCTGTCATTAACTTCCACTGTATTATTTAACTATGATGCTTTTTATTTTTAAACAGAACAATGACAAAAATGAATTGCAGTCTACACCACCTCGTAGTCTAAGAAAAAGATTAATAGGTATGTATTTCTTCTTATATGAAGTTTTATAAAAAGTAACATCTAGGAGTTGGTGGTTTAGCTCACTGGTAGAGTACTCTGAGTTCAATCCCCACCACCAAAAAAAAAAAAAAAAAAAGTAACATCTAAACAAAGGTCAGAAATGGCTAAACATACAAGTTCTAATCTTGGCTGCTTGGTTTTTAATCTTTAGCCTACTGCCACCTCTCTGTGCTTCAATTTTTTTTTTAATCAGGTTTATTTCAGATCATAATAATTTTTCATTTGTAAAGTAGACATAATAATGGCACCATCCTCAGAGTTGTTTTGAGTATTAACTGAAACCAAGGACATCAGATGTGTTCGGTGTGGTATGTGACCTTAGTACAAGCTCATTTATTATAAACATTTATTGATGAGGGGAGGGACAAGAAGGGAGAGTAGGGGCTTACGATGTGTACACGTACTGCCTCCCCACAATGAACAGCATCCTGTACTGCAAACATGTACTAATAAAAATTTAATTTTTTTTTAAAAATAGAAAAAGAAAAAATACTTTTTGCTATCTTGTCACAAGAAGGTATGTGTGTATTCTCAATACTAGATGCCTTAAGAGCAAGGATGTTATCTAGTCTTTTTAATTCCAAAATTTAATGCTATGTCTTTTACATTATAGTCAATGGATATTTAAGTCAGTTAAAACATCTCTCGCTCCAACAAAACAATTTGCCTTTCAGTTTGTTTTGAGATATTCTGGAAGTGAGTCTATTGATTGATTAAATATTAAAGATTCATAGTTGTACTGAATGTTGTTGAAAACCAAATAAACAGACATGGGTCCTGCCTGCCCCCCAGGAAGTTAAAAATGGCTGTATGTGTTTGGTATTTAATTTGGGCAAATAACTCGTTGGCCCTTGTGTCTCAGGAAGAGGCCGGACCCTTCCTTGGCATCGACCCTTGACGACAGTGACGCTGGCTGGCACTGTGGACTCTGGCAGCATCAGGGCTCAGGGTGTAGTGGTTGCTCCCACCGGTGTGGCCTTCATGAACACCATGATGCTGTGTGATCAGCTCTCAGGAGTGGTGAAGGGCAGCATGTGAAAATGAGTACTTCCTGTCAGATACCCCCACGTCCTGTGCTTGCTTCTTACCACAGAGAAGCCGCTTTGCAGAGAGAGTGAGCTCTTGGCACCATCACATGTGCGCGCCGCAGGTCAGTGAGACAGTGACGTCTTCTGGTGCCTGTCCATATGCTGTAAGCAGCACCAGTGCTGGGCTGTATCTGCTCAGCTGCGCACCTGCACACTCAGGACAATCCTCTGAAGTACCTCTGTTCAAAATAAATGGTGATTTGGTTAAAGCTGTTTCATTAGTATTTTGGGAGTGAACTTTTAAAAATAATTTAACAGCATACATCTTTGATCTCAGCACGCAGGAGGCTGAGGCAGGAGGATTGCTGTGAGTTTGAGGCCAGCCTGTGTTACATAGTGAGTTCAAAGCCAACCTGCACTACATAGAACTTGCCTCAAAAAACAAAACAAAAAAACCAAAAGAAAAAAGGTTCTGTACTTTTTGAGTATAAAACTAGTTTTATTCTTACTGATTAGAATAAAATTAGCTTTATTATTTCTGGGGCTGCTGGCTTGTTAAAAATATAATTCTTGAGTTAGCTGTGTGATGGAGTGGTAGATATATTGGGAGTGGGTATAATAGAAGCTCTCACTTATCGGGTGCTTTATCAGGATGGCATTTACTGTAGCAGCAACAGGAATGTGTAGTAACTACCCTAAAATACGTCACATGGTCAGAAGTCTGGAGGTCTAAATTCCATGGTTGGTGTAGAAACTCACTAGTGCTCTGCTGGGTGTGGTGGTACGTGCCTGTAATCCCAGCACTCAGAAGGCTGAGGCAGGAGGATCACCATGGGTTTGAGGCCAGCCTGGGCTACCTAGTGAGCCCTTATCTCAAAAACAAAACCAAAAAAAATCTCACCAGTGTCCCTAAGGACTCGGGTTCCTGTCTTTGTACTCTCTTCATCTCTAGGTGAGTGCTTCATGTTAGACAGTAGCTTCTGGGTGCAGACAGAGGCTTCCAGCAGATTCCCCTCAGGTCTTGGGCAGCAGCTTGTGTGGCCAGCCCTAATTGCAAGGGAGCTGGGAAGGCGAGGACCGGGAGGAGGGAGAGGGCAGTTCCCACAGTTCATCCTGAGTGGGCACATGGCCGTGTTTATAGAAGTGGATTTCTGTCAGCCAGGAGGAAGGGAGCGGTACAGAGAGTGCTGACGGTTTCTCCCAGTTCCTTCAGGCCGGGCATTATTAGTTGCCTTTGTACATTCAGTGTCATCGTCACAAGAGTGTATTAGCACTATCTGCTTCATTCACTAAATGAGGAAACTGGTCCTCAGAGAATTTATGTAACAGGCTCTGGTGAAATCAAGAGCGAGTCGTGACAAACCAGAGTCAAAAGTGTTACTCCTAAGCCCAGTTCTTCATTACCCCCCCAGTGAGTCTTTTGTCAAACTGTCACATGTTCCCAATTGCTCCCCCACAGTTCCAAGGTCTCATTCTGACAGTGAAAGTGAATATTCGGCTTCCAACTCGGAGGAGGATGAGGAGGCTACACAGGAGCCTGAGGAGAACACTCGTGCCCCCAGACGCGGCCAGAAGTCTCAGACTCAGAGGAGAGTTTCAGCTCCTGCCTGCAAAGGAGCACCTGCTAAGAAAATGAAAAGAGATAAATCTGTAAGCGAAAAATTGGGTGGAATACCTCCAGAGTAGACTTCCCTAAGAGAAGAGGTCCACAGAAGTGATCGGTGTACTTTTTTCCTTCATTTTTCTGTATTTTCTCAGCCTTACTGGCAGATTCCCACATAGATTTGTTTTGATTTTTGTGCTTTATATTCTTGCCTTCCTTTGTATTTGGGAGTTGATACCATAGTATGTGCTAAAGGCAACATCTCACTTCATTGGTATAAAAATGAGTTTTTAAATAAATATTGAGCTGGGTGTGGTGGTGCACACCGTGATCCCACATTTGGGAGGCTGGAGCAAAGAGGAGTGCCTCAAATTTGAGGCCAGCCTGGGCTACAGAGTGAGACCTGGTCTCAAAAAGCAAACACAGACACATGCACGCAGGCACTCACGCATATTGATTGGGCAGTTGGTGGTAGGACTTGTAAGTATATCCCTTTTTCGCATTTTGTGCACTGTCCACATGTCCGAGTGAGCTGGAGTGGTAGAGGATGTGGCTGCTGCGCTGCTTTGCCTTGCAAGGGAGCACTCCAGGCCCCCAGCTGCAGGAAGGGCTGAGAACCCTGGGCCTGGGCAGAGGTTTGGTGAAGCAGCCCAGGCAGCCTGTGCTTGAACACACTCCTTGCCACCACTTCACTGGAGTCATCAGCAAGTTTTTGTCTTTCTCCCCAGTGCTGGGGATAGAACTCAGGGGTGCTCTACCAGTAAGGCATACCCTCAGCCTTCTCTGTGTTTTATTGTGAGACAGGGTCTCAGCTGCCCGGGCTGGCCTCAAATTGCAGTCCTCCTCTCGGCCTCCTGAGTAGCTGGCACGACAGGGTGCACCAGCAGACTGCACTCGTTTTCCTTTTTATTCACATTGCTGTGGCTTGACCTCTCATCTTCACAGGACCTCATCCGTACTACCAACAGAGGACTTACTAAGGCCGCTTGAGGAGAAACTAAGGTCTTGCTGTCTAGTGTCATCTGTTTGTTTTAGTCTAAACGGAAAAATTACACTGTATATTGTAACTTAGGACTCATTTTTTAGGAACCAATTACTTCAGTTACTTGTATAACCCTAAGAATTACTCTGTTTTATGACTTCAGTTAAATATCCTTAGTCCTTAGCCTGTATTGTTGTTTAGACACTGACATGGGGGGCCGCCTGGAGCCCACAAGTTTGACACCACTTTGGTCAATATGGCAAGACCCCCATCTGAACAAAACACATGTTATTTATTTGGTACTGCTGTAGATTGAACTGAGGTCCTCTGCACTAAGCTGCTTTCCTGACCCTTCTTTATTTTCTGTTTTGAGACAGGGTCTCACTGAGTTATAAGTTGCTCAGGCTGGGCTCAGATTTGTGGTCTTCCTGCCTGAGGTTCACGGGGTGTGGGGATGACAGTCATGTGCCGCTGTGTCCAGCAAAAAAGATTTTTACATCCTGTTTTATGTTTATGTCCTATTTTATGTCTAGTTTGATGAAACACCAAGATCTGAAACTACCTAGAACTGACTCTTTCCCTTTCAGAGTGACTTAGTAGAAGAATATTTTGAAGCTCACAGCAGTTCCAAAGTCCTGACCTCAGACAGAACCCTGCAGAAGCTGAAGAGAGCTGCCCTGGATCAGGTATGTGGCAAAGCGGTCACTTCCAGATGTCTCTTACTGTGGCCTAAGAGATACACTGCATTGGCAAAGCATTCAAAGTGTAAATGTACCAGCAGATTATTGTCCGGATCAAATGAAACACACATTAATGTGATTCAGTTATTACATGTTTATTGTATAAATGGTAAGTAAGCCCCTGGAAAAAAGTTCTCTTTTTCATTTCTTCAAGTTTTGTCGTCATCTGAGTCATGGTTCCTTGATGTCCACGTACTGTCCAAGTGTGTCCAGCCTGGGGCCCACCTTTTATTTTTTTGCTCTCATTTTAAAAAATGTTATAATAAAATTATTCCAAAAGGAAGATGTTTCACTTATATACGTTAAACATTTTACATATTTTATATGTAGCCCAAGACAATTCTTCTTCATTCAAAAAGAAAAAAAAGAGGGCAAAAAAATGACAGGCCACAGGTAGCACATGCCACCCACTTGTTCATTATGTTCGTTTAACCTCACAGTGCAGTGGTTATAAAACAAAACTGCAAGCTACTTTGTTTCATTTACAAACTGCAAAACATAGAAGGTATTCTTTTTTGTGGGAAGGGGGTACCGGGGATTGCACTTAGGGCCTTGTGCTTGTTCAGCAAGCATTAGACCACTGAGCTAAATCTTCAACCCTGAAGGTATTCTTCATACTATGGAAGTGTGCCCAGACCAGTAAGGTAACACGGTTGCTGTGTGCTGTGGTTTTGCTAGCTCATTTTACAGCTATACTGGAAGAAAGGAAACAGAACCATCCAATCCAGAGACTTGTTCAGCTGGCATGGTAGCCCACACCTATAATCCCAAACCTTCTGGGAGGCTGAGGCAGGAGGATGGCAAATTCAAGCCCGGACTGTCTTAACACACATAAAAGGGCCAGGGGTGTAGCTCAGCATGAAGGCCCTAGGTTCAATCCCCAGTCTTACCAAAAAAAAAAAAAATCTTTCTATAGAAAGTGGGGTGAGTCCAGAAGAGATTGTTACTGGCTCAAAGATCAGTATTTTATGCAGGTTTAGTATCCCTCACCTAAAATGCTTGGAACCAGAAGTGTTCCAGATTTGATTGTTTTGTGTTTTAGGATGTTTGCATAAACATATAATGAGATCTTAGGGATGGGGCCCGTGTCTAAACACGAAGCCCACTTACGTGCCACGTGTACCCTGTTTCCTCAGAGCCTGGAGCTGTGGTTGACAGCATCTGTCGTGCACCTGTCGCACTGTGGCCTGTCACATGCTCTCGGGGTAGAGTTTCCCCTTGTGTTAGGTCAGCATTCAGAAAGTTTCAGATTTGGGAACATTTCCTGTTTTTGATTATTTGGATTAGGGACACTCAAACTGTACTCTGAACCAGTTTAGTGTGTGTTCTAAGGTGCACAGGGCTAAAAAATATGTGTCACAAAGCCAAGTTGAGCTGACCTGGGTTGTGCACACCTATAATCCCAGCACTGGGGAGGCTGAGGCAGGAGGATCTTGAATTCAAGGCCAGCCTAGACAACATGCCAAGTTCAAGGTCACTCCAAGCTGCATAATAAGACCCTGTACCAAAAGAAGGCGACAAGTTTTTCCAGGGAACGGATGACACTTGTTTGTCTACAGCATGCATTTTATTTTTATATGACCACCACAAGAAAGATAAGTGGATTGCTGGTAAAAGTAGGACCTAGAGGCAGTATGCTCTCTAGGAGGACGAGAGAAGCCTGTGCAGCTGATGGTGGGGGGACCTTTCACTGATTGGATGTCTCTAGCGCATATGACAGTGATGGGGAGCACTCCTTTCTCAGGTCTCCAGAATAGTAGCAGGGGCTGAGGAGTGGGAAAGCGCCTGGCTCAGAGCTGATAGTCTACCTGGGTGTGGCAGCTGAGGCAGGAAGAATGCACATTCCAAGCCAGCCTGGGCTACACAGCAAGACCCTGTCTTAAAACAACTCTGACCGTGTCACGTATGCCTCATTCTAGTGGCCACAGCAGATCACACAGCTGAAAGTACAGTCACAGGGTAGGACTGTGGCAGGAGGTTGTCTTGGCCACAGTAGCTGAGACTCCTGACTTGGAGGAGGGGAAGTTTCTTTTGCTGGGTTCCTGGTTCAGTCCATGGTCGGCTGACTCCATGGCAGGATGGCGTGGCAGAGGGGCCCAGTGGAGGAAAGCAGCCCACAGTATGGTGGCCAGCAAGTGGAGAGCAGGGCGGCGGGGGAGGGAGATGCCCAGACGCCGCCTGCTGACAGCAAGTCGACTGTGGCTGCCTTGATCAGTTGCCTCCCAGGAGGCCTGCCCAGGAGGGTGAGGCTTGGGGAACACCCAGCTCCAGGCCACACAGGGAGCTGCTGGAGTTAGATGTGTGGGGCGTGCACCCCGGCACCAGGTGACACTCAAAACCTACTTAGCAGTGTAGCCACTTGGAGGTCGTCCTGCTTCCCTTTAAATTTGTGGGTAAATAAAAATCATACAGGCCAGAATGATTGTAAAGCTAATCTTTGGTATTCAGAGAACAGTGACTTTAAAGGTAGAGTCACTCAAACAGGAGTGCCAGGGAAAGATGCACTTGCTGGTGCGACTTTGCTGCTTTTGTTGTTGTTGTTTTGGGGATTGAACCCAGAGCTACAGGCTCAGCCTTTTTTTAAAAAAATTTTGAGACAGGGTTTCAGTAAGTTGCTAAGTTACCTGGGCTGGCTCAAACTTGCCATCCTCCTGCTTCAGCCTCCCAGGGTACTGAGATTACAGGTGTGCATCACCACAACTGGCTTAGAGTTTTCTTTCAAAAAATGAGTTATACTTGATTTATCAGCAGAAATTTCCAAGTTTTGGGTGCAAGGTAATGCGTCTCCCTTAGTTTTTTCTTTTTGTTGAGACAGGGTCTCCCTATTTAGCCCAGGCCAGCCCTGTGTTTGTGATCCTCCTGCCTCAGCTTCGCCAGTGCTGGGGTTACATGTGGGTGCCACCATGCATAGCCTCCCTTCTTTTTGTTTTTGTTTTTGTTTTGTATATTACTGTTTTTAAATTTATCCCATACTTATAAAAGATAAAGGGTTTGTCAAAAATAACATTTTGAAAAAGAACAGTGATACAAATTTACTAATGATAGTGGTAAATTTATAAAGAACATTAATGTTTCCTGAAAATTTATATTTTGAACTATTACCTTAACCTTCTACATTGTTTTCAAATGCAAAGGTTGTTTTTATTTTATTTCATTTTATTTTTTATTTTGTGGTGCTGGGGATCAAACCCACAACCTCACACTTCTTACCACTGAGCTGCATCCAGTCCTGTGTCCATAGGCTTCTGAAGTCTGTCTGGATTTGTGGTTAAAGCAGGGCGGCAGGTTTCACCATCTACAGACACCATCTTTTCAGAGATAAAAACCTCTGTATTTGGAGTTTGTAATCATTTTGATGGTTCTAGACAAAACTTAGTGAATGTTTTACTATCACTACATGTTCGTACTGAAAAGAATATTTAAAATTTGTAAAAAACAAATACATGCCTGATATAGTGGTGCGCACCTGTGATGCCAGTGACCTGAGAGGCTAAGGCAGGAGAATTCCAAGTTGGATCCCTGCCTGGGCAGTTTAGCAACCTGTCATAATGTGTAGACCCTAGGTTCAATCCCCAGTACCACCAAAATTAAATAGAGAGACAAAGAGAAAAAGAGAGAAAACACTCAAGGTATTATGGGTATTCAGTTGACTTACTCATTTCCAAACCTATAAGATTCCATTAATGGCCTCTTACAAGCTCAGCCTCTGAGGAAACAGAGTTTCAGGTTGGGCTGATTTGATATATGTGGTTGAAAATGGTTCCCCCCCCCTTTTTTTTTTTTAAAGCAAACTCTGCGTAACTTATTGAGCAAGGTTTCTCCTTCCTTTTCGGCTGAACTTAAGCAGTTAAATCAACAATATGAAAAATTATTTCATAAATGGATGCTGCAATTACAGTAAGTATATTGCAAACCCTTGCAAAATATGTGTTTTTTTGTGTCTGTGTTAATGTGTTGTTTTTACATGAACTTGATATATTTATATTAAAAATAAAGTGTATTTTCCTAGTTTTATGATTCACATATAGAAATGTTATTGTATGATTCTTCTTATAAATTCTAGGTTTTAAAAATGTAAAATTATTTCTTAGACTATTCAGTTTCATCAGTGTTCAGATATCTCAAATTAGATTTTAAATTTCTGCTAGAATACCGAGAAGTGCTTACAATCAAATCATAGTATTATTTTCCTTTCATATTTGTATGAGAAGGACTTTAGCTGGGTGTGGTGGCTCAGGATGAGGCAGGAAGACTGAAATTTCAAGTTCAAAGTAGGACCATGTTTCAAAAAACCAAATAAACCAAGCCTATAAGGAAACACTCAAAGTGCGCATCAGTGTGAATGTGTGCACACACTCATAGTGGTGTCGTCATGGGGTGGTAAGACCTGGTGTTTTTGTGGGAGTCATGTCCAGGGCTCCTCCAAGGGTTCTGCTGAGAAAAGACTGATTTCCTGCCTGCCAGGAGCCACATGTGGGGCTGGGGGCTGCACTCCCATCCCATCCCTCGCTGCCAGCTCTTCCTCTCCCAGGAATCCCTGCTGTCCTCTTCGCCCATCCACCAGACTTGCTCTAGCGGATTGCTGTCTGTGCCCTTGCCAGTCTCTGCCTCCCAGGGCTCTCTCTGCTGTCTTGCATTGCCAGGGGGCGCCCATAAATCTTTGCAGAGCTGGTTTTAGTTGCCTGCGTCTCTGGTGCCTGGTGTCCTGGGTGGTCCCCTCCTCCCTCTGGGCTTCCCTTTGCTGTTCATATGTGACAGCTCCATCCTGACCTCATTCGGCAGCACCAGGAGTGTACATCTGAATGCATGTTGGCACCTTGTCCTTGGGCTCCCTTAAGAAATTCAGCAGAGATCAAATTGAGCTCATCTGTCATCCCAAACTTGAGGCCCCCCTGGGCAACTTAGCTAGATGCTGACTCAAGATAAAACAGAAGGCTTTGGGGATGGAGCTGAGTGCTAGAACGCTGGAGGCCCTGGGTTCAGTCTCCTATGCTAAAGAAGAAAAAGATTGTACTTGTCCGAAACCTGAGATTCCCATCTGTCACCACCCCGTTTATGTATCTGCCTGTAGCAGAAAACTTGCTGTCTTGAATATGCCTTTGTCTTCTCCCACCACAGGAACCAGTATCCACGTCACTGCAGTTAAACTGTCTTTCATTTCTGGCAACTTCGTGCCTCCTTCCTTCCCAGCTATTCCCCTGATGGAGCTGCATGTCTTTCTGAAAAGATCATGTTGCTTTCCTACTGAAAGCCTTCCAGTCAACACCTTCATTACTTTTAAATGCTCTCTGTCCTTGGAGTAAAGTCTTAACACCTGGGTGTGTCCTGGTGCGACTGTTGTTCTGGCACCACTTCCCTTTCCTCTAAACTCTGCTGTGACCTCCAGGCTCAGCCACTCAGCAGTACGCTGGAAGCCAGAGAGAAAGCAACTGGTACTCGGAAGATAAGCTTGCAACTTGCACGTGGATAATGAGATGGTGCTCTCACCTTGTATAAATTGAGTCGATAACATAGTTATTAGATGCCTCAATTCTTCCAGTATCTTTTTTAGTTTTTGGGAGGAGTACTGAAGATTGAACCCAGAGACTAGAACATGTTACACTGCCCGCTGCCACTGAGCTACTTCCCCAACCTCTATTTTTTTTTTTTGGCATTGGGGATCAAACTCTAGAGTGCCCTACCACTGAGCCAAATCCCCAACCCCTTGAGATAGGGCCTTGCTAAGTCACCTAGGCTAACCTAGAATTTCGAACTCTCCCGCTGTAGCCTCTAGAGTAGCTGGGATTACAGGCATGCACCAGCGCCTCGGACTTTCCTTAATACTTCATAAGTTTAAAGAAGTCAGTCGATAACAAAGTTAGCAGTAAGAAGCTTCAGTGTCTAACTTTCCGGATGCTGTCTTTCCCAACAGCCTTGGTTTCAACATTGTGCTTTATGGCTTGGGCTCCAAGAGAGATTTACTGGAGAGGTTCCGGACCACTATGCTGCAGGGCTCCGTCCATGTCGTCGTCAATGGCTTCTTCCCTGGGATCAGTGTGAAATCAGTAAGTCTCAGAAACCCTAATGGGACGGCAGGTATCCCCTGCCAGGCTGCCCTCCAGTCCTGAGGCTGCTTTCTTGTCTCAGAGTAGAGACTGAAAGGCTCTGTCTCAGCCTCACACTCCTTAGGTTATGAAGTGCCTAAGGTCACATTTGGATTTAGATGGACCCGGCTCAGACTGTCTTTGAATGCCCTACTTTGTAAACAGCTGACATATATTACATTTCAGGGAAATGTTGGTTTTGTTTACCAAATAACAGAACTCTGAAGGACTGAATTATGGGGTCTGCAACTTTATTATATTTTTTTGGTCATTTTGGTATTCTAAAAATATAAAAAATACAAAAGTCTGTAGGTTTACAATATGTTTATCATAGGTCATCTTCACATGGTCTCTTGTCTTCATTATTTAAGAATTAATTTAAAGCTGTTAGGTGCTGGATATTAACCATGTAGTGTTCCTTTCCTTGACGTGTCCTTAGTGTTTTTATTGTTTCCTTTGATAAATATATAGTTTTCTAATTTCCTCATAGTTGGGAGTTTTTGAAGTGATTTTTTTAGATTTTATGGGAAGTCTAAAATCATTTTTAATCTATAAAAAGGATTGATGTGCTAGCTGTATTTGTCCTACATGACAGAATAAGTGGTAATTGACGTACCTCTTGCGCTTTTGTGGCACAGATTCTGAATTCTATAACAGAAGAAGTTCTTGATCATATGGGTACTTTCCGAAGTGTTCTGGATCAGCTAGACTGGATCATAAACAGATTTAAAGAAGGTAACATGAAGTGGATGATCTGTAGTTAAACATGTCTACATCTACACAAAAATGAGGATTATTTTGATATTGGCACTTATCTCTATGCTGATTTGAACTTCTTTAATACAGTTTGAGGTTGGGCATGGTGGTGCATACCTGTAATCCCAGCACCTGGGAGCCTGAGGCAGGAGGATTACCTAGAGTTTGAGGTCAACGTAGGCTACATAGTGAGTTCAAGGCCAGCCTAATTACAGAGCAAGACCCTGGCTCAAAAAAAAAAGTTTGTTCATGGCTTGCCTCGTAGAGAGCCCGTCCTTTGTTCTCCAGGATATACTTTCATCTTGCTTTTTCCTCTTACTTAACCCAAGCTCGCTCTGCAGAGCCAGTTTCACTCTTCGTTTCTGTTTTTTCAAGTAAACTTTGCTGTATAAGGCCCTGGGTTTGATCCTCCACACCAGCCACCAAAACACTCACGCACGCACGCACGCACGCACGCGCGCGCGCGCGGAGTCTGCTTTATTCAAGTGTTACTGCACTGAGGTCCTGCATTCGTGTACCGTAGTAAGATCTGTGGAATGAGAAAAAGACTTTGGTATTTTTTTGGTGTGAATGTTTCGGTTATATGAACATGCCTGACAATTGGAAATTAGATTATTCAGGATCTAACAATTACATAGTAATTATTTAGTCTTTGCTTAAGGATTTAAAGGACCTCAAAAAAAAAAGAAAGGGATAATTTATAATATGGATTTCATGGGTAATACCGTTTAGATGTACAATAGTACTAGCTCTGTTTCCAGAGCACTTGTATTATCTTGCTGCATTCTTAATGTCTTTGCTTCTCTCTGTCTCCTAGCCAAAGTTTTCTATCTCAGATTTTTTTAGGGGGTGATGCCTTTTGAGACAAGGTCGTATTTCAGGGTGGCCTTGAACTCACTATATGAGCACAAGCTAGCCTCAAACTCCTGGTGATCTTCCTGCCTCAGTCTCCCCAGTGCTGGCCTTGCAGGCATGCACTAGCACGCTCAGCTGCCACATTTCTTAATTTCAAGCTTCTGAACTCATTTTCCACAGTCCTTGTAGACATGGATAATGTGCATTCTTACACCTCCCCTACACACTTGAAAGCAAGTGGTCAGTTTTGTCTTTCACCCGTTCTGTGCTGTCCTCCATGGGGCCAAATGCACAGATGCTCGGGCTCCTTGCACGCGCAGCGCCTTGGTGCTTGCGCAGGACCCACGTACCTGTGCTCTTTAGTCGTCTGTGGGTTACTTAAAACACCTGACACAAGGTGAATGCATAAACAGCTGTCATGTGGAATTTCATTTCATTTAATGATGAATGGCAGTCTGCACGTGTTCAGTACAGGTTTGATTGTTTTCAATCTGTGGATGTGGAACCCCGAGATACAGAGGGCCAAGTGTATTTGCAGATTCACCTAAATCCACCCATGTGTGCTGCTCCCCAGTACTCCTGGTGGTTTGCAGTCACAGTGGACACACAGAGTGCACATGCCCCGTGCTCAGCCTGGCCAGTGCTTGGCAGCTCAGTGCTCATTCTATGAGTAGTGTTCTTTCTGCAGTCAAGTAGCTGCCAGGGTTTCCACATTTTTGTATTTTTCTTGGTGATTTGGCTTTTAAAATGGTTCCCGTCAGGCGTGGTGGCACATACCTGTAATCCCAGCACTCGGGAGACTGAGGCAGGAGGGGTCACTGAGAGTCTGGACTACAAAGTGAGACCCTGTCTCAAAAAACCAGAAAATAAGAATAAAATAAAATAAAATGGTTCCCAGTCATAGTGCTAAAATGCTGTCTCGTGTCCCTGAACACAAGAAAGCTGTGTGGTACCTCGTGGAGAACAGTAACCTGTGTTGTGTAAGTGTCCTTTGGGGTTGAGTTCTAGGGCTATTGACTGAGTTTATTTTTTATTTTTTTTTTTTTGTGGTGCCGGGGATTGAACTCAGGCCCTTGTGCTTGCAAGGCAAGGACTCTAATCACTGAGCTAAATCCCCAGCCCCCTGACTGAGTTTATTATTAACAGATCCAGCAGTGTCTATTAAAAGTAAAGGTGCCTTTAGACAGAAATGCACATAAAATAATACGCTGGCTGGTTGATGAAAACATGACCAGAAACTCAGAAAACCAGCCCTGTTTTTTTTTTTTTGTTTTGTTTTTTTTTTTTTTTTTTTTTTTGTGCCAGGGATCGAACTCAGGGCCTTGTGCTTGCCAGACAAGCATTCTAACCACTGAGCTAAATCCTCAGCTAGCCCTGTATTTTTTCAAGGAGCAGCAGTTCAGGGTTCGCTGATTGAGTGTTTGCCCCTGCTTTATAAAGAACAAGTCGTGTATCTGTTTCAGTGACTACTGTGTGTGTGGACATTCCTTTTCCTTGATTATGTAAGCATATAGGTAAGTGCTACAAGGTTATCATAAGATAAACAAAATCTGTATAGTTTTCAGTTCTTTCAACTTTATTATGTAGTTAAAAATCAATTGCTACAATATGTTGCCCCTGTAGTAATTCTGGCTTATGTTTTCTGGACCCTCTTTAGTTTCTAACATCATTTTAACATCTAATAGCAATAAATTCTTCCACTTACAGAGTAACAGAAGTGTTGCTTTTTATCCCTTTATCACAAGTCCTTACCAGACAGCCCAATGTTGTTTATATGATCTTTAAAGTAGACACCTAGAGGGCTGGGGATTTAGCTCAAGCAGTTAGAGCATTTGCCTAGCAAGCACAAGGCGCTGAGTTTGATCCCCAGCACCATAAATAAGCAAACGAACAAATAAGTGAGTAAGTAGACACCTAAGGCACTTTACACATGGGGGGGTGTGTGTGTGTTCATACTCAACTATTGTGACTTCTAGTAGTCTCCTGGGAGTTTCACAGTGCGGCCTCTCAGCATCCCTGTCACTGCGTTCTCTGTTGGGTTTTTATTTTTGTTTCTTGGTTTCGCTGTGCCGAGGACCCAGCCCGCGGCCTTGTGCACACTGGGCCAGCCCTGCCCTGCACTGCACCCTCCCCACCGTGTCTCCCACCTTTCTTGTCCCATCTGCTTGCAGGGAGAGGAGCTCGCTCTTCGTCTCCCACGCTGGGTGTGCACATTGTCATTGCTTTCTCGGAGACTCACTGACACACGGTCTGCACATGTGTGGCAGGAAGCTTATTGAGTCTCCGTCCTGCCATTGCCAGCTCATCTTCTGTTTATGTGCGATATCAGAGTTTGGGCCCCTCCCGTTTATTTTGATTTGGAGTCTTGCTCAGCTGCCTGGCTGGGCTCTAATTTGCAGTCCTCCTGCCTCGCTCTATCTGGGTGCAGGGATTAGAGGTATGTGCTGCCGCACCTGGCTTCCTACCTTCGGTTTTTCACCTGTTTCTCACATGCTACTGGAACTGTTTGCTGTTGGTTATCTGTCATTTCCTTCATCCTGAGCCTATGGCCTTGGCTCATTCTTTATCCTGATCTCTGATCTATTTAATGGTACCGACAGCTCCATCCCTAAACTCCTCCTTCCCTGACTGTTACCCCCTGATACTGGAACAGTATCCCGAAGTTTCTGCTGCTTTGTCTCCCTCAACTTCTGTCCTAACCAGGGCTTTGTGTATACTCTTTTCTTGCCTCATGAAAACCCCTTTTGGTGTCCCTGGTGCTCCCGCCCTGCAGTACAGGGTGTACACACTCGCTTCTTGTCGGTGCAGTCTGGTAGAGCACTTGACTTGCCTGTGAGGCCCCAGGCGTAATCTAGGCAACACTCCCAAAAAATAGCCTTTGTTAGGGCTTGTCTCAAGTGTTAAATCATAATGTCTTAGGTTGTGGGGATTAAACCCAGGGCCTTTGCACTGAGCTATATCCCCACCTCATTGATGGATTGATTTTTTGAGCCAGGGTCTCACTGTGTAGTTCAGGCTGACCTTGAACTCACTGTAGCCCGGGCTGGCCTTGAACTTGCGGCGATATTCCTGCCTCAGCCTCCTGAGTGCTGGGATCACAGGCATGTGTCACCATACCTGGTTTACCTCATTTATTTTTTATTTAGAGGTATTCTCACCTAATTGCCACCATGCCGAGCTTGACAGTGTCATCTATCCTTTACTACTTTTTTTTGTTTTGTTTTGTTTTTTTGAGCCAGGGTCTTGCTATGCAGTTCAGGCTTGGCTTAAACTATGTAGTCCAGGGTATCCTCAAACTCACCGCAATCCTCCCACTTCAGCCTCCCAAATCTTGGTATCCTACCCTGCTTTGACATGCTTCACTACCTAGGCATTTGTGTGTGGTGGAGACTTCGCAAATACATAATGAAAATTGGACTCCCTTTCCTTTCAGATTCTTCTCTAGAACTGTTCCTTCTTATCCACAACTTGGACAGTCAAATGTTGAGAGGAGACAGGAGCCAGCAGATTATTGGACAGCTGTCATCTCTGCACAACATATACTTGATAGCTTCTATTGATCACCTCAATGCGCCTCTCAGTAAGTTCAATATTGGCTACTTTTCTTTCTTGAACGATTAGTCTTACCAAGTTTTTTTATTGTGCTTTAGTATTTTCCTGTTACATGTGTAAAGACACAGGTTAGCCTGATGTAGTGGTGCAAGCTCATAATGCCAGCACAAGCAGACTAAGGCAGAAGGATCCTGAGTTCAAAGCCAGCCTGAGCTACTTATTGAGACCTTTTATCAAAGGAAAAACAAAACAAAAAAACAAGTGGGATGTGGGGCCACACACCAGTAATACTTCATTGTGGGAGTCTGAGGCGGGAGGATCATAAGTTCAACCCAAGCCTGGGCAACTTAATTTACCCTGTCTCAAAATTTAAAAGATTTTCAGAAGGGCTGGGGGTGTAGCTCCGCAGGAAGGACCTGAACTTAATACCCAGTGCCACAAAAGAAAAAGAAAGAAAGAACAAAAAAAGGAAGAAAGACACACACATTGCCTAAAGGATAGTTACACTCAGTTTGAGTTAGTTCTTCTATGGTACTGCAGATTGAGCCCTGAACTACACCCCTCTGTCCTTTCTCCTTTTATTTTATTTTTATATATTTTGGAGGCGGGGATCGAACTCAGGGCCTTGTACTTGCTAGGCAAGCACTCTAACCACTGAGCTAAACCCCAAGCCCGCTCTCCTTTTATTTTATTTTGAGACAGGATCTCACTAAGTTGCCCGGGCTGGCCTCAAATTTATGATCCTCCTGCCTCAGCCATCCAAGTAGCTGTGATCACATGCATACCCATAGTGCTTGGCCACAATAAAATTCTTGAAGGTTAAAGTTCACATACTAAAGAGGGGTGTCTTAGAGCTCTAGTCACAAGAGAATTCACATGGCTGTTGCTTTGGCTTCTTTCTGCTCTTCTGTGGTATTACAATAATTTATTTTACAAGCTTAATTCACATTTTATGATAATCCTGCAGAACAAAATATTCAGTTACTAATTTTTAAAACAATGCCTTCATAGTACTGAGGTATTTTAACGTGTATTTAATGTGCAAATAAAGATTCAGATGTTGATTGACAGTGAAATCAGATTGTGAGTTACTGATTTGGATGAGGAATTGATAAAAATGAAAAATTTTAAGATTCTCTTTATTTAATGTTTTTCTGGAATGGAATCTAGTAACATGACAGTGTGAAAGTGTTTCGTAATTCTTTTCTGTGATCATGTGCTAGTGTGGGATCACGCAAAGCAGAGCCTTTATAACTGGCTGTGGTATGAGACCACCACGTACAGACCCTACACCGAAGAGACATCCTATGAGAACTCCCTGCTGGTCACACAGTCGGGCTCGCTTCCGCTGAGCGCCCTCACGCACGTCCTGCGCAGCTTAACCCCTAATGCCAGGTGAGAAAAAAGACACGTTTTCTTTAACTGCACGTTGAGGGCTGGGGTACAGCTCAGTAGTGCAGTACTTGCCTAGCATGCACAAGGCCCTGGGTTCCCACTGCTGTAAATAATTAAACAAAACAAATAAAAGATTCAAAATTGTCTTTTAAATTTGATAGAAAATTCACTTCTTAAACTCTAAGCAGGTGGCAGGTGGGACTTTCTTAAAGTATAATAGCAAAGACTATTTTTTTGTTGGGGGTGTGCTGGGGATCAAACTCGGGGCCTTGTACTTACTAAGCAAGCACTCTACCACTGAGCTAAATCCCCAAACCTACTAAGACTATTTCTTAAAAAGCACATTGGGCAGATGCTTCTGGTCAAGATGGCATAATACTTTCATGTTCAAATTCATCCCCTTCTTTTCCAGACACATAGCAAGTAGGAAAAATATAAAACAACAGAAACAGAAAGGTACAGCTGGAGCCTGGGGATGTAGCCTAGTGGTAGAGCACTTGCCTAGCATGCACCAGGGTCTGGGTTCAGCACTGCAAAAACTGAGTCAAAAATGTGAACATCTCAGTCTTGTCAGACAGCCACAGCCAGTATCAGAGCCAGGGGTCTCTCTGGCACAGCCATGCCACAGAGCTTATTTGAATTTCACCACTGTGCTCACACTAGCATGCATGAGTTCCAGATTTATCCCCAGCACTGTAAAAGAATTAACTATTGATTTGTACACCGACAATAAACATAGCATTGCAGCAATACCGATAGTATTAAGATATACATTACAAGGTTATCCTTTTTTTTTTGTGGTGCTGGTGCTGGGGATCAAGCTCAGGGCCTTGCACATGCCAGGCGAGTGCTCTGCCCTCAGCTGGGTTCCCAGCCCAGTTGTCATCAGCTATTTTGATGGAATTGGGAAGAGAAAAGGTCTTCCCTCTAGTTTGCCATTGCACTCACTGGTGAAGGACTGCTGTAGATTGGTGTGAAGTTTTGACCTGTATAGGGTAAGAACACTGGACACTAAATCGTCAGTGGCTCCTCTAATGCAGGTGTTGTTCCTTTGGACATACCTAGGCATCTGAGGGTCAGTCACTAACACTTCTTAAACATTTTTAAATTATTTTAAAATTTTGGTTCATTTTGCAAAGTTGGTGTGATCTAGTTTTTACTTGGTATGAATGTGATTGGCCAAGAATGGTCACCAAAGTTCAGCAGTAGTTAGTTATCAAGTGGTCATTCAGGAGATCCAAAATATGATTATGGTAGTTCTTTTCTAGATCACCATAAAAATGAAAATGCAAAGGCTTAATAATTTTGGTACATCCAGGAACTCCTGGGAATCTTTGATTGGGTAATATTCCTTCCAACTCCATAATTCCTCTTGGTTTACTCTCCCACAGAAGTAATTCAAAATATAAAAAAAATGTACAGTTTTACTTAATGCAGTTATTTTTAATCACCTAAAAGTAGAAATTATATAATCCAAAATAAATAGGGAAATGGTAAGTTTGTGGTACATGATAAACAGTCACTAAAATTTGTTTAGGAGCAGCTTAAAAAGACATAGGAAAAATCAGTCATTGAAAAGGTACAAAGTGGTATACAACAGCTGGGCATGGTGACACACACCTGAATCCCAGCACTGTAGGAGGCTGAGGTGAAGAATTGGAAGTTCAAGCCCAGCCAGGGCAGTTTAGAGATTTAGTGAGACCCATAAAAAAGGACTGGAGATGTAGCTTAGTGTAAAGAACCTGCATTTAATTCCCAGTACTATGAAAAAATTTTTTTAAAGTGCATATTGTATACATAAATGTGTCAATTTATATGTTTTGGCCTTACCTCACACAATATGATAGCAACACCTAATGTTATCTTAGGGTTATGGTGTTGATATTTGCCTCTTTAGATGCCTTCCAAATTTTCTAGGAGGAGAAATAATCCTCAGTGAGAGAAAAAACAAAAATACAGGGAAGTAAAAAGAACCAAGGTATGTTAGGTACCTGCTCCAGTTCCCCACAATGAGTGCAGTTGTTACGTACTGCAAACATGAACTGATAGAAAACTAAGAAAAAAATCAACGAAATGCCCCAAACATACAAAGGCTCTGCCTCCTTAAGAGGCAGAGTGGGATCCCGAGACGCTGGCGTTTGGCTGCTTTTTTCTCCTGGTGTGGATTCTGGCTCTGAGTTGTTTTTTGTTTTTTTCCCTTAGGGGAATTTTTAGGCTGCTAATGAAGTATCAGCTGGATAACCAGGAGAACCCTTCCTACTCTGGTATCTAACACGCGTGACATGGGCTTGTGTGACTCGTTTCCCCCCTCGGGTCCACTCCTGCCATTGGAGGCACGCATGCGGTGTCCCCCAACCGTGACTGCAGGGCCCCGGCTGGCTGTGACTTTCCCGGGGCTGGGCTGTGGTTTTGTGTCTGCCTGCACTGTGCTTTTCTTTTTTTTTTTTCTTTTGTGGTGCCGGGGATTGAACTCAGGCCCTTGTGCTTGCAAGGCAAGCACTCTAATCACTGAGCTAAATCCCCAGCCCCCTGCACTGTGCTTTTCATACAGGCATTTTAGGAGATTTTCTTCCTCTTGGGCAAAAGTAATGAAGCATAAGCCTCTGTGCCCAGCTTCGTTGTCCTTTTTGGAAGTCAGCTTTAGTCAAGCTGTTAAAATGTCCTATTTGGTCATGCTGACCGTGTTCAGCATTCGGCTCTGTCTGACTCAGCCATGATGGGCAGCACCCAGGTGCTTCCTGGCTTTACTGTTCTTGTCGTCTACCATCTGTATGGCGGGGCAGCAGGCCAGCCGCGCTTCCCTCTGTGTCCCATGGTAGGGCTCTGCTGGGGCTCTGGGCTGGGGCCATGGCTGCAGGGCCGACGGAGGCCGCGTCTCCTCTTGAACTCTCCAGGGCTGTCTTTTCAAGACTTCTACCAGCAGTGTCGGGAGTCCTTCCTTGTCAACAGCGACCTGACACTCCGTGCTCAGCTTACCGAGTTCAGAGACCACAAGCTCATAAGAACAAAGAAGGTAAGACTGCTTGCTGTTCAGCCTCTGCCACAGGAACCCTGTGAGTCCTTTACTTCAAAACAGGAATCCCCTTGACTCAGCCCTGCATGCGAAGTGAGGCCTCATGAGACGCATTGGTTGCTGCACCCCTGGATTTGGTAGAAAAGCACATGGTGGGAGGAAGGACTCCAAGTCTGCTTCCTGAGCTCCAGGCCCAAGCACACAGCTACTACAAATAGAGTCGGAGCCAGACTTCTCTTCTATTCCCTTCTTTCCACCCTTTACCTATTCTGTGTGCTGTTCATCAGACACTCATGAAGCATTATGACAGAGTAATAAGCAAACTTGTGCTTTAGTTGCTTTTCTTTTGGAACTTAAAGCCCAGTGGGGAGATGGACATTAGTCAGGTAACCACATACATGTAAAATTTAAACTGTGTTGAATCCTATGACCAACTGGGTGTGGAGGTGCACACCTGTAATCCCAGCACTGAGAAGGCTGAGGCAGGAGGATGGTCACAAGTTTGAGGTCAGCCCGGGCTACATAACAAGACCCTGTCTCAAAAAAAAAAAAAAGGAAGAGCATGTTAAAATAGGTTAATTTGACCTTATCCAGGGGATCAGAGAGACCACTGTACCGAGATCTACTGGATGACTTGGCAGTAGCTGGGCACAGCAGCACATGGTTAAAATCTCAGTTACTAGGGAGGCTCAAGCAGGAGGGTCACAAGTTCAAGGCCAGCCTGGGCATCTTAGCAATACCCTCTCTCAGAATAAAAATTATTACAAAGGGGTTGGGGATGGAGCTCAGTGACACTGTGTTTGCCTAGCATGGGTGAAGACCCTGGGTTCAGCTCGTAGGACCATAGAGAATGGGGGCAAATGGGGAAGAAAAGAGTATTCTGGGCTGGGAAAAGCACAGCTAGAGACCTGGAACACAAAAGGGTCCAGTGTGCACGAGGAGGTTGGAGAGAGTGAGTGTCTTTAGGCCAAGAAAAGGATTTTGATCTTTGAAATAATGAAGTCATTAAAAAATGCTGTCGGCTAGGGATTTAGCTCAGTGATTAGAGTGGTTGCCTTGTAAGCACAAGGCCCTGAGTTCGATCCCCAGCACCACACAAAAAAAAAAAAAGAAAAAAATGCTGTGCCCATGGGGTGGCTTGTGGATGGGACACGGGACCAGCTGTTGGAGTAGGTGCTTCTGGGTCTGAGCTGGGGCCAAGAGCCAGGTGGCTGCATTTGAGACACGTGTGGCTGGCAGAGCTGCAGAGAACTGAGGGCAGAGTGGAAATGGAAGCACGGGTAAATGTGTGTCAGGTGACTCCTGGTCTGGGGCTGGCAGAACTGGGTGTGGGTCATTGGCTGAGGAGCTGGGGGCGGGGTGTTGCCAGAACCGTGCCATTTGCTCTGCCATGGGGTTCCCACGGGGAAGCTTCAGTAGGCCGAGGTGCCAGCAGGAAGTGGGGCTGGGGATGCAGGAGTAGGGGTCCTGCTGACCCAAGCTGTGATTGAGACAGAGGGCCAGGAATGAGGCCTCGAGGGATATCTGTGCCCCAGAGGAGAGAGATCAGCAGCCAGCCAGAGAGTGGCCACACCAGGTGTCACAGGAGGCAGAGGGTAGGCGGGGGTTCAGGAAGAGCATGTGGCACCACCCGAGCACAGAGGCCATGATGAGCGTGGAGAGGAGTCAACCTTGGTAAGTTCAAGCTTGCGCAACAAGCACCAAACAGACCACGTGTCCCAGGACAGCGTTTGTGTTACCATGTGTGCTGTTACAAACTCAGCAAGCTCCAGGATGGGACTGTGCTGGTCCACAGTGTTGGTGCCGGAGAGGCTAGGATGGTGCTGTGACAGTGGGAGGCGCTGCAGTGTGTAGAATCCAGGGGTGGGGAAAGCAAGTTGCCACTGACCAGCCTTTTAGCTGTGAAGGGGATTAACTAACCCAGTGTTGCAAAGCAGAAAATACGTGCCTGGTGCCTTTGTGTGTGTGTGTGTTGTGCTGTCTTCTTTTGAGACAGGATCTCACTATGTAGTCCAGGCTGGCCTTGAACTCATTACGTACCGCAGGGTGGTCTGGAACTCATGGTTGTCCTCCTGCCTCAGCCTCCCAAGGGTTGGGATTACATGCATGCACCACCACATCTGGCCCCTTTTTATTATTTACTTTTTTATTTTCTGAGATAGGGTCTTGCTATGTAGTTCAAGCTGGCCTTGAACTCACTGTGTAGCCCAGGCTGGCCTGCAACTCATGGTGATCCTCTTGCCTCAGGCGCCTGAGTACTGGGATTACAAGTGTTCACCATTATACCTGGCTCCTATTTTTGAGGCAGGTTTCACTAATTTGCTCAAACTGGCCTCAGATTTAATCCTTCTGAGTAGTTGGGATTGTAAGCAGATTCCACACCTAACTTTGCCTCCCCCCCGCCCCTTGGAGTTTTTTGAGGTAGGGTCTTGCTTTGTAGCTCAGGCTGGCCTCAAACTCTCAGCAGTCCTTCTGAGTACTAGGATTACAGGTGTGTGCCACTGTGCCTAGCTTGCCTTAATTTGAATATTTACGTATTTATTTAAACTATTGCATAAGAGAAATCAAATCCACTTTTGGTTGAACTCACAATAGAATGTTTACAAAGGACTAATGTATGGGTGTTCTTACATCTTTCAGGGTACCGATGGAGTGGAGTACTTACTAATTCCTATTGACAGTGGAACGCTGACTGATTTCTTGGAGAAGGAGGAAGAGGAGGCTTGAAGTTGTCCTCTGCTTTTGAAGCCTCCATGGGTGTTGCATGCCCCAGCTTCTACTTCTCTGTGAAGCATAGCGTTTACACCCAACACTTGATTCCTTCCCAGTGTGCAGGAGCTGCCGGGGTGGGTTGGGGTGGGGGGACTGTGTCCACGGGACCAGTCAGCCGGCTGCACCGTCTAGTGCTATGCAGCAGTCCGCGGGCTGAGCAAATGTGCCTTTCTTCATTACCTCTGGAGACGTCCTGCTGGATGAAGTGTGCTCAGGGACTGTTGGAACTGGATGTTTTTGAATTCTTTTATACTAGAGATATTACTCCTAATTGTTTGAGGAGGGCCTTTAATACTCCCCGAGCTGGTTGTTTGCAGTGTGCTTGTCCCAGAGTGTGAACATACAGTTTCCCGCGTGTGTCATGTTGGAGCCAGTGCATGGGGAAGGAAGCATTCTCAGGCTGTTTCTGACCTGGTTTAGGAAAGGCGTAAATGGGAGGGACCCAGCTTTCTCTCTTTGGACTTGGGCTGTCAGGGGACATGGCTGGGATGCAAGAGCAGTGTACAGAGGGGACAGGACATCTGCCCAGCCTGGAAGGCATGGGACACAGCCAGCCATGTTTGACAGTCAAACCCATGCTATAACCCTGACCTTCAGGTAGACCGAAGCCAGGCTAGAGAGACAGAACCCTGGATTACATTTTGTGATGGTTTTCAGAACAAATGAAACACATTATTCTTGTACATTGACATACTTTCGTTTTCTTGAACAATATGCAGGCAAATAGCGAATTACTAATGGGTGGTTGAAAACCCTGCCCTCCCTGTCCAGCAGACAGGAATGGCGCGTAGGACACCAGCTGACTGCTTAGGCAGCAAGCAGAGCTCAGCGCAGCCCCGGCTGTGACCTTCTAGGCTTCGCGTGCCTAAAAGGCTTAGCTGGGAATGGAATGGCACCCTCAGATACAGCTGATAATACGATGCCTCGTCAGCTTTCTACTCACTTCTTGCCTTGTAAACCCCTTTCGTGAAAGCATTTCCAAAAATGCTTGTGACTATTAATTTTTGTGATATATAAGTGATTTTATGTTAAATCCATTTATTAAGGTTATAGTCTTAAATATAACTATGGAAAATGTGTCATTTGTACATGAATTTTTAATTTTGCCAGTACCAGAGTATATTTAATGAGTGACTGTGCTTCCTCTTCCCTGACCCCAGTTTAAACAGCCATGGACAGCAGCTTCCTCCGTGTTCTTTGCTGATGTCTACAGCCAGTGGTAGCAAGCCTGTGGCATGCATGCTGCAGCCGACTATTTGTTACCATCAAAAGCTCTGAAAGGTTCACCATCACTGGACTCTACACATACGAAAGGTGTCTCCCTCTCTCTGTTTAGAAGTACAGTAGTAACATGACGGTTGCTAGTTTGCACCTTGCTTTCTTGCGTGTCTTGTTTATAACTGTTATAGAAATATATAAAACTTTTAATGACCTAACATGCAAATTTTGCATTTGCTCTTAAATATCTATGGTTTATTTTTATAATTTTTGTGACTGTATACTATTTGAAAGCAGTAAGTATATGTCAACAGAGTCTATTAATAAATAAAAGCCAATTTGGACAGAATCACTTTTTTTAACTTCAGTGCTGGTTTATTACTAAAAATACCACTGGCCCCTTGTTAACTGGTGTCAGCATCTTCCTTCCCAAAGGTCTAGTTACTGCGCCTCGGCTTCCAAAACTGGATTTCTGCTGCTGTGTTACCTTTCTTCTGGCAAGACGGAGCAGCCCTCTTGAAACATCCAGCTTTTCTGGTGCTCTCAATAAAATGGTAAAAAGACAGGAGATACAGAACATTTATCTTTTATAAACTTGGCATTAAGTCTTAATTCCTCAGGCAGGCAGTGCTAAATTAATTTTTATAATACTCCAGAAATCAAACTTTCTTACTTGTTCATATAAAAGATCAGAAGGCTTGGAGAATGGGTAATAGATGCTAACTTTGTGTGTGTGGTACCTTAGACAAGTGTTCTGCCAGTGAGCTTTGTGTTCCCACCCAATTTTGCTTTTTTTAAAAAAAAAATCACTAACAAACTTGAAGCTCACTTTACCCCCAGCAGCACTGTTCAGAACAAACACATTTTCTGAGGCTCTAGGGGTGCGGTGATAGGATGGGAAACTGTCGAGACCGTGACTGGATTTCTCCCTTAGGAGAGTCTCATTTTTCTAATTACTGCTCAGCCATTTCAGTTACTCTTGAGCACTTCCTGCCCAAAGGTTTTGCCTGTTGGGAGTCAGCAGGGTGCAAGGTGCCATGTGGCATGACTGAGATGTCCGGTACCTATACTGTGCTGGACAACCCTGCAGCTGCCGAGGTGGTGGGAAATGGAACTTTAAGCTTGAGTGCCACACAAAGCTCGGTGACATTGCCTAACAACTTGCACCTGTCACCTTGGCCCCAAGCCACCATCATTACCTTTTTTCCCCAGGTCAGAACAGCAGCCTCGACAGGGATGTGAAATGCCAAGCAGCTAAGACAACCTGCACTTTCTTTTCAAGTTTGTTTATTCTTTATCTGCATCTTAATTAAATGTTCCCATACACATTAATAAACACACTTAGGCAATCAACTTAAAATATAACTGCATTTTAGAAAAAGTTGGTTCAGGAAACCTGAGGAAAAATCTTCCCTGATACTTTGTTTCAAAAAGATTACAGAGGGTATATTCCGTCTAGGTATATTTTTAGTTACATATTTAGAGATGTCACCTGGTGTAGTGGGCATGCCTTTAATCCCAGCATTTGTGAGGCTGAGGCAGAAAAACCTGGTTGAGTTCAAGGCCACCCTGGACTATACAGGGAGACGGCCTCAAAAACCAAAGGAAAAGAAGTCACAGTACCTGAAGAATTAAGAATAACAAAAAGACCAATGATCTAATTTTAAAAATGGGTATATGACAAATAATTCACAAAAAAATATAAATGTTAATGAGCCAGTAGAGAAAAAATTACAGTAATGTAATTTTTTAAAAAAAATTAAAATTTAGGGACTGGGGATTTAGCTCAGTGATTAGAGTGCTTGCCTGGCAAGCACAAGGGCCTGAGTTCAATCCCCAGCACCACAAAAAAAAATTAAAAAAAAATTCTGGTAGTATTTCACCTTCGCTTCCAGAACTCTATGCACAGTAACCCGTAGCCTCCCATTCCTTGAGTCACTGGCCCGGGCTTGCTCCAGCATCACCCACAGCGACGTGGTCCAGCTGCTCCTGCCTGTTTTGCACCCAACCAGGATGAATGAGTTGCTGAGGTCCTCAACATATCGTGCCGTCTCAGTGCTGTCTCGCCACAGGACATCAGTCCAGCTGTCCCTTGTGAATGAATTCTACCCCACCCTTTCCCCCAGGAAGTCTTCCCTGTATACCCTACACCCATCCAGGCCTCCTTACCTGAAATAGCTTGTTACCACCCAGACTGCATTCTCTTTCCCACCTCCTTGTGGTCCCGGCATTTGGAAAGCAGATGACAAGTTAATGAGCCAAGTACCATGGGACTAGTCCCTTCTGGGCCATCTCTACTCCAGCCTCCACCCACAGCCAACCTGAGTGGCACAGGACACTGCATAGAACTCAGGCATGCCAGCTGCTCAGCAGTGACCCACTGTATTAGTTACCTTTCCAGAGACAATGGTTTGCAGGAAAGCAGATTTAATATAGGACATTTACAAGTTACAATATTCACCCATAAGCCAGATGCAGGAAGAGTGCCAAATGTCTGTCTATGCACTGGAGACCCAAAAGATCCAATCAAGGCCTGGGAGCCCACAGCACTCTCCCATGTACGTCCATGTATGCAGATGATGGCTGAAGAAATCTTTAGTGGAACCAGGATACGATGCTCACAGCAGAGATGACCACCAGAGCTCCCCTGAAGCAACAACAGCCATCCTTGAAGTGGCTCATCCTTGAAGTAGCTCCCTGAGCTACTTCTTCAATGAGAACAGCCAAGTCCCCTTCGGGAGAACCAGCCACAGCAGAGCTTCTCCTGGGAAACAGCCTGCCAATGATCTGCTTCCACTCTGCTTTATGTTGCATCGCCAACAATCCTCGGGTGGATCCTCTACGCCCAGAACTGTACCAGCTCAGTCCAGCTGGGTGTTCTGACTCAAGCTGACCACAATAATAAGTCCACCACACCCATTGTGAATAATTCCTGCCAGGATCCTGGGTCCTTCAGTCCATACAACTGGTAGAAAAGTAACCTACAGAAGAAATGTAAAACCCTGGACATTCTGGACAGCATTTTAAAAGACTTGCTTTACCAATATCAAATTACTGCACTGCAAAGAACAACTGGAAATATTTTTAATTTTCCATCATACCAAAGAAAAAAAAAATCACAGTAAATGTGTATTTCTCTCACGCTCCTTATACCAGGTTCATAGTGAATGCATTTAAGAAGCGGTTCAGCACACTGGCCAAGTTTGTACCCCAATCTATCATTTCCTAGTGATGGGATTTGGGCAATCTGAAGTTGTTTAGTTTCTTCTTTTGTTTTGAGACAGGGTCTCACTGTGTACTCCAGGCTGGCCTTAAACTCACAGCAGTCCTCCAGCCTCAGCCTCCCAAGTGCTGGGATGCCAGCCTTGAGCCACCACACTGGCTATATTTACTGGGGATTGAATGGAGGGCCTGTACCCTGAGCTACATCCCAGCCTCTTCTGTATATTTTAAGGCAGGGACTAAGTAGCCCAATGCAGGTTAAAATGTGTACCTTGTGAAGTGTATTTTTAAACTAATCAATAGCAGCGATGCCTAGACTAATGACTCTTACCTATAATTTAACTGAGCTACTGCTCAAGGATGTTAGCAACTGTGAGCAATCGTTCTGTAACAGGTAGTTCCAGGACAGTGTTTGCCTTAGGTGCCCAGCACCCCTGATGAACACAGTTAAACAAGGAACAACAGCATGCTCCAAGAGTCCTGCTGCGCTTCTGGACGGCTGGGGTGCCCTGTCCCCTGGTGTCCCAGGCCTGCTACACCACAGCGAGGGGGTCCCTGTCCCGCTCTGACAGGACCACCTTGACCCTGTTCTCCAGGCGCATGCCCAGCAGGTCTCGCAGCTCAGAAAGAAAGCCGCGCTCAGTGTTGCTGTGCTCACAAAGGATGACACTGATTCCTTGGGACGTGGCATCCAAAACGTCATGATGGGACATTTCGCCTGCCGGTAGGGAAGGACAGAACAGTTAGCCATCAGACCAGGAAGCTGCAGAAGCACCAGTCTGTGTCGTATGTGCAGCAAATGGAGCTGCAGAACTGTTTTATGTGAGTCTAAGGACTGTGTCCAGTTTGCTTACATACCCTGTAACAGCCAAAGCCCTCCCACCAAGAATCCTAACTTCCTTCTCCCGACGAGCCAAGCAAGTGTGCAAGGCTGCGGATAAGGAAGAGGGTGCACACATCAATGAGCCCAGCATTTGGTAGGCTGAAGCAGCAGGATCTCCAGCCTGGGCTACATGGTAGGATCATTCATTACGAGTTTGAAACCAGACCCTGTCTCCAAAAAATAAATACATAAGAGATAAGGAAGAAGTTTATTTAGTGTCAGTTACTGAGGCAGGAAGTGCACAGGCTTCCCCCTCAGCTGCACCAGCTCAGGGGGTGGACAGTGGCAGGACATGTGGGAGGAGCCAGGGACAGCATCAAGCTGGGACGGAAAGATGTCAAATCAGTCAGTCTATTAGTGCTGCAGACTGAACCCAGAACCTTCACAACGAGCTACATCCTCAGGCCTTTTATCTTTTCATTCTGATAGGAAGGCTCACTAAGTGCCCAGTCTGGGCTCCAACTTTCAACCCTCCTGCCTCTGCCCCCCAAGTAGCTGAGACTACTGGCCTGAACATCAACATTTTCGATAATCTAATACTAAATCGTTAAATGACTTCTTCCCTCCACAAAGACTGCAGTACATCCCCAATTCTGCTGTCTCTCTTGTTTAGTTCAAGTTCAAAAAACACTTTTTAGAGATCACATATGTTCCCAGCACTATCTTAATAGCTGCTATTTTTGAATCTGTGAAAAGTAAAGCCAGCTTGAGAAGAGTTCCTACCTGTGAGGTAAAGGTCGGCCTGCACCCCCTGCAGAACACTGCTCCCAGAGCCAGCACACAGGGCCACATCCTGGACTTGGGAGTCTTCAAGGAAACGAGAACCCGCTGTTTACTTAGCACCACGGTGCGCATGAAGAGTCCTCTTCAAGTGCACGTCCGCGGTGTGGATACCATGCCTGGCCTTACCGCCAGCCTGCACGCTGCTGACTAAGGAAAACAGCTCTCAGTGCAGAGGAGCCAGGCAGATCCAGCACACTGCAGGGGCAGCTGCGGCTCCGGGTGCTATGAGCCAGGAGACCCCACCAGGTCTCCACCCCAGTGAGCGGTGACAGGGATGTCTCTGCCGAGTGGGCAGCAAAGCCTGCAGGTTTCTGTGAGGGATTGGGGAGCCGCACACACGGTCAGCAGTGCTGTGGGCTTGGAGCCTCTGCCACGCACATCCCATGAGCTGCTGGGAGCTCACGTCTCTTGGGCCCTCCCCAGTGGCCCTTACTCCACTTAGGCTGCTGTCATCAGGCCATGACTGTGGCCTCATCACCCCAGACTCAGTGAGGTTTTATGACAAATGGAGTTTGTAGCCTGGTGTGGTGGCACACGCCTGTAATCCCAGCACTTGGGAGGCTGAGGCAGAAGGAGCACCATGAGTTCGAGGCCAGCCTGGGTTACAGGGCGAGTTCAAGAACAGCTTGAACTACATAGTGAAACCCTGTCTGAAAAACAACAACAAAAAATCCCCCAAAGCAGTATTTGTAGATGAGGCTTCCCGGAAACAGAATGACTGGACAGCGTGTGACCACACACAACAAAGCAAGAGGACAGACTCATGAGCCCAGACTCTCGACTGCAGGCCACCCCCATCCCGTGTGCACAGCAGGTGCAGGCGCTCAGCACCCTTGACCCCAGAGGCCCTGGAAAAACCAGGGGACAAGACAGTCACCACAACCTTCAGTGGCTGACGAGCCAGAGGCCCAGCAGCTCCTCACGACAAACCCCACCACCTCCAAGAGCGGGCACCGTGGCTGGCAGGACCTGGCCCGACCTGGCCCAGTCCTGCTGGGCCTGTGTGCTGGGCGTGTGGAGCCGAGCAGCCCTGGCGCACAACCAACCCAGGGTTTACTCCTAACCAAGGCCACCTCCTCCCTCTGCTGTAGCCATCCCGACTTGCAACAAAGGCGGGAGACGTACTCACCCAGGGTCCTTCCTGCTCCAAGTGCCGCGCGGAGATGGGACAGTTTCAGGTGTCTTTTCGTCCGCTCAATCACAGTTGCCAGGGACACAGGTTCATCCAGTGTGCACAGCCGTCCCATCCCAGTGTGCAGCAGCAAAGGCTGAAGAGAAACAAGACTCAGAAGCTCTGTCCCTCACAGTCCAGAACACAAACCCATGGGTCAGGCAGTAATACAGCTGGTGGACGTCAGGCAGGCAGCCCCCACAAAGGCGGTGTTTAACCAATCATCCGACGCCTCAACACAGGTGGGTGCTGCCAATGGGGCACTGGAGGAGGCAGAAAGGAGCTGGGCTGAGGGAGGAATCCAACCTGTAGGGAGTCTGATGTAAGGCCTGGGTCTGGGAGGAAAACCAGAAAGGCTGGAAAGGGGTGAGATGAGGTGTGCTGTGGCGGAAGGGGAGGAAGCGGTGTGGACAGGATCAAAGGCGGGCAGGAGGAGGGCTAACAGCAAGGCCTTGGTTCACCATGCTAGACAGGCTGGTGCCACCAAGTGAGGGATGGAGATCCAGCTCTGGTGCAGCAGAGCTCAGAGAGAGGAGAAAGGTGTTACACACAGACTGCAGCTCAGAGCCAAGATTCACAGGAGCCTGGGAGTAGCCACAGAACCATGGAAAACACCAACAAAACTGAGGAGAAAAAAGGTTTAAAGGGCTGAGGCAGAAATAAGGTTGACACTCGTGTATAGCGTATTTGAAATACTTGGGAGATCTGTATGTAGAAAATTTCCATAAAGTAGCTGGAAACAAGTGTGTTTTTGTAATATACTTTTTCACCTCAAGAAGGCATTCTGAATCAGGAAGAAAAGATACAAGGGTCATCATCATATGTGTATCTGTCAAGTTCAAGAGCCAATGACATGGGCCAGACAGAGGGTGTGTGAGAGAGAGAGAGAGAGAGACCAAACCTGTGAACCTGTAACCCGGAAGGAGTCCAGACACCTTCCTGTCCTGCGCCATCGTCCCAGGTACACCGTAGCGCAGGGTTGGAACCCAGGGCCTCACACACACTGGACAAGCACGCTTCCTGAGCTGCACACCTGCCCTCACTCTGTCTCAGTAATAGTTCATGGAGTGCTGATGTAACAGCTGGCAAATAAATCCGTCAAACAAAACTACACAGTAATGAAACTCATTCAACATGTGTGGTTCTTCCTGTACCGATTATACCGCAATAAAGCTGTTACAAATGCACAGTAACCTGAGATCAGATATAGAATGTCTGTATCACCTTCTCCAGTGCCAGAATCTCAGTCTTCTCATAGAGTTGTGTGTTCTGGGAGAGCAAAGCCACCACCTGCATCAGGGCCCCCTGAGTACAGTTCACACGGACCCACATCTGCTCCTCGCCATCAGTCCTGCGAATAGGACAGACACACTTTAAATCCGCCCCAGCTTACAAGTCTGCTGTGACAGCCAAGATTTGCATGAAACCGAGGGTCTGAGCAACAGAACTACCCGAAGCCCCAGCCAGCCCCCTTCCTAGGCCCGAGCTCCTGGCGCTGGAGGAGGCCTGTGGTGATGCTGCTGACCTTCCTAACAGGCTCCAGGTGCTGAGTGAGCTGCCCCGGACCTCACCACACCATCCTGGCCCCTTCTCAGTCCCAGCTGTGCATCAGAGAGCTGCCGGAGAGCTGAGACCACAGCTTCTGGACCCTCCCACAGAACCAGTGTCAAGAGCATCTATGAATGGGGCTGGGGTCAAACCCAGGAAGCACTGAGCTGCACCCCCAGGCCCCTTTTTAAAATGTGTTTGAGACAGGGTCTCCTTAAGTTGCACAGGCTGGCCTCAAGCTTGAGTCCCCTGCCTCAGCCTCCCAAGTAGCAGGGACTACAGTGTGTACCACCGTGCCCAGTGCATTTTTTTTTTTTCCCCAGTAGTGGGGACTGTCTGCAATGTCTCCCACTCAGTACCTTCTAGGGTATATTCCAGTGTTGGACATGCAACCTCAGGCCTTCCCACTAAGCTCCACTTGTACCCCAGCCCTTTTGTTATTTTTTGAGACAGGGTCTTGCTAGTTTCCCAGACTGGGCTTGAACTGGGAAGGAAAACTGAAATTTTGTCTAAATAACTTGTGCTTGGCTTCTGTAAGCCTGCTTTACGAACACCCTCCCCTTTGTTCGTCCTGCTCTCAGGGTTTGCAGATGCCCTGACTGACAGCAGGCCCCTCACACCTCCCCACTCCTGTAGCGCACTTGCGGCTGCACTGAGAATTGCTGCCCCCCGCTGCCGGGCTCCCCACTGATGTAACCCTACACAGCTACACCTTGTTCCTGGGGCAACGAGTCCCGAAGATGTGACAAATGCTCAAAGCGTATCTGTGTTATGCTGAGGCCTGGCCTCTGAGCCCTCCTAGTAAGGAAGATGAACAGTGAAGCTACGGAAATTGACACCGTAGGCGTCCTTAAGGAATGAGGGGGCCACATTCTTAGGCAAAGTAGGTGAAAGTTGTGACCAGTGCAGTCAACCAACCCTATATTCAAATACGGTGAAAAGCAGTGTATCCAATCAATGAGTTTCATTTGTACCCTAAAAATCTCAAATTCTGTGCTCTTGGTTTGTTGGGGGCCCAGGTTTTAGGGTGTAAAACTCCCCTGGATCGGTTGATGTAAATAAACCTGAGTTCTCCAACTCTCTGGTTTCTCAAAGAGCTGTAAAATTTCTGTAACAGAAATTGTGATCCTCCTGCTTCAGCATCCCAGAGTGCTGGTACTGCAGACATGTGCCACTGTGCCAGGCTCCAAATTTAAATTTTTATGAAAAAATAAAATTTCATAATGAAAGAGTATAGGACACAAGCCAAAAAGATTCTTACAAAAACAGGTAATAACCCCAAATTTTCTTTTCAACAAACTAAGATTAGTAGTATAAATGAAACAAATTAGCATAGATATTTTGACTCTTGAGACAGGGTCTCATTATGTATTCCAGGCTGGTTTCGAACTTGACTTTCCTGCCTCACCCTCCCCAGTGCTGAGATTACAGGCTCACATCATCACACCCGCAAGTTTGATTTTGTAAGAGCCCTAGAAGAAGCAAATTTCTTAATTTTTGGTGCCGGGGTGTAAACCCCAGGGTAATTTTCAAATAGCACTAAACATGAGAATCTCCTTGGTAGGTTCTCAGGCCACTCCCATCCTAACGTTACAGATCTGGACATCAGGCCAAGATGCATTTTTTTGGTGCTGGGGATCGAACTCGGGGCCTCACGCTTGCTAGGCAAGCGCTCTACCACTTGAGCTAAATGCCCAGCCCCACGCAGGTTTAATAAACGCAGCATTACCAGTGATGCAAGGTTTTCCAAATCCGTTGAGCAGCAGCGCCCTAGAGCCTTCCAGAAAAACAGGCAGCAGGAAAGGTCCATCAGCCGGGTGCTGTGGTTCTAGAAGGCTCCTGTCCCCATCTTTCCTCAGTGTTCAGAGGCAGCGCCGGGCGAGGCGCTCCCGGCTGGTGGGAAGTGGGCCCAGTAAAGGCCACCAGGGGAGATCTGAGGGCTGCACGCTGTTCTCCTCCGCCCCAGCCTTTCCATCATTTCTCCTTGGTTCCGACCAGGTGAATCCTCTCAAAACCTCTCCTTGAAATTGTGGTTGGGGGTGTTTTGTCCCAGCGAGATGGCAAAGTGACTAATACAGGAGGCACAGTGATGCATGCTTAATCCTAGCTACTCAGGAGGCTGAGGCAGCACGATCAGAAGCTTAAGGCAACTTCACAAGACCTACCTCAAAATAAAAAGGGCTGCAGCAGGAGTAGCTCAAGTTCCCAGCCAGCCCAGGCTACACCGCAAGTCTAAGGTCATCCTAGACTACAGGGTGAGACCCTGCCTCAAAACAGACAAAAACAGCTAAGGATGCAGCTCAGTGGCACAGAGGCTGAGTTCAACCTACAATACTGAAAGACATTTTTTGTTAACCAGAGAATCCTAGCATTTAAGAATACTTGAAAGATAACCCAGAAGCATAATTGTCAGGACTGGAATTATTTGTGGAGCTTTTTTGTTTGTTTGTTTGTTTGATTTTTGGTGCTAGGGATCGAACTCAGGGCCTTGTGCTTGCTAAGGGAGCTAAATCCCCAGCCCCCTTTTGTTTTTGAGACAGGGTCTTGCTATGTGGTTCAGGCTAGTTTTAATGTATGTAGCCCAGATGATCCTCCTGCCTCTGCCTCCTGAGTGCTAGAATTACAGGTGTGAGCTACCTCACCAGGTTAGAGTTTCAAGAAAAACAAAGAAAAACAACATCTGGGCCCTGACCTAATGCAAGCCCCAGATATTATGTAGACTATGGAAAGCTGAGCGAAACTAACAATCCCATTGGTAGGCCAGGTGCAGGGGTACATGCCTACAATCCCAGCACTCCAAAAGGCTGAGGCAGGAGGAGTTCAAGGTCAGCCTGGACTACAGAGTGAGTTCAAAACCAGCCTGAACTACACAGTGAGACCTTGTCTCAAAAAAACAAAAAATAAATAAAAGCCACTCAGGGTTTTAGTCTAGCAGGGTTTACTCCTATGAACTGACCCCCTGTGCTGTAGCACAGGCCCTGTTGAAACAGACTCTCGGGGCTGGGGATTTAGCTCAGTGGTTAGAGTGCTTGCCTGGCAAGCACAAGGTCCTAAGTTCGATCCCCAGCACAAAAAAAAAAAAAAAAAAAAGACTCTTTGCTGTTTCTATAAAAAAAATTTTAAAAAGAAGTTAAAAAAAAAAAAAGAAACACTCATCAAAGGGATCACTTGGGGTAACAAAATACAGACTTCGATTTTTGGGGGGGTTGCCAGGGATCCAACTCAGGCCCTTGCACTTACTAGGCAAGCGGTCTACCATTGAGCTAAATCCCCAGCCCTAGACTTCAATTATAAAAAGCCCTATTTATCTGTATTTTCAAAACAAATGTTAAGACCTAGCTTTGTATACTTTCTCTTTTTCTTTTTTCCCCCTTTAAGGATCAAATCCAGGGCCTCAGACATGATAGTCAAGTGCTCTACCACTAAGCCCCTCTCATGTCTTTTTTGATGCTTCCACAGGTATTAGGACAAAGCAGACTAAAGGAAAATCTACCTGTGTCCTAGATGACTGACCTTTTAAGAGACAGTTTTCCCTCAAAGTGCTTGAAAATTACTGATTTCCTGGGAACTGATAAAAGTAATCCTTATCACTAGGGTCTACCTGTGTTCTCTCCAGTAAAAACAACCACTTTGAACATTTCCAGGAAGGCAGGAAATACTGTCTCTCCCATAGGGAGAGAGTTCTGTTGTGGGCTGTGGAAGACCAGAGTTCTCTTGGTCCAGAACAAGCCCCACAGGCAAATGAGACGAGGGCTCCTGGGAATCACGCCCAGGGAAAGGGTTTTCCTCCTTAGCCAGGTAGCACCAGTGCCACAGACATCCTAGGGAAGGGCTTATAAATAAATACACACACAGAAAAGAGAAATACCGAGCAGAAAGACAAGTGACACCGCTGATTGTTTTCATGGCAGACAGGACCGAGTCCAGGCTCTGGCTGCATTGAGCACTGAACTCCACCCGGTGGGTCCCCTCTGTGGGGCGGCTGGAAGCTCTGCAAGGGTTGATGGGCCTGGAAGTGCAAACGCCTAGGGAAAAATTGGGGAAAAAAAATCATAGTTTTCTGGGATTTTTGTTTTCAGTTGTAAGATAAATTATTATAAGCAAAATTTATAAGAAATAAGCAGTTTTTAAAAAGATCACTTTTTAAAAAAATACAATACAGATACATATACATACCCCTTAGACAGATATCACCAGTCCCTATAATGCAGGGACTCAGTATGGACATACAAAACTGAATTCATAAAAAAAAATTAGATTAAACTAAGTATTAAAAAAAAATCAAATTTATTTTCAGAATTATTTCCCAGAACACTTAAGTATTTTGTTGGATGACATACAGAATTATCTACTGTGTGTGTGTTAAATCTACCCACATACATTATGGTTCAAGATTCAAATGCTCGGGGCAGGGATTTAGCTCAGTGATTAGAGTGCTTGCCTTGCAAGCACAAGGCCCTGAGTTCGATCCCCGGCACCACAAAAAAAAAAAAAAAAAGATTCAAATGCTCAGCCTGGCATGGTGGCACACGCCTGAGCGTGAATTCAAGGCCAGCCTGGAGTACACAGTGAGTTCAAGGCCAGCCTGAACTATATATTGAGAGCGTGTCTCAAAAAACAAAACAAAACAAAATGCAAATGCTCCTAATCTGATCACACTAACAGAGATCACATCGCAGTAAAAGCTTTAGCTTAAAATGAATACTAGAATGATTTAGAATTCCCTCACTGTGCTGGCCAATAAGAGCCTGAAGTCTATTTAATCAATATACCAAGTATACTCCAGGAGAGTTGAGCTTTGAACTCCGCAAGCCTTTTTTGAGAGCCTGGCACAGGACAGTGTGTCACAGGAGTGAGGAATCATACAACTTGCTCTAGCAATGAAAACTTCTTAGGTTCTCCTCATTCACTAATAAGAATGTTTCCTCTTCCAAAATGTAATTTAGTTGCCCGATTTCAACATTATTTTTAGATATATAAAAATAGAGCAACACCCTTCACCCTTAAAACTTACTGGAAAGACACTAAAATTTCAATGTATTTGCAGGGAAAAGACTGAAGAGTACACGCTTCTCACCGAGCCCCTTGGCCAGCCAGGTGTTGACGCCCTGGGGTGCGGCGTCCAGGGCCGTGTGCGGGGAGTAGACGGCCACCCTGCCCTCCAGTGCGCGGATCACCAGCCGCTCCTTCCAGGTTCCCCAGGTGATGCGCTTGAGAGGCCGGAAGATGGGCGGGTGGTAGGAGAGGACAAGGTCGGCCTTCTCCCGCAGGGCCTCCTCCAGCACCTCCTCTGTCAGGTCGTTGGTCAGGAAGAGCGTGTTGACGGTGTGCGGGGGACTCGGCTCTACCAGGAGCCCGACATTGTCCCAGCTCTCAGCGAATGAGAGGGACGCAAAGTCATTCAGGGAAGAGAGAACAGCCTTCAAATCCATGCCAGAAGAGGAATTCCAGGCGTGGCAACGGGCAAGCCCGAGTGCTGTGGGCACCAGGCGCCCAGGAGATGCCAACATGCAGAAACCACAGAAAACTGGGTGTCTGGAGCCAAAACACAAGATACAGAACACATGTGACGTGGCCTGGACCTCTGTGGGAGTAAAGCCCTCGAGAGCTGTCACCACACAGCTCTGCATCCAGCATACTGTGGCCTCCCAAGCCCCTGAGCCCTGGGAGTTTTCCCCTCCAGTGCAAGTAGAGACACTACAACCCACCTCCTGGCCCCTGGAGAAGCTAGCCACGCCTGGTCCACAACACAAACACTCATGCTTCCCTCCCGACCCCTGCTTCAACCAGACTCCTCCCTCCTCCACTTCCCTATTTCCCTTCCTTTCAACTTTCAACTCTCTTTTTTTTTTCCTGGTAGCGGGGATTGAACCCAGGGCCTTCTCACTGCACTACATCCTCAGCCTTTTTTCTCATCTGACACAATGCATTGCTAAGTTGCAAATGCTGAGTTTGAACTCCCAACCCTCCTGCCTCAGCCTCCCAGAGTGCTGATATTACAGACATGCACCACCACATCCGGTCCGAAAGCAAGCCTTTCTTGACAACCCTTCCTTTCCAGGGTCCTTCCCCAGCCCCGACCTAATATTCTCAGACAGTGACAGTTCTGTTCACATCTCCCTGATCTGCTGAAGCTACAGGGAATGGGAACTATCTGCATCTCAGGGTCACTGGTGCACCCGAACACCCACTGTAGAATGTCCGCACCCCCATCTACATGTTCAGGGCAAGGGTGGCAGAGCTCGGCATCAAGGGCGTTGTCAGCAAGCATGAAGCCCAGCATAGGCAGGATGAGAATGGGTAAGGTCAAGTGGACAAAGGCAGGAGCCCAAGAAGCAACAAGTCCTGCCACACAGAGGCCAGGCTCAAGAGAGGAAGGTGGGGTGGGTGTGGTGGGGCACACCTGTGATCCCAGCACAAGGGAGGCTGAGGCAAGAGGTCACCATGAGTTCAAGGCCAACCTGGGCCACAAAACGAGACCCTGTCTCAAAAAACAAGGAGGCAAATGCACAAAAGTGGCTTGCCTTCTGGACGTGTGCATGCGACAAGGAACTGCAAAGGACAAAAGATCAGAACAAAACGGGGGGAGGAGTGGTGGAGCTAGAAAAAAAATTTTACTTCTAAAATATGAATACTCCAAAGTCTGGCATGGTGGCACATGCCTTTAATCCCAGCACTCGAGGCAGGAGGATCGCTGTGAGTTCAAGGCCAGCATGAACTACATAGCATGACCTTGTCTCAAAATATTAATTAGTCAAGTTAAAACACTAGAAAAGATGGCATCAATCTTTTTTTTTTTTTTTTGTGCTGGGGATCAAACTCAGAGCCTTGCGCTTGCCTGGATGACTTAAATCTCCAACCCCTCAATCCTATTTTTACATTTCGTGTCAGATTCAACCTCAGTTATGAGAAAAACAACCTACCCAAGACCTACTGACGCTGATTAAAAAAAATTCACCACTCTGCTGCGCTCAAAGCCCGCTCAGGCCCCCGGCTCGGGCTATCCACCCCGACCGCTCTGCCTGCACCATCCGGCCCGAGTGACTTCGGGCTTCTTCGTCTGAGATATCTCGGGGAAGTCCTGCTCAGAAAAACCAAAAACCCGGCTGGCTGAGTTTCTGGACTTCTGTCCCGGTTCTACCCTAACACTTAGTACCTACAGACATTTTTGTTTTTGAAGGAAAGCATTTCAGAATTTGCACAATATCAACCAGACTTGGGGCCTGTAATCACAGCACTCCTGGAGGCTGAGACAGGAGGGAGGATTCAGAGTTGAAGCCCGGCCGGGGCCATACCTGAGACCCTGTCTCAAAAAACAAAGCATAGAGCCAAATGTTAATTTACGAAATGGCCATAACCAAGTGATTTCAAAAGCATTTTTTTCAAAAACTCTACAGCAAAATGAGCCTAATAAGCGGCGGGAGCTTAGCACACGACCGGGGCGAAGCGATTTAACAGGACTGCAGATCTCGGGAGGTCAGGACCCTGGCCCGGCCGGGCGGCGCGACAGTCCCCTCCCGGACCCCTTCCCGCCTCCGCCTCTGCGGCACCGCGGTCAGAGCTCCAGGCGAGGGACGAGACCACCGCGCGGGCTTCCCGGGCCCCAGCGCTCACCAGACCGGAAGCCCCCCTCGTGGAACACTCGCCGTCCGGCTCGCACGCCCGCGTGCCGGGAAACGCAGGAGCCGGCAGAGCGGAAGTGGGCCGTCCTGGTGAGCGGAAGTGGGCCGTCCCGGTGAGCGGAAGTGGTCTGTCCTGGTGAGCGGAAGTGGCCCTGCTGGGGCGAGCGGAAGTGGAAGTGGTCCGGTCCATCTTACCTCGGAGTTCGGGGCGCTGTGTAGATCTCTCAGGGAGTCCTGGTGTGCCTCTTGTCGCGCTCCGCTGATTAGCACGGATCCGGTTCCCTGTCGGATTGCGGGTGGGGACTGATTTTCCTCACCGTGAAGTCCCGTTGGTTGTGGTGCGTGCGGAAGGAGCGCGCAGGGAGAGGGCAGGGCCCCCCGGAGAGGGCGCCAGACCCGACTTCCGGCGGCTCGAGGCGCGGAGCTGGCGGGCGGTGTGGCGAGGCGGAGACTGCAGGGTTCGCGGTGACGTCTTCACCGGTCCGCGTGTGCGGCGGGCCGAGGCGCGGCGGCCTCCTGTTTTCCTTCTTGCCCTTTCGGGCGTGTCCTCTCGGCACCGCTTTCCGTCCGCGGGCGCCGTAAACGCGGCTGCTTCTCCTGACCCCGGGCGGGCGCTCTGCGGGTCGGCAGGGCTCGCCCCTTCCCTCTGATCGCCGCACCGGTGCGCCTACGTCCTGTTGTCCGGCTTTTATTTTGCTCTCTGTTCATACTTTGGGTTCTCATACGCTCTGTGGAAGCTTGTGGGTCTGACTTGTTTCACTTCACATTGTGGTCGCAAGGTGCATCCATTTTGCCACACAAGAGTCAAGCTTACCCTTCTATATGGTAGAGTGGTGCTCCGTCGTATGTAAATGCCACATTTTCTTTATCCGCCCATCTCCTGGAAGGGTTTAATAGCTTGTCAGCCAGGGAGGCGCGGGAGTGGCGAATTGACCCCCCCACCAATGGCCGAGAGTCGCCTCCCGAGGAGGAGGGACCCCTCCCCAGCATCGCGTCTTGTCGATAGCTAGGTTCTCTTCATCCACAAGATACCGTCCGAGACTTCTTTTAAATATGCAGTAAAAAGATTGGGGATTTAGCTCAGTGATAGAGTGCTGGCCTAGAGTGCAAGCCCCTGAGTTCGATCCCCAGCACCCAAACAAACAAAAAACCCTAAAAATATACAGTAAAGATGAGTGTGTGTGAATAAAGAGGAAAGAAAATGAACTAATTCTTTTTACTTTTACAAACAGGAACTTATTTTCAAGCTTTTCTCTATAAGACTCTTGAGAAATTAGTATTTCCAGAAGCCAAGAAGAAAAAATGGTAAGTTTTATAAGATTCTGTAATTTTTTAGAAATTCATTCGAGGAAAATAAAACTGGGAATTTCAGTGGCAAGATAAATAAATTATAGACTATTAAACCATACTGTATCAAAACATACAGTATTAAAAGCCTGCAGTCCCAGCACTTGGGAGGCTGAGGCAGAAAGATGCCCAAATGTTTGAGGCCAGCCTAGGCTACATAGCAAAACCTTGTCTCAAAAATAAATAAATAAGTTAAAAATAAAGCATACAGTACAGAATGATTCCTTTTAAAAACTGGGGATAAGCCATGTTACTTTTGAATTAATCTTTTTACCCTGGTACTTGGGATTAAACACAGGGCGTTTGCACTGAGCTACATCCCTAGCCCTTTTTAAATTTTTCACTTAGAAACAGGGTCTCACTAATATCCCCAGACTGGGCCCAAACTTGCTGTCTTCCTGCCTCAACCTGAAAGAGTGCTGAGATTACAGGTGTGCTCCCAAGCCCAGTTTAGTATTTACCTCTTATGAAAAGAATTGGTTATGAAATAGACATGAAAAGAGGGAGTTGGAGGTGCAAAAGAGAATCGCCAGGTATGCATTGAAACTGGACCGTTTTACTGTGGATTAAGGAGGTGATTAGGACTGGAAGGAGGACAGCAGTGAGAACAGTGCCCTGCTCCTCCCCAGCATGCACCCTTGTCCTCATCTTCGTCTGGCCATAGTCTAAATATCAGATACTGTGGTCAGACAAGAAATGAAAAGGAAGCCTGCAGATGGAATCCTCACTGTTTGGAGTAGGATATGATAGTGGGTACATGTTACAAAATAGTTGGTGCTGTGAAATCCAGCACAAAGTGCCAGCAAGGAACAGCACTGTGGCTACTGCTGAACATTTTAGAAACTGGCAGCCTTTTAAATTTGTTGTCTTTTGTCAAGAAAGCATTTTTTGGGGCTGGGGATTTAGCTCAAGTGGTAGAGCACTTGCCTAGGAAGCATAAGGCTGAGTTTGATCCCCAGCACCAAAAAAAAAAAGTAAACATTTTGGGGGGGAGCTGGGGATCGAACTCAGGACCTTATGTTTGCTAAGCAAGCGCTCTACCACTGAGCTAAATCCCCAACCTCAAAGATTTTAAAATGGGGTGTGGTGGCTCTTGCCTGTAATCCCAGCACTCAAGAGGCTGAAGCAGGAAGATTGCCATGAGGCCAACTTGGGCTGCAGAGTGAGTTCCAGATCAGCTAAACTACATCATGAGATCATTGCAAAAAAACAAAGAAGAACAAGACGAGAATTTTAAATTTTTCTTTCTTTTCTTTTTGCTTGTATGTTTCTGTGGCTGGTGATAGAACCCAGGGTCTTGTGTAAATGTGGAAAATGAGTGCTGTACTTTTAAGCTATGTCTCAGCTCCTAGGAAGGGATTTTTTTTAATCCTGTCCCATAGAATTAAACTGCCTGAGGAGAGTGCTAGGAACTATGTATGAAATAAATTAGTTTTAACCACTTTTCAATAGGTATTAGTGATGCTAGTGACATAAATCAATAATGTAATGATTGTTTTTATTCATAAAAGAATTCATATTTAAAGTAATTATTTCCATCACGATGTTTGCTTCCAAATTTTAGCAGATGCCGAGCATGGTGGTGCATACCTGTAATCACTTGGGAAGCTGAGGCCGGAGGATCGCTAGGAGTTCGAGGCTAACCTGGGCTACATAGTGAGACCCTGTCTCAAAAAAACAAAAACAAATTTAAAAAACCCAAATTTTAGCAGAGATGGCACTTTACCCTAACATTTATATTTATCTTCTGGAGTTTTTTCCTGCTATTGAAATAAATTTGTGGGAAGAGCTTCCAGCTCCTCTGTGAATGGTTCATTTCTGAAGCAATATTTCTGTCTTCTGCTTAATTGTCATCTTGAATATTCAGTCAGGAAACTAATGGTACTTAGTCATCTGGAGAAACTGCATTTGTTATCTTCTCTCTCCTTTAGTCTGTGACATTGCACACAGATGTAGGTGATATTAAAATAGAAGTCTTCTGTGAGCGGACACCCAAGACATGTGAGGTGAGTACCATTATTCATGTGTTAAAAATCGATTAGGACAGCCAGGCAAATGCTAGTAATCCCAGAACTAGGAAGGCTGAGGCAGGAGGGTTACCACAGGTTCTAGGCCAACAAGCCTGAACTGTGTTTCTAAGACTCTCAGAAAAAACAAGCCTGGGGCTAGGGAGCACTTGCCTAGCAAGGTCAAGGCCCCAGGTTTGATCTCCATCACTAAGAAGAAAAACCAAACCAAAACAAAACCACAAGCCTGAAGGCCAGGGTTGTACACGCTGGTCCGTGTTCCAGTTGGTGTGATGGGCAGTTGGTCTTGAGAGTTCACTGTATGTCCTCAGTCACTGTTTGCACTTCCCACAGAACTTCCTGGCTCTCTGTGCCAGTAACTACTACCACGGCTGTGTCTTCCACAGAAACATCAAAGGGTTCATGGTTCAGACAGGAGACCCAACAGGTACGCCTTCCCTAAGACCAGGGGATTGAGGTGTAGTGGAGAAGAGATAGAATGACAAAAACTGCACGTGAGGTCTTTGGAGCCGGGCTGCTGTGCAATAGCAAGGAAGTTTTAAGAGGAAGCTGTTAGCTGCCCATTGAATCTGTGTGGTATCAGTAAGGGGAGGTGTGGTTTTGTTTGTTTTATCTGGTAGGGACATTTTTCTTTTTTGGTCTGTAAAATTAAATATGGGGAAATACGAGATGTTGTCAAACATTATTTGTATTTAAGAGGTATGCTGTGCTCGCTTTAGCAGCACATACATAAAAATTGGAATGATACAGAGATTATTAGCAGAGCCCCTGTGCAAGGATGACATGCAAATTCATGAAGTATTCCATATTTTTAATAAAGAAATAAAAATGTGCTATGAAGTGCTTTTAAATTTTAAAAATTGAACCCTAAGTCAGGTTTGATAGCACACATTGGTAATCCCACCACTCAGGAGGCTGAGGCAGGAGGATCACTGAGAGTTCAGGGTTGGCCTGGGCTGCATAGCAAGACCCTGTCTCAAAAAGACATAAATAAATAAAATATGACTGGGGATTTAGCTCAGTGGTTAGAGTGTTTGCCTCGCAAGCACAAGGCCCTGAGTTCGATCCCCAGCACCATAATAAATAAATAAATAAATAAATAAAATAGAACCCCTTTTCAACATTAAGTACTTCTTTTGATTTCCTGTCATGTGATACAGGTACCGGAAGAGGCGGTAACAGTATCTGGGGCAAGAAGTTTGAGGATGAATATAGCGAGTACCTTAAGGTACACACTGCTGCTGTAGAGCTTCACTACTCATGTCTGCTTGTGCTTGGAAACTTGGATGTGTGTGCTGTGGTGACGGGTTGAGATGATTCAGCATGCTCCTCTGTAGTGTCTGCACGCCTGGTAAACGGGGGCAAGGCGGTGCAGGCAGCTGTCCGGCCTGATGCCAGGACCAGCGTCTCGGAGTCCAGCCTGTAGTGTTAGGGCTGTCCAGAGGGGCTCGCACCTGGCTGTAGGGTTCATTTCGAACAACTGAGTCACGGACCTGCTCCGAGAGGAGAGAGCAAAGACCATCTCGTGGTTACGGTGTGGCCCATTGTCAGTCCCTCTTAGCCAGACACTGGCACATGCCCGCAATCTCAGCACCCTGGGAGGCAGAGGCAGGAGGGCTGCAAGTTCAAGCCCAGCCTGGGCAATTCAGTGATTTAGACCCTGTCTTGAAAAAGGCTTAGGGGTGTAACTCGGTGCACTGCTTGGTTGAATCCCCAGTACTGGAAAAAAAACTATATGTTTTGTTTGGTTCTGTTTTTTACATACGTAACCATAACATTTCTGAAAAAATGCAATTACATCTCTGGATGATGACAGTGGGAGTCAGATACTTTTTCTTTTTTGCTTTACTGTCATAAGGTTGTATGTTAGTTCTGTTACAGGAGTTGGATTTGGGAGGCAATAAACTTTTTGAAGTTTTTTTGAATGAACAATTTTTCAGAACTTAATTAATGGCTGCTTCAAAGTACCAGTTAGAACCAGGTATTGCCTATTACAGAAATCACCTATGAGAATTTTAAAACTATAAAAGATTAGAGCCTGGTGTGGTGGTGCATGCGTGTAATCCCAGGACTTGGGAGGCTGAGGCAGGAGGATTGCTGCAATTTCGAGGCCAACCTGGGCTACATAGTGAGACCTTGTTTCCAAAAAAAAAAAAAAAAGGTTGGGGCTTTACTTCCCCCAAATGGGGAGGATACTGGCCAGCAGGCCTGCAGAGGGTGCAGACCGTGTTGTAAGGTTACCAGGCCGACTGGCCTCCAAAGCAGGGTTAGGAACCACAGGCTTGACACCAGAGTGGAGGCTGAGTTTTTGATGTTTGTTCACATGCTGTAACCCAGCAAGTCTGTTGCCAGTGTCTCCTCAGGAGGAATGCTTGTCACGTGCCCACGGTACTGTGCGTGACAGCCCGTGTCCAGTGGTTATGGAATGGATGCATCTTAGTGTACTCAAGCAAAATACCAGAGCGCAGTAAAAAGATGGGTGAGCAAAACTGCGTTAACGCTCCTGGGGAGTGTTGGAAGCATTTCCCAGAAGACTGAAATTGTGCAGTTTTATAGAATTTAGAGACACACCCGAGGAAGCAGTGCATTGTCTGGGTATGTGGCGTTTGTCTAGTGTGTGACTGGTGTGAATGGTGTGTGAATGGCATTCACTCCATTGGAATGTGTGAATGGCATGTGTGTAGCATGTGGCATGCAATGTGTGTGAGTGGTGTGTGAATGGCATGTGAATGGCATGCTGGTTACCTCGTGGGAAGGCTGAGGTGTGAAATGCCCACCGTTATCTCCTAAACCTGGGGAGTGGGGTGCTGTGCTTATTTTATTAACTTGTAAATGGTATATTTACTCCTGTTTATGTGTTAAATTTTAGACTTAATTGGTAGTCACTTTTCAGTAAGACAAAGTATTAGTGCTTTTTGTTTCGTTTTTTTTGAGACAGGGTCTCGCTGTGTAGTTCAGGCTAGCCTCAAACTCACGGTGATCCTCCTGCCTCAGCCTCCCAAGTAAAGTTCTGGGATTACAGCTGTGCGCAACTGTGCCCAGCAAGCATTAGTATTTTGATGCAGCTGCTCCCCTGTGGCCTGTGTCATTGCTGCAGCTTGACCTGTAGCAGGCTTTAATCTGGGCTCCCTGCAGCACAGCTCGGGCTTGTCATCACTCCTGTTGGGGAGGTCCTTTAGTTCCTGTGCATAGCCCCTTGCAGACGAACCCTGCTGCAGCCCCGGAGCTGAGGGAGACCGCCCTTCAGTCACCCTCCGGGTTAGGGCCGCCCGGAGGGGCTGCAGGCGCTGTCCTGCCATCGGAGCTCGAAGCTGTCAGGTGGAAGATACAGTGTGGGTTTTGCCAGACTCCATCTCCCCGCTGTCCCCCTCTACCCAGTGTCATTTATCATCTGCCGACCCTGTAAACAGATGAATTCTGAACAGGACCCTGCACCGGCCCACCTTCCCTTGTTGGTTTTCTCGGGGTGCTGGGGTTAGAATTCAAGGCTTTGCACCTGCTAGGCAAGCGCTCTGCCACTGGGCCAAATCGCCAGCTCCTCGTTTTACAGATGAAGAACCTAGCGAGAGACTAGTACATGAGCAGAGTGTGGGGTCTGGGTCTTGCGCCAGTGCGCCGTCCCTGTCGCCCAGCAGCATCGTGAAGGTTCTCCCAGGTGACAGTGGCGGGCCACACAGGAGGGGCTCACATCACGTTTTCTAGGGCTGTACATATGGGCTAGTCAGGATAGACCCAGCACAGTGTTTTCTGGGCCCTTCAGTGGCCAGAGGGTGAAGAGCGCGTCTACCTGGCGTCCACAGTGAACAGTGTTTGCCTCATGCGCGGCTCTGTCTTCACAGCACAGCGTCAGGGGCGTCGTCTCCATGGCTAACAGTGGCCCGGACACCAACGGCTCTCAGTTCTTCATCACCTATGGCAAGCAGCCCCACCTGGACATGAAGTACACTGTGTTCGGAAAGTGAGTTCTGCTGTGGCATCCCTGGCAAGGCGGCGTGCCACGCGGCTCTGCGAGCTGCACAGCTCACGTGGAGAGTGCTGTGTGGCGCCTGCACTGTGTAGTGAGTTTCTGTCTCCAAAAAAATTTTTCTAAGTTACTAGTCATTACTCACCAGGACATAGCTTTTTTTTTTGAGTCAGTCTTAGACTTGAAGTAGTAGTCCTGCTTTGGCCTCCTGAGTGCTGCGATTACAGACACATACCACCACATCTAGCTGAACTTGTGACAAAACCATAGTTTAACTTTTGGTTCATGAACTCCTTGTAGTTGTGGGTACTTGCACACATGTTTTTAATATGTGTGTAAAGCCTGGAAATTGACTGGAGTTGCACCAAGAAGTATAATTCAAAAAGCTATTAATTCAGGGGCTGGGGATTTAACTCAGTGATTAGAGTGCTTGCCCTGCAAGCACAAGGTCCTGAGTTCGATCCCCGGCACCAAAAAAAAAAAAAAAAAAAAAAAAGGCTATTAATTAGCCGGGCGTGGTGGTGCACGCCTGTAATCCCAGCACATGGGAGGCTGAGGCAGGAGGACCACTCAAAGTTCGAGGCCAGCGTGGGATACATATAGAGACCCTGTCTCAAAAGAACACAAATAAATAAATAACAAAAAGCTATTAATTGAAACAGAGCCTAGCAAATGTTTTAGATTTGAATTTGCAAAGCATGCATGTTATGGGCAGCTCTCACAAATTTTTTCTTTTTCTTCTTTTTTGAGACCAGATCTGGCTATGTAGTTCAGTCTTCCTTTCTCAGCCTCCCAAGTACTAGGGTTACAGCTGTGCCCCACCGCACCTGCAAGATTTTTTTCTTGGTGGGAACATGAAATGAGTTTACAAGAGGTCAACCTCCAACCACTTTTCTCTTTTTGTGCTGTGCTGGGGATCACGTGCTGGGCCCACACTCAGCCCTGAGCGGACCCTGCCTTGACTGCGTGTCTGGAAGCAGAGAGCAGGAGCGCTGGGCTCAAAGACAATGCGATGCGGCCACTCTCAGACCTTGTGGAGGGCAGGCTGGGGTAAGAGTGGGCCCTCCATGCTTCTTCCCTTGGCTAGTTCCCATAGCACGGACGGCTGAGGATGTGTGATACATGGCGTAATGGCAAATGTCTGTTTGGTTTGTGCCCTGGGTTCCTGGGACAGAGCTCCTGGGCCCTCGGAACCTCCTGCGAGGGAGGAAGGCGTCCTCAGCCTGTTCGGCCACAGCTCCACGCTGAAGACCACAGGCTGCGATAGTGGGTACCACGGCAGGGCAGGGCCGGTGTTACCCGCCCCGCCCCTCCCCGCCCCACCTGGCCTCTGGGGAGGCAGAGGAGTGCAGACCTGCCCGAGCTCTGGCATTTGGCCTCGCGGTGAACTGTGAGCAGAGGCCCTCCTGAGCTCCTCAAGCCCTCCACCCAGTGACTGAGACAGGGTCTTACGAACCACTAATAACTGGGGCTGGGGATTTAGCTCAAGTGGTGGCCTTGAGTTCGATCCCCAGCAACACCCCCCCACAAAAAACAAGTAAATTATCCAGACTTGCCTCGAACTCTGGATCGTCTCGGATGCTGGGGTGGGTCACAGGTGTGGGCCACCATACCCCGAGACCCTTTCCTCAAGGAGACTGTTACAAGTATTTGGATCTTAGGTGGTTTTTTGTGTCTTGGGTTTTTTTTGTTGTTGTTGTTTTTTGAGACAGGGCTGGCCTTGAACTCTGTGGCAGTCCTCCTACTTCAGCCTCCCAAGTGCTGGGGTTACAGGTGTGCTCCACCATGCCTGGCAGATCCTACATTTAATCGGAGGGAATTTTCATACATGATGTCGTTTCTCTTCCAGGGTAATAGATGGTTTAGAGACTCTAGATGAACTGGAGAAGTTACCTGTGAATGAGAAGACCTATCGGCCTCTCAACGATGTGCGCATCAAGGACATAACTATCCATGCCAACCCGTTTGCTCAGTAGACAGTCGCCCTGGGCAGGGGAGGTGCGCCCTGGAGGGCGGGCGTCTGTGACCGAAGACGCCATCGGCCTGTCCCGCCCCATGCAGCGCTGGTGGCTTCTCTAATAGTAAAGATACTTTTTAAATTGTTGTTTGACATAAATATTCATTGTTAAGTGCTGCATCTCAAATGCAAGCGTTTTTGAGCCCACCGGCTACATACTGCTACCACAGCCAGCCTGTTTTCTAGCATGATTTCCCTGAACTACGCACTTAACACGGTTAAAAAGGAGGCCCAGGATCACAGGTCCGGGGAGGGTCCCGGGGTGTCAGTATTTGGGTCTGCCTGACAGTTCTTGTCTAACCAAGCCGTTTACCAGGCTGCCCCGTAGCTTTGCTGAGAACTGTGTTTCCCTTGCTGCCTGAACCACCGTGATTGGACTGCTAGTCTACAGCCAATACCAAATACTGACATCTGCATCCGCCTCATTTCTCCCAGTGGCTGGTCTAATTAATTGCTTCATTTCTTGAGACAGGGTCTTGCTGTGCAGTTTGGGCTGGTCTTGGACTGCAGGCAATCCTGCTGCCTCAGCCTCCGAAATGCTGAGATTACTAATTTATTCTTTTTTTTTTTTTTCTTTCCCAGTACTGGAGGGGTGAACCTGAGACCTCACATGTGTTGGGAGAGAGCTCTCCAGTTGAGCTTCATCTTCAGCCCTTTGTGGTGTACACCTGTAATTCCAGCACTTGGGAGGCTGAGGCAGGAGGATCGCCATGAGTTCAAGGCCAGCCTGAACTACATACTACAACCCTGTCTCAAAACAAAACTGTCTTGGCTAGGCTGGTTTCAAACTTGAGATCCTCTTGCCTCAGCCTCCTCGGTACCTGGCTAGGAAGGTGTCCTGAGGATCAAGGTCCCCTGCTGATCTCTGGCTCTATTCTGTCCTACATGTCAGCTGGCAGGAAGTGGAATTACTAAGAAAACTAGAATGCTGCCATTCAGCGTGTCTTTCTCCCTTTAAAGAAAGTCATCTAATTCTTTGTCCAGATCAAAGGTTGGCTGGGAAACTAGCCCTACCCAGTCAGTGTACATGTTGTCTCTAGTCCAATGACAGCAAGAAGGAAAATGTTTTTTAAAGATTCTCCTGCCCTGGACTGGGACCTGGTTTAAATTAAGAATTTATCTTCCTCAAATTCTCTTTTGTAAATTCCTTCTGTGATCAGAGCTCATGGGCATTTTGCAATTGCAAAGCAATTTCTAAGTCAGATGATAAGCATAATTGCCTGGTTCCCTGGACCCCACCAGTAATTCTTGGTCCACAAAAATGTATCCAAACTGGCACATGTTGCAGAAGCCTCCCTGACACTGCCTCCCTTCCCACTTAAAGGCGGAACCTGGTATCTGCCTTACAGTAAATTGTACCTGTACTCTGAACCTACATGTCTAGACTGAATTCTTTCATCCAGGCACAAAGAATCGAGGACCATGGAATGAGGAGCCAGTTCCTCACTGCGTTAGGACCTGGCTTTCTGGTGACAGGTATTTAAACTTGTGTCTGATTTATTTCATTTAGCATTATGATCTCAAAGTGCATCTGTTTTCCTACGGATGACACATTTATCCTTCTTTATGATGTAGTACTCAATTTTTATTTTTGCATTTTTTTCTTTTTTTCCCATCCCCTTCCCCTCCCTTTACCCCCTCCTCCCTCATTTACAAAAGCTTTGTTTATATTTTTTCCTTCCATTAGTACTCAGTTATGTATGTATACATTCTCTTCATCTGTTGATAGGCATATAGGCCGTCTGCAGGATTTGTGCTACTATAAATAATCACTGGTGGTGTACTATTTTTCTTTATTAGTACATGTTTGCACTATATAATGATTACATTCTTTGTGGGGGAGTTGGTACATATACTTATCTCAGTTCCTTGCCCTCCCTTCCCTCTATCAATCTTCCCTTTTGAAAAGATCTATCTCCCTAATAATAATTTCCTATTATTTATCTTTTATTTTGCTCTTTATTTTGGGTTTTCATGGAAACCAGGCAACATCTATTTATTACACTTGTGATTTATTACACTTAACATTATGGTATCAAGGTGCATCCATTTTCCTATAAACAACTCAGTTGTCTTTATGGCACAGTAATACTTAATTGGATATAAATATCATGTCTTTATTCCTTCATCCGTTGACAGCCATTCAGGCTACCTTCGAAGTTTTTTTTGGAGGGTGCTGGGCATCTAACTCAGGGCCTCGCGCCCGCCAGGCAAGCGCTCTACCATTTGAACTAAATCCCCAGCCTGAACATTTTTTTTACGTTGGCCATTTGGTGCATTATTTTTAAAGCATCATTTTAACGGCTGCAATCAAGGAACATCTTTGACTTGTTTTGTTTCCAACATTCACAAAATCGGTTTTTACTGGGTTGGGAGAACACTGCTCCTCCCCTGTCCGGATGTTTATTCTCCGAACCAACCACAGTCAAGATGGCCGCCGCTGGCCCTGGCCCTTCCTCCTCGCGCCCACGCCCCGCGCGCGCCTGCGCACAAAGGCCCACACCGACCCGCGCCTGCGCAAGCAAGACCAAGACGCCCGCCCCCAGCGTCAGCGCTGTTTTCCAGGTGAGCTCGCCTTCCGACCGTCAGTTCCATTTTGTGGACAGCGGCCGTCCTCGCCGACTGGCGGGCTTGCAGGTTGCCTTGCGAGCTTTGTGCCTTGGCGTGGGGTCTCTGGCAGCACGGTAAGGCGGAAAGCTCCTTCCTGTGCTCTCGCGCTGAGGCCGGCCGCAGGCGGAGCAGCGCTCGTTAGCGCTGCGGGCCGCTGACAGCTCAGCTGGCCGACGGAGTTGGCGCTGCGGAGGGCAGCGCGGGGCGGCGGGGCCGGGCCGAGGGCCAAAATGGCCGTCGGGACAAGATGGCGGCCGGCCGCGCGCTGCCCCACCCGGCCGGCTCTTGGGTTCTGGAAGGTGCCGGGCGTGAGCGTGCGCGCAGCCTCGACGCGAGGCGTGGGAACGCGGAAGGACCGCAAAGTGGAGCTCAGCCTGCGTGGCGAGGCAGACGGCAAGGGCGGGCGGGCATGGCCGCAGCCTCCTCCGCGCACCGCGGAGGTCGGGTACGCAGCTGCTGAACGAGTTTTGGTTAGAAGAGCCACTTGAAGTAGCAGCGCCGGGCGGCGCGGCCTTCGGACTCGGGGTGCGCGCAGCCCGGGGAGCGCCGAGCCGCTTGGCCGGCCCCGCCGTGCTCGGTATTGCGTTTCTCCAGACTGGCGGTGCTGCGGCCGCCGGCCCGGCAGCAGTGCGCGCTTGGCGGGCGAGGGCTGGGGTTTCACGGGCCGCCTGTCGTTGCGTAGATGAGACACTCGAAGAGAGCCTACTGCCCGGACTGGGACGAGAAGGACTGGGGCTACGGGAGGTGGCGGAGCAGCAGCAGCCACGAAAGAAAGAGGAGGTCGCCCAGCGGCCTTCGCGAGAGCAAGCGCTGCAGGTTCGAAGTCTCCCAAGCCGCGGACAGGTGAGAGGTGTGCGGGGCCGGGCGGCGGCTTCCTGGCCTCGGCCGCGTTGGGAGAGGATGAGGTGTCTTGGCAGGAAAATGTATTTTTGTGATAAAAAGTGGGTGTCAGTTTTTTTTTGTTGTTGTTCTCCTTTTTGAAACAGATTCTCGTTGTGCAGTTCAGGCTGGCCGCTGGGTTACAGGCTGCGCCGGCGCCGCCCTCGGCTTGTTTATGTGGACGGGACTGCAGGGTGGGGTGCTGCTGAGTGTTAGACCCGCCGGGGTTAGTGTGTGAGACCACTGCCAAAAAAGAGACTTTGAGAATCTGATAGTTTGTTTTCAGCGTAAAACAGAAAATAATTTTTTTCCTGCAGCTATTATTTGGAAAGCAGATCTATAAATGAGAAGGATTATCATCATAGTCGGCGTTATGTTGATGAATACAGAATTGACTACTGTCAAGGATGGGATTCTGGACATCACCATCGGGACCATGAAAGCAGATACCAGAACCACAGTAGCAAGTCCTCTGGTAGAAGTGGAAGAAGTAGTTATAAAAGTAAACACAGAATTCGCCATAGTACTTCTCATCATCGCTCACATGGGGTATGAGCTCTTTGAAAACATTTTGAAAATTTTATTTCCAATGTGGAACAAGGAGACTTCAATTTGTGTTTGAGAAAATTTTGTTTAAGAAAAAGTCATCTGAACACTGACTTGCAGAATTCTTTCTATATATGCATTGGCTAGGAAATTCCTGAAATACAGTACAAATTTAGTAGATTTAATTTCTGAATGGCTACTACTTTTTATTCCAGTGAAATAATGGATGTAATTTAAAGTGACTACAAAATAATTCTGAAAGGGTTTTTATGGTAGTTTTAAAAATCTGATTTGATAAGTTCATGCCTTATCACAAAAAAACAGGCATTTCATTTTTGGATGATTAAAGGTTAGAGCTAACAAAGCATGTTCTCTAATCTTTAAGCGAATTGCAACAGATTTGAACTTAATTGGTTATGTATTAATTGCAGATAAGCTGAGGTAGTATGTAATAATGTAGTATTAAAGTTGTATATCAAATCGCTTTTCTTCCCAGAAATTAGACTTTGTTTTTATTTACTGTTTTAGTATTTGTTTTAAGATTAAATTGGGAAAACTTAATTTGGCCACAGTCTCTTTAACAAGTAAATATTACATCCTACAATTTTGCAACATTAAATTTTAGGACACTAGAAACTTGTTTCAGTGAATGCTACAATTAAGCATTTTTTAAAAGAAAAACAATTGTATTTATGTTTTGTTGCCTTACCACTTTGAGTATCTTATCTGAAAATCTGTTCCTTGCCATGTTTTTCTCCTGTTAACATAAACTATGTGCCCTGTGAATTTCTGGGGACTGAATTTGAAATTGCTCCTGCCAACCGTTTGTGGCCTGGCGTGTATCTGAATGCCTGAATATCTCCCCGCTGAATGAATTTCGTATTCTGCCCTGAATTCACTCGGGTATATTGATTGGCTGGATGATCTTGGTGCCGCCACTTGACGTTTCCAGAAGAGCCACCGAAGGAAAAGACCCAGGAGTGTAGAGGATGATGAGGAGGGTCACCTGATCTGTCAGAGTGGAGACGTACTAAGTGCAAGATGTATAGAATATTTTTCAACACTTATTAACTTTTCAGATAACATAATCTATATATAGATTAAGATTGCAGGGATTTGGAAATCTTTTTTCTTTCTCTTTTTTTATTTTGTTCTTCCATTTCTTTTGGTGGGGGGGATTGTGTTTTTGCTTTCTTTAGAAATTTAATACTTGTTGTACAGAACTTTAGAAGAGTAAATCAAATTAATTAATTAGCCTCAGAATAAAATAAGATCTAAAAATAGTTACACTTTTTGATGGCGTTGACCAATAAGTAAATATCTAATGATAAGGACATTTGTAGTACCAACTAGAATAATCTGCATTGGTAGCTTTTTAATGATAAGTACATAATTTCCACTTCCTGGTATGACTGAGATTTATTTCTCTCTTTTAGATGAAATTGTTGATACTTTAGGCGAAGGAGCTTTTGGCAAAGTTGTGGAGTGCATCGATCATAGAGCGTGAGTTTCTTGTGCTAGAATGACACTTGAGGTAACTGGTATTGAAAAGTAATTAAGCTTGTACCTTTCAGCCCTTTTGGCTTGGGTATCTTGGCTTGGTTACAAGAGATGCCCAGTTAAGGTGCTTGCCCTTCAATTTTGTAAATAGTAGTTACATTTAACACAGGTGTCGGAGTGGAGATTCAACTCAGCCCTGGGTTCAGTGTCTAGCACTGAAAACAAGTGTATGTGACTTCTAATTCCGACTTTAGGCTGATAGAGTTGTTTGAGGAGTCTATCCACAATAATGGCCTTTTCTTTTTTTTTTTTTTTTAATTTTGTTGAGATGAGGTCAGGTTACAGTCCAGGCTGACCTTGAACTTGAGTTCTGCTTAGATTACCTGGTGCTGGGGATACAGGCCTGCACTGGACTCCTTTTTTTCTTCCACTTTAGGTTGTGTTTCTCGGTCTTGGTTTTATGTTGGAATTCTTTGGAGTTTGGATTCTCTCAGTTCTTTACGGGGGAGTTTTTAGGAGCCTATACTGTACTTTTAGAAAACGCTGTAATTTCTTTTAATAGCACAGCAAAGAGTGTTAGTTTATCTATTTTTTTTTTTACTTATTCATTTATTAATTTTGGGTTTTTTGTGACACAGTTTCACTATGTAGTTTAGGCTAGCTTTGAACTCACTGTGTAGCCCAGGTTGGCCTCAAATTTGAGGTGATCCTCCTGCTTCAGCCCTTCAGGTCCTGGGATTACAGGCGTGTGCCACCACACCCAGCTTTGATAGCTCTTCTTGATTGACATCATAACTTCCATTGTCTGTGTCTATCAAACTGCTGGTTAAAATTCTTTTTGGCCAGCTGGGGATGTGGCTTAGGTGGGGCCCTTTGTTTGATCCCCATTTCCCTTGCAAGGCCAGGTATGGTGGTGCATAGCTGTGATTTCAGCACTCCCAGAGGGTCGCTTGTGAAAGGTCAGCCTGGGCTACACAGGCAGCATCCCAGAAAACCCCAAAAGGAGAGTGTTGTGCACTGTGACGTTCAGATGTTGGTTCAGTTGCTTTGCGTTGAATCATAGTGAGAAAATTGACTCGTACTCCAAAGGTAAAAGGTCTACCCTAAATTTAGAGTAATAGAAAACAAATACTACATTTATTGTTTTTTAACAGACTTACTCTCTCTGACAGGGGAGGTAGACATGTAGCTGTGAAAATAGTTAAAAATGTGGATAGATACTGTGAAGCTGCTCGCTCGGAAATTCAGGTTCTGGAACACTTAAACATGAGTGACCCCGACAGTACTTTGTAAGTATCAGACTGGAACCTGGAAGGTGGTCTTGGGTGGGTTTGCGTTGTGTGAAGCTGTACTTGTCTGTGTTCGTAGCCGCTGTGTCCAGATGTTGGAGTGGTTTGAGCATCACGGTCACATCTGCATCGTGTTCGAACTGCTGGGGCTCAGTACTTATGACTTCATTAAGGAAAATGGGTTTCTGCCCTTTCGCTTGGATCACATCAGAAGAATGGCGTATCAGATATGCAAGTCTGTGAACTGTAAGTTCTCAGCATAGCTCCGCAGTGACTGAGCTTGAGAGTAACCCGCCAGGGTGGTTTGATCTTTTAAAAAGAGGACTAATGAGGGGCTGGGGATTTAGCTCAGTGATTAGAGTGCTTGCCTTGCAAGCACAAGGGCCTGAGTTCGATCCCCGGCACCACCAAAAAAAAAAAAAAAAAAAAAAAAAAAAAAGAGGACTAATGGGTTGAGAGTGTATCTCTGAGGTGGGGTGTGTACTTGCCATGCACCCCTTCCAAGGTTTTGCCCCCCAGCACCGCTTATGCGTGCACGGACAGTCTAATGTGGGACTTCTCGGGAGCCTGGCTTAAGAGCAGACACAGGCCCTGGGTTCAGTTCATAGCATTGAAAAAATAATATGTTGTACATTTTAATTTTTTTTACATTTTAAAATTAAGAAGAGAAAAATTGTGAGTGTTCTTGCCACAAAGAAAAGTATGTGAGGTAATATATCAGTTGATCAGCTTGATTTAGCCATTTCACGATACTGTATGTATATATCAAAATGTGTACCATAAGTATAAAAAGGTTTCCTCAGTTAAAAAGGGGCTAGGGATTTAGCTAAGGCCCTGAGTTCAATTCCCAGCACCAAAAAAAATAAGCCTGCCGTGGTGGCATATGCTTGTAATCTCAGCGCTCGGGAAGACTGAGGCAGAAGGATTACAGGTTGCCCAGCATCAGTAATTTAGACCGTGTCTGAAAGAGTTGAGGATGTAGCTCAGTATGCGGGCCCCGGGCACAGTCCCCGGGAAAAGGGGGTGTGTGCCTCTAGATTCCCGGCTACTGGGCGGACTGAGACAGGACTGCCACCTGAGCCCAGGCGCTCAGGCCAGCGTGGGCGGTGGCACTGTGAGGTGCGAGTGAGTTATCAGTGCTCTCAAGTGTGCATTTCATTTGGTAATAGAGTGTTCTGTTCTATATAAAAACACACTGAAGACTGGGACTTGGCCATTCTAAACCTTGAAAGTACTAATTTAAATCTGGCTAAAAATTAAGAACTGGCAAATCCCGACCTCATGAGAGGAAATTTTTGTTCTACTTTTTAAGTAATTAGTTGTTTGTGGCCTGTTGACAGAAGGGAATGGGTCTTAGTCTGACTGAAACGTTTCTGGCCACTCCCGGGCATGTGGGAAGTATCAGAGTTGTGTCGTAGGACCTGGGGTTGGTTGGCTGTTTTCAGATTGCAGCAGCTTTTTCTGTTTTCTTCTCAGTTTTGCACAGTAATAAACTAACTCACACAGACTTAAAGCCTGAAAACATCCTGTTTGTGCAGTCTGACTACACAGAGGCATATAACCCCAAAATGGTAAGTCTTCAGTATGCTACCTTTATGGCTTTAACTGAGGACTTTAATGTTTTGAATATTTTGTCTTCATGACTATTTTGATTTTCAGAAACGTGATGAACGCACCTTAATAAATCCAGATATTAAAGTCGTAGACTTCGGAAGTGCAACCTACGATGATGAGCATCACAGTACGTTGGTGTCGACACGGCATTACAGAGCGCCTGAAGTTATCTTAGGTTAGTAGTTGTTGGTCATGCTTTGGGAGCCTGTGTCTTTACGGAAGTTGATTATAAATTCGTTTATAGTAGATCCGTTTATAATTCAAGTTTATTTGTATTTACAAATACATTTCTTCTGAAAGGATCAGTATTTAAAAATACAGTAAAGACTTTAAGCTTTTGGTTGTTAAGTTAACCAGCTCTGGGTCTTTGAGCAAGCGCCATAACCTTTCTAGAATGATTTACTTGTTTGTGATGAAGTCGTGGGAGGCGGGGCGTATTCTGATGCGTAGGCATCACCTGATGCACTTAATACATGGACTGTGGTATGTGATACAGCTGATCCCCAGGGCTGTGGTGGACAGAACAGTGTGGTTAATCAAACGATGAAGGTGGTGCGCTCAGCCCCGGCTGTGTGAGGTTGCTCTGAATGAGTGGTAAATATATAAGCCAGCTGCGTGAGCCTTGTGGAGTGCTACTTAAGGTACAGAACTGAACGTCCTGTACTCAGAGCTGGCAGTGCAAATTTGTTCACACTGGCGCTGCTGTGGGCACCTGAAGAACGCAGTGTGCCGTGGTGCCGAGGCAGCTGCATCATTCACCATTACAGTCTGGACTGTCATTGTACAGTGCGTGCCTGTGTGTTGTGGACTTAGAATGTAATTGTTAGATGCACATCATATCCCTGCTTTGTAGGTCAGTACATACAAGCCAAGAACCTTTACCCGGAATCCCTAGTCCCAAAGTTTTTGTGGTGGTTTTTTTTGTTTGTTTTGTTTTTTTCCTCTGGTGCTGGGGATCGAACTCAGGGCCTTGTGCTTGCAAGGCAAGCACTCTATCCACTGCACTAAATCCCCAGCCCATTGTGGTTGGTTTTTTGAGACAGGATCTTGTCTTATAGTTCAGGCTGGCCTCGAATTTGCAGCAATCCTTCTGCCTCAGCCTCCCACCACCACACCCAGCCTCCTAGTCCCAAATTTAAGCCTGAGTTGAGGCTTGAAATCAGATCTCTCTGAAGTCCTAGTTCTTACAACACTTAATGCATTGCATTCAACCTTAAATGTTTTGCTTAGGATCTTTCCAGCACTTTATATGTTCTTTTTCAGCAAACTGTTCTTAAGTAACTTTTATTATTTTCAAGAAATAGTGAGGATGTTTTCCCCTAACGTAGTGCTTTGCCTTACAGCCCTAGGGTGGTCGCAGCCGTGTGATGTCTGGAGCATAGGATGCATCCTTATCGAGTACTATCTTGGGTTTACAGTGTTTCCAGTAAGTGACACAGTCTTAGTTCCAGGGCTTGGCACAGCAAGAGTACTTACTAATGCAAATGAGTACTTGAACTCGGGGCATATGTGGATATTTATGTAGCATTTCTTTCTCATTATAGACAGTAGGTAAATGTAAGGTAGATAAACAGAATCAAATAGTTATAATTAATTTCCATTGTATTTTGTCTTATTTAGAGGCAGGGTCTTGCTGGCCTGGAACTCGTGGCGATGGGATTGCTGGGATAACAAGCATGTGCCTCCACACCCAGCTGTATTTTGTCTTTTTAGTTTCAGGGGTGGGGATGCAGGGGATCGAACTCAGGGTCTTGTGCTTGCTAGGCAAGCGCTCTACCACCACTGTTTTGTCTTATTTGAAAAAACTATATTATAAGCAATTGTCCTTATCCATTTAGGGAATTCATTGGCAGGTTATTATTCAGGTGTGAAATAGTTTTTGCTGTAAACTGAATTAGAAAATGAGTGTTGATACTAAGACTTCAGGCACGGTATGTCAGCAGATAAAACAACATTACTTTTATTTTAGACACATGATAGTAAGGAGCACTTAGCAATGATGGAAAAGATTCTTGGACCGCTACCAAAACATATGATACAGAAAACTAGGTAAGTTTTATTTAAGCCTTAATGCCATCCTTACTACCACTTGGTTGTGTTGATTTTTCTAGTTGTCAGCATTATAACCAGAGGGATGTTGACTTGTTTTTAGGAAACGTAAATATTTCCATCACAATCGGTTAGACTGGGATGAGCACAGTTCTGCCGGCAGATACGTTTCGCGGCGCTGTAAACCCCTGAAGGTGAGTGAGTGGCCTGCACCTCCTCAGCCCAGGCCTCAGGATCCTCCCTGCTGGGCATCTGCCGGTGTGGCTTTCTTTGTTGCTGAGAACTGATTCTGTGGCCTTGTGTTCCACCCTATCTCCTGTTTGTTTTTATAATGGGGGAAAAAGTTTGTTTGGTTTTCTTCTCCCTTTCAGGAATTCATGCTTTCTCAGGATGCTGAACATGAGCTTCTCTTTGACCTCATTCAGAAGATGTTGGAGTATGATCCAGCAAAGAGAATTACTCTCAAAGAAGCCTTGAAACACCCTTTCTTTTACCCACTTAAAAAACACACCTAAGTGTGTAAGCGTATAGTTCTCCCGAAGAGATCTGACAGACTGTATCAGTCTAGTTTTAAATACTAAGTTATTCCATACAACTTTGTAAATTTCTTATGTTTTTGTATTGTGTTTGTTTGGATAATTTAAGTATCTAGCTAAGTAAAGTAACAAATATCTTTCAGCAACTATAAAACAATTTATTCAGAATAAACTTTGTGCTTAATAAAATTCGTATGCATCTGTATGATATTTTTGGCACCATTTTTCTTTCTGTGTCACTTTTGGGGTTTTGTGTGGTTGGTGGTTTTGTTCGGCCTTTTTGAGATGGTCCATGGTGGTTCACACTGGCCTTGAGCTCACCATGTGGCCCAAGTTGACCTTGAACTGTGGTGGTCCTCAGGTCTAGAAATTTTAGGGGATGTCAGCGTTGCAACTCAGTGAAGCCAGATGACAAGACGAAGCCGGGCCTGGTGGTGTGGCCCATGATCCCAGCGCTGAGAGGCTGAGGAGGAGGGCCGTAAACTCTATCCCAGCCTGGCAGTTTGGCCACCAGGGAAACCCTGTCTCAGCTCCGTAGTGGCCCGGCATTGAAAGGAAGATGGCCAAGAAGGGTTCCATGTCTGCTGCCGTGTGCTGGGCTCTGCCGCGCAAGCTGCGCAGGCGGTGTTTGCTAGAGCACGATGATGGTGGTCTCCTGGAGCCTTTGCTGCTGTCGAATTAGGAAGTGACAGAAACGAAGGCAGCCTTTCACCTGGTTTTAGCTGTGCTTCATCCTCGTGGGGCCCTGAACCTTAGAACTTTGGACCTGTGCAGTCACGGTTTGGTTTGGGTGTTAATTGGTGCTTGTGATCAGTAAATTTGGGGGAATTGGCGTGTGTATGTCATATCTCGATCTGTTTCTGCTCCGTCCCTCGCCCTCATCCCATTCCCCATCTTCAGAAAGTCTGCTGTCGTGTTTTATACCATCTTTTTGTTTACTTTTTTGGGGCTTTCTACTAAGAGACAAACCAGACTATGTTAACCTGTGTCTGACTTGTCCACTAAATGTTACAGTCTTGACAGCCTCCAAGTCCATCCATTGTCCTGCCAAGCACTGCTCTAGGTGCTTGTCTGTTGTGAGCTGTGCGGCTGTAACGTGGGTGTGCCGGGGCCACTAGGTAGTGTGAGGCTGAGCTCCTAGGAATGGCTGGGGTAGGTACAGCTGGTCAAACGGGATTTCCAGTTTCTGATTTTTGAGGAATTTCCACACTAGTTTCAATAATGGTTGTCCTAGTTTACACTCCCGCCTACAATGGACTGTTCTTTCTCCAGCCTCAGCAGCATTTGTTGATTTTCATTTTCCATTTCAACTGGTGTCAGAATCTTCGGTGATTAAGGAGCATTTTTTTCATGTACTTGCCATTTGTAATTTTGAGAAGTGTATTCATTTGACTTTTTTTTTTTTAAGGTGTCAGGAATCGAACTCAGGGCCTTGTGCTTGCTAGGCTAGCACTCTAACCACCGAGCTAAGTCCCCAGCTCTTTTGCCTATTTTTGATAGTCATTTGTCTTCTGATTTTTTGAGTTCTTTATTCGCGATATTAGTTGTCTATCAGGAGAGAGTTGGCAGATTTTTTCCCATTCTATAGACCATTTGCTGGGGAGAGGGTTTTTCATTTAGTACAATCCCAGTTGTCGATTCTTGGTACTCTTGTGTCACTGGGGCTCTCTGTTCAGCAAGGCCTTGCTGGCTTCAAGTCCCCCCCCCACCAGTATTTGTTTTTATGTCTAGGCCTTTGATTCATTTTGATTTGATGTTAGTAAAGGGTGGGAGAAACTGGTCTAGTTTTTTATGTAGGTTATGGCAGTGTGTCTTTTAATCATCTTTTTCAAAACCTAAGTACTCACTGTATATTTTGGTTGTACCTGTTAAGAAAGGGGTTACTTCTCCCTGGTGAATAATCGTTCAGTGTGAGGACATCGTCTGTCTTCGACCCCTTTTGGTTTGGAGCCGGCTTTGTCAGGGTTAGAGCAGCTGCCCCTGCTGGCTGCTGGGCTCCAGCATGAGCAGCATGTCTCCTGTCTGTTCTCTGTGGTGTGGTATCATCCCCTGCAGACAGCACGGAGCTGGGTTTCCTCTCCGTCCTCGGATATGTTACTACTGAGAGGCACTAACTGGGCGCTGTCGTCGTCTTATTTTCCAGTGTCAATTCCTTTGTGTTTTCCTTTTTTTCACTTTCCTGTTAGGACCCCCCGAGCTCTCTCCACAGTGCCTACCCATTGCTGCTCATGGATTTCTTCACATTCTCTGTCCTGGGAAGTCGAGTCTTCATTAACTTTTTAAAAAGCTATAACCACTGAGCTAAATCCCCAGCCCAATCCCAGTACTCGGGAGGCTGAGGCAGGAGGATTGTCATGAGACAGATCTCTCTGTAGTTTAGGGTGGCCTTGAACTTGGTGATTCTCCTGCCTCAGCCTCCTCAGTGCCAGGATTGCAGGCATGGACCACCACACCTGGCTGTCTCATTTCCTCAGACTTTCTGCTTACTCATTTATTCAGCTGTGTTCATAGTTTCCATTACAGCATTTCTGTGGCTACTTGAGAATCGCGGATGGATAATTCCAAGACCTGTGTGGTTCTGGTGCTGGCGTCTGCGGGTCATGTGATTGATGAGTTTGTAACTGAAGGCTTTGAACATTTACTGGACACTGAGGGCACCTGGGTGATGAGACTTCAGATCTTACTGCTTCTCTCTTGTTCAGCTGCCTCCGCCACCACTGGGCAAGAATGTGGTGTTGCTGCATTTCCACAGGCAGGTGTGGTGTTACCAGGAGGCAGGGGGCAGAGCCTGCTCCCCCAGCCCCCAGGGCCAGGACTCACCGTGCTGGCGACCTGGTTCTGCTGCCCAAGAGGCCACAGCCCAGGCAGGGCTCGAGTTGGGTGGCTGCAGGGCTGGCTGTGCAGACTGGGCACCCCAGCACTGTGCGGTGGCTGTGGCAAGGCTCTCACTGCAGCTGCTGGGGTCCCGGCTGCCCACTTCTCAGTGTCACCTGTGTGAGGCCAGGAGGACCCCCCCCCCCCGCAGGCATCACATCACCCCTGGTTGCAAGGTCCCAGCTCTTCTGCTTTCTCTGCACCTCAGCGTTTGATCCGCTCTCATCTGGAGTAGCTCTGTCACCGTGCCCTACTCTCTCCTTGCTTTCTATGTAATGTTTAGGGTTTGTTTTTTGTGGTACAGGGGATCAGACTCGGGGCTCTGTGTGTACTAGAACTAGACAGGCACTCTGCCACTGACCTGAGCTATATCCCCAGTCTGCCCCACCTTTTTGAAGACAGGGTCTTCTTAAATTGCCTAGGCTAGGGGTTGGGGGCTATAGCTCAAAAGAGCACTTGTCTAGCAAGTGCAACACCCTGAGTTCGATCCCCAGCCCCCCCCAATCCAAAACAAATTGCCTAGACTGGATTTGAACTTGGCATTCTCCTGCCTCAGCCTCCTAAGTGTTGGGATTATCGTCATGCCGCTATGTCTGGTAGGCTGACCAGTATCAGACAGTTACACTACAGCATTCAGACTGCTCTAGCTACTATGCTTTAGCTACACAGGGTCACATACAAGTCACATCTGGGGCCTTGGGGTGGACAGTGGTGCAGAAAGAGATTCTGGAGCAAGGTGGGGGTAGACGGGACTTCCTCCATCAAACAAGGGGAGGACTGTACTTTGCAACGAGACGCTGGCATCTCGGGTCAGTGCCCGTGACCTACACAGTCAGCGTGCTGGAGAGAACCCAGCAGACACAGCCTTCAGTCCTGTGAAGCATCCAGGCAGGGAGACGGAATGTGAGGGCTCAGTGTGCCGGCTGCACGGGCACTGCTCTTCTCTGCAGCAACAGGGAGTCTCATGAAATCTTACTCAGTTCTCTGGTTTTCTTGGTTTTCTGAGACAGGGCCTCACTATGTAGTTCAGGCCGGTGTCAAACTCATGGCGATCCTCCTGCCTCAGCCTCCACCACAACCCACAAAATCTCATTCAACTGACAGTGCAACCAAGAAGCGAGTTTGATACTCAGCACTAATGGGAGAAAGTTCCAAACAGGCAGGCCTACGACTGTGTTCAGATACTGATCCGTCTGCTGTAGTGCAGCTTCTCAGACAAAAGCCAATTATAGACTCTGTATTTTCAAGTCAAAAGTACAAAGAGCTTCCAGAGTTCATTTGCACTATTAATCCTTTTTATTCCCGGTATTTAAATCCTGCAGGTCTCTGTACCCTCATGAGTAGACACTTCGCATGGATAGGGACTAATACCACATTAAAAAACCACTGTGTTCAGGCTGGGTGTGGTGGCACATGCCTGCAATCATAGCACTTGGGAGGCTGAGGGAGGCTGATTCCAAGTGCAAGCCCAGCCTGGCAACTTAGGCCTGGAGTAAGACAGAAGGGCTTGTGTTGTAATTCCGTACAAAAGCCCTAGGTTCAATTTGCCAGTGAGAACTCAAGATTTCACAGATGCTCATGAGCTTATGGGAAGCAGGCACCCGAGCATATGGCAGAGGACCCAGAGCACACCCTGGATGTGCTTGGCAGTGCCTGCCATGCCCACCCATTGCTCCTGGTGCACAGGGCTCTGCGCTGACCCCACAGTGCATGCGGACCCAAGCAGGCTACCGCCCTGCAGAGCAGCGCCAGAACACACTGGCCACCAGGCTTCCCAAGGATGCACAGCACCCCAGAACCTCACACCCAGCACAGCCGTCCATTAGGATTTACTGCGTGCTTTTGGGGGCAGGCTCCCTGGAAAGGCTGAGATAGGAAGCAGCTCGAGAAAGACCACACCAACTCTTGGTTGTAGGCAACATTTCGCTATGTGGAGTTTCTGTACGAATAAGTATCTCCAGGGTAATATTCCCAGAGTAAGATTAAGAAATTTATGATCAGCCCTAAATACAGTTTTAGAACCCTCAAAAACACCAAGTTAGGAAAATCAGTGATGGTTAATCCAACCACAAAAGTAAAGTTTTAAACAGGAGAATTACATATTCGAGCCCTTGGGCTGGCACCAGCAGCTGAGTTCAAAAACGAGAATGGAAAGCCCGCAATCTACACAGCACCCTCTGGCACTCAAACGCCGTGGCTGCGGCCCAAAATGAGCCCGGCAGGCTGGGCCAGTGACTACCGCGCACTTGCTGCCCTGGCTGGGCGCAAGGCACTCTGGGCAGGTGTCCACGCTGGGAGTTGTGTGGACCAGAGAATTACTCAACGCTCACATAGCAGGCAGCCGAGCACAACACAGTACTCTCTGCTAGGCGTTTAAATGGAATTTACAAAAAAAACTAATGTATGAAACCTAAGTGTAAGGATGGACTTTATTTTTAAAAAAAAGTCTTTCGAGGACTACAAATTACAAAGTAAAGCAGATCACTACGTAGAAATCTAGTGAATACATTTTTGCCTGTGCATGAAAACTTAATCAGAGTTATTCGTTTAACAATTTTACTCCATTCACAATGTAGTCAATTCTAATGCCCTTCAGGTTATTATATACCTTTATTTCAAATTGTATTACATGTTCCTCTGTCAAGACGAGTTTTAAACACCACAGTCTTGGCTAAGGAGAATGGCACCTTCAAAAGGGGCAACTTCCACTCCGTCTCTGGTGACACAAAGACCCTTCAGAGTGGTCACTGTGACATAACCCCCATGACCACATACAGATGGGTAGCAGCAAGAAGAGAGGAAAAGGCAGACATTAAAATCATCTAGGACCAATCATCTACAAGTATTTGGCTCATGGCAATTAAAACCTGGCAGCTGGGGAATGCTGGCGTCACACACGGCTGAGCGCATGGGGCCGGGGACAGAGAAGGACCATGCTTCTTGTCCACAACAGGTCTGCCAGGCCACAGGACACAGGCTCGAGAGGATCCCCACAGAGCACGCTGATCTCGCCACTGCCAACAGCTCTCCTGGGTTTAGCATCGGCCACTTCCTTCACCGCTCATGTCCTTTTGAAAGTTCTTTCCTATTGGTCTAAGTACACTCTGAGCATAAAATGTTTTAAATGGTAAGACGTTTCTAAGGTACACTGGAAAATGGCTGTATGGAAAGAATACCCATCTGTTAACTGACAGCAGAACTTTCTCAGCGGGAAGAGATTACCCGCCACCTCTGCCGCCCAATTCCAGAACTTCTCAAGTCTGTTCTCCATGGCTTCTCTAAGGATGAAAACCAGACAGCAAACAACTGAACTTAAGGACATCTGGGGCTAAGGAGGTAAGAAAACGCTAACATGCAAGCCATGGTCCAGACACTCGGGATTCGTGTTAATGACCACCGAGTAAGAGACTGCAGTGATAAGCAGGGCTCTCAGTCAGATTTCACACAAATCACTGGCTTTGGAGAATTTGGATACACTTACGGTTTAATTCGCAAACAGAATTTTTGTAACAAATTATTTTTAACCAAATCATATCTTGAAAACTGCTTATATAGAAAACCCAGGGAATAAAGTGAAGTGTTCATTGTGGAAGGCCTTAAATTACATCATTACAGTAGAAAATACAGGAGGTAGAAGAGAACTGAAAAGACTAATGCAACATTAGATTCAAATCTATAGCTCCTGTAATACTTAAAACATGGTTTTAGGAACTAAACCAAACATTTCCAGTAACCACAGAAACAGTTAAAGTTTGCCATGAAAGCCCTTCTATCATGCTGGATACAGGGAGGTAGGAAGATGTACGAACCAGGACACATGAGACATGACATTTATCTACACCCCTGCTCACTTTACTGAGGACGCAGGCTCAAATCTCAGTCCCCTTCTTCAGCTTCAGACTCGGACTCTAGAAAGAGGGAAAATGCAGTCAGACAGTGTGCACCGAAGAGCACAGGTTCCCACGATTATGCCCAGCCTGTCATCAGAGTTAAGGGGAAGTCTACGAAGATCTTACTTGGATGAGGAATATTCGAAAGTATTCATTTAAACACTTCAAAAGTAATACTCTCGAAAATTTAAGTTCCCTTCCTGAGGATGTTTAGTGTATCACGGCTGAGCAGCCCACACACTGTCCTGTTAGAAGTCTCGTTTTCCCCACCAGCCTTAAATCAGACCACCTGCAAGACTGAGCAAAGGGGAGAATCCGAGCTTGGGGCGCAAGGGAAGCAAGATGCAGGCGTGGACCCTCAAGGCTATGTGCAAGTCAGCCCCCAAGCAACTTGCAGTGCAGAAGACTGACCTTCTTCTGCATTCTTGAGCCACTCCACGAACTTCTTCATCTGCTCTAGGAAGACGCTCTTCCCCTTGGCCATGTGCGCATCCTTGTACCACTTCAGAATGGGCTCCTCGCTCAGGACCTCGGCTGGGAAGAGTGAGGAACATCCTGTCATCAGGCGAGAGAGTACTGTACCCGGCAGGGCGGGCGGCTGAGGTGCACACGCCTGCCCAGCAGACCATGAACAATTATTTTGTTTTCAAGACTGTGGCCAAAACACTGGTTTCTTCACCAATCCAATTCAAGAGGAGTGGAGATGATGAAGCAGGACCCTTATTTACTTACGAGAGGTTTATCGACCCGTTGCCCACGTGTGAGCCTACCACGGACTGGGGAAAGAGCCACATGCTTTCAGGAGCCCGCCCGTGGGCCGGCAGTCACAGAAGCAGGACGTCCACCACCTCTGCTTCCACACAACACAAAGTTAAGGGGCCTGGGTAGAGCCCAAGCTTAGCCAACAAAATCGTTTTGGACACATGAACACCTGCCACACTCACTGGGACCAAGACTGCTCTCATGAGCACAGAAGTTTTAAAGGGTGCACCATGGCCAGAGTGAGCCAAGGCCCGCGCCAGGCTCCCTCCCAACAGCGGCCCAGGCTCTGCCTGCAGCTTCAGTGCAGGCTCCCGAGACAAGGGCCCCAGAGAGAAGCGACTGACGCCGGGCGCCATGGAGTGTCTGAACTGGGCAGGGCACAAGTGACAGCCACACCGGGTGGGGGAGGAGGAGCGGGAGGGCTGAGTCCGCACCGGCATGTGTTACCTTTATAAAAAAGCACCACTATTTTCTGGAAGGCTTTCATGAAGTGAATGTTGTCATAGCAATACTCCTGAATCTTCAGCAACAGAGTCAGCTCAGACTGACCTTGAGTGGTAAAGGCAGCAAGTAGAGGGCTGTATTGCTTTTCAAGGGAAGAAGAAGAGACCGTCACCCACCAGGAGGACCGCTCATTCCAAAAGTCTTACTTACATTACAGAACACGACTCGGCTCTTACCATCACTACGGACTACAATCTGCCCACCAGAAATGAAAAATGGGACTGCAGAAAAATTGAAGCATTTATGTCATACAAGCGGTGCTTCTACAAGCACTTCAGGCAATGCTAAATGTCAGTATTTCAGAGGGAACGCAAGAGCCCGCCTGTTTTCCAAGACTCCCTCAGAAGCAAGCATCAGTGTGTCGGCTTATGCTTTTCTGGAGAGGTGTGTGTGGTACTGAGCACTTAGCTCCATCCTTAGCCCCTTTTTAAAATTTTTTTGAGACAGGGTCTTGCCATGTAGTCGGGGCTGGCCTCCAACTCAGTGATCCTCCTGCCTCAGCCTCCCGAGTGCTGGGATATAGGCATGTGCCACCACGCCCAGCAATCCCTCTTCATTTTGAGCCAGGATCTCACTAAGTGGCTAAGTTGCTCTGGCTCAGCTCAAAATTGCAACCGTTCTGCCTCAGCTTCCCAGAGTGCTGGGACTACAGATGTGCTCCAATCGTGCATGACGAGGGTTGTATCACTTTCAAACACGTTTGTTTTTTTAACCTGCGAACCAAATGAAGCCCGAGACGGGCTTCAAAGTGTTGTACCATCAACAGTCAGTGTTACCCCCACTTCCCAGTGGGTCACCCCCAGGACTAGGGACTCGACAGGGCTCAAAGCACAATGCTCACCTTCAAGTGCTTGATGGCTTGCTCTGCTACAAGCTCCTCTTTCTTGTTCCACTCCACGGTGCTCATCACACTCGACCAGACGATCCCAATGACAACCGGTTCTGGGATGTTGTTTTTCTTCATCTCCTCCTTGACATATAAAATTATCTACAAAAAAATGAACCTGAATCTAGTAACGGTACTCAGTTTTTATACTATTTCACACATCAACAGCAGGCCTTTTCCAAGAGCACACTGTGGGCCACTACCACAGCACACCGCACCCGGATGCAGAACCTCTGGATGATAACGGGCCTGAGTTTAGACTCGATTTTTACACACACTCGTCGGGAGTCGACTCAGAAGGAAACAGCACTCGCGTCTCAAGCGCTGCCATTCACGGGCACCAGCAGGGTGCCAGAGCTGCTTGGGAAGACAGACGGCAGGGGCTGCACCAGCAACCAGACTTGGCGATGTCTCCCCGAGTTTCTCAAATGCGAGTGTGTGACAACCCTTGCTGGACGCAGCCGCAGCTTGTGCACTTACGTCCCTGAAGGGGTCGCCACGGGACATCTGCTCCTGGAGCTCCCTCTGGAGCTCCTTCCGCGCACCGATGGTCTGTTGGTTCCGGACATACTCAGAAAGCTCCTTCAATCCTGCCTCGGTGAAGTACTTTGTGAAGTGCTCAACGCTCTGCTTGTTGGCAGGAAAAAGTTCCTACAAGGAGAATTTAATCTGTTAAGACAGTCTTCAAGTCTTATTAAGAAAAACACTCTCCCGGGCTTGAAAACAAACTTCCTCTCATTACACGGGCCGAAAGTGAAGGCAGGAACAGGAGGAGGAGGGCCACGGACCATTAGTCTGTTGTCCATGCTGACTTTCCGGAGACTCGCAGCCACTGCGTTGATGTCCTTCTCGTTGATCCACGATTTGAAGAGCTTCACTGCAAACGCTGCTGACACCCCTGAGAAAGGCGGGGAAAGCTCACCAGCGAGCACCGAGCTCCCCCAGCCCACCCTGGAGCCACACCCGTCTCCCACTGCACCCTAACTGCACCCCGCTCCGTGCCATCACTCGCCAAGTGTCTCCTCGCGTGTGTGGACACCGAGGCTGCCAGCTCCTACCCCTGGCAGCCTGCTACAGGAACTACGGGACCCCTGGAGACTCAGCACCCTAAGCAGGAAAACATAAAAGCGGGTTTCCTTCCTAATGTTCCCTAACCTGCTGCATCAAAGACTTCCCAAGTCTCCAACTGGCATGCGCTCTGCGGGCCCCACAGCACTCCCCAGCCACCCTGCTGTTCACTGAACACAGGATGTGCCGCCCGAGCCGGAAGGGACCTGTCACAAGGCGGCCCCGGGGCCTCCCCACCCACCCTGCGCCCTCGCTGACCCCCTCTGGGGCAGCGCCTTCAGCGCAGGCCTCACCTTCTTTCACCAGATTCTCGTTGTACAGGCTGTTGAGAATAGACGCACTGAGTGTCCCGTTAGCCAGAAGAACACCCGTCAACATGGCCAGCTTGTTCCTCTCTGACTCAGAGAAACCCTTTAGGAACAGCAGCAGCTGTAAGACAAGAACCCGAGGTGAGGAGAGCGGCTGCGGCACTCACACCACACTGTGCGAGTCTCAGTTTACAGCAGAAGGGTCTCGGGCAAACCAGTGAATCTGCACCTCCACTTCCTCACCTCAGAGCTTCGCAGACACCAGATGATTTCATGTAACTATGACAGTGCCTAGTCCTTGACAGACGCGTTACCGGATTTTCTGCCTGTCTACTTAATATCTAACGAGAGCCACTACCAAGTCAGCAAAGCTCCTCCTTCCCAGCAGCACCAGGCAGAGACCTCGGCCTCATGCATGCAGGGTGGGAGCCACCACTGGGCGCCTCCTCAGCCCTCCGGATCCAAAGCTCAACCATCCTCCTGCCTCAGCCCCCCGAGTGCTGGGAGTACAAGTGTGCACCACCACACCAGCTCAAGTTGAACAATTTTAATTAACTAAAACCATATACCCCCAAACTACATTTCAGTGACAATCCACCTGTGCATCTAAAATTACATCCACTGGTGGCAGAGGTGGGGTTTAACATCACCCTCCCTGACCCTATTCCTGCTCTCATTCTGGTGCTGGCGACTAAACCCAGGCCCCACACATGCCAGGCAAGCACTCTACCACTGACTGCACCCTTGCCATCCACGTACCTTCTTCACCTCATCTTCGAAACCTTTCTCCAGGTATTTGTAGCGCCTGATTAACTTGTTAAAAACCTATAAAGAACATCAAAGTTACTTCTAGAACAACAAAGTGAGCCTTCCACTGGATATAACAGCTCACACTGTAAGTCATCTTGAGAAGTTTGTTGCCTCCTTCATCCTACAATGTATCTATCATATGAATGCTCTAACAGCCTCAACAGATCTGTGTGTTGCCCATTAAAGGACTTATTTATCCACAAGGGCCTGAGTTCGATCCCTGGCACCACAAAAAAAAAAAAAAAAAAAAAAAAAAGGTATAAAGGACTTATTTATCAAAACGGAGTAAGAGAGTTCCCCATTTCCTAATGACACAATTTCCAGGTTAGACCATTTATGCATTTAAATTCTTTGCTTTTATTAATAAAAATATACCTATGCATGACACCTTCAAAGGAGATCTTGAGTAAGAAGCTAATCTACTTAGAACTCATTTATCTTAAAAAATATCGCATGCAGAATAGTTCAACTACTGAGTCTATGGCCACCCTGAATGTGCCCAATCTCATCAGAAGAGTGCAATTATAGAAATCATAGCAGGAAACTGATTTGCCTTTTCAGATTAATGCTTTTCTTAAAAATGCAGTAATTCCAGAAGCACAAAGAGCTAATTTAATTTTTTCTGTTTGACTCTAATTTGCCATACTGCACCATGGACAGTACTTCTAAAACATATTTTTTTGGGGGGGTGCTGGGGATCGAACTCAGGGCCTTGTACTTGCAAGGCAAGCGCTCTACCGCTTAAGCTAAATCCCCAGCCCCAATACTTCTAAAACTTAAAGACTAATTTCCCCTGCCAAAACTTCTACCTATGACCTTTAGAGAACATTCCCGAAGCTTTCCTAGAGGCAAGGGCTTGGGAGCCTCCCACTCACTTGAGCAAACGCCTGCATGGTTTCCAGGTCTTCCTGTGCTGCAAACACGCAGACGTCTGTGCGCATCATGTCGTCGGCCAAGGTACCACCTGGGGCTGAGGGCGTTTACAGAGGATGTGCATGACCTTCACTTAAAATCCACAAGCAGCTCAACCTTATTTTCCATAAAGGTTTTCAATATAAAAAAAGGCAACCTTCTAAAACGTGAATTGAAAGCAACATAACTCAACTGCAGGAGCATGGCTAGCTGGATTGCTGTGCATGAATAAAGCAGACGGTACCTGCAGGCACCATGAAGGACCCACCAGACCACGGCACTCCCTGAGCACAGCAAGTAGGCACAGTCAGCGTGGGCTGCCGCCTGTGACTTCTCACAGCCTTCCAAGAGGCTGTAAGACCACAGGCTAGAGACTGTATTTTAGCAAATTAAGGAGGGGGATGAAATCTGTGTGGTACAGATGAAGTAAGACTATGTTGTGTCAGTACCTGAAGGTGGGTAACACCAGATGTCCTTTAAGATGTGCCTGAAATTTTCCTTAGTAAATATTTCTTTAAAGTCTCTTTTAGCTAAGCCTGGTGGCACAGGCTTGTAATACCAACAACTGGAAGGCCGAGGCAAGAGTATGTAAGGTCAAGGCCCCTGTGGCCTACATAGTAAGACTCTGTCTCAGAAAGCCAAAAGAAAGAAATGTAGGGCTGGGGATTTAGCTCAGTGTAGAACGATTGCCCAGCAAGTGCAAGACCGTCAGTTCCATCCCCAGCACACCAGAAAAAAATGTAAAACCCTGAACACGCCATTATTACAAATAGCAATAAAAATATTTCACATTTCTTACTATAAATACTTAGCACAATGAGAACTATTCATGTGACCAGGCATGAACCAGAAGGTATGAACTTTAAGTTCCCAATACCACTGTATGTTATGTAATGTACATACATACATACACAGATATTTTTTGATAGTACTGGGGACTGGACTTAGGGCCTAGCACTAGCCCCTTTCATTTTTTGGGACAGGGTCTTGCTAAGTTCCCCAGGCTGGCTTCACACTTGCAAACCTCCCACCTCAGCCTCTCAAGTATCATGTAAAGCTTGTCTAAGCTTCCATTCTGCATGTACACAAATGGTGTTCTGATTTCCTTATAGCTTGGTTCTGAAGGTCAATACAATAATACTCTGAAAATATTCTCTGTGGTTGTTTTATTACATCTTTTAAAAATAGTTTTGGTGACAGGGACTTAAAAATCATCACCTGGGGTTTGGGGATTTGGCTCAAGTGGTAGAGCACTCGCCTGGCAAGCGCAAGACCCTGAGTTCGATCCCCATCACCCACCCCCTAAAAAAAACCATCAACTGCTAGGCATGGTGGTACATGCTTGTTATCCTCGCACTCATGAGGCTGAGGCAGGAAAATCACTGAGAGTCTGAGGCCAGCCTGAACTACATAGTTACATAGTGAGTTCTACGCTGGCCTCAACTACATATTGAGGCCCTGTCTCAAAAAAAAAAAAAAAAAAAAGATCAACTGATCAAGTGAGGGTGTTGGAGAACTCAGCTGTCAGAGAAGAAAAGTTATCTCCAAGGGTGAGGGCTCTGTGACAGACAGGGTAGGGCCACCTGATAACTCATCGTGACCTGGGAGGAAAAGAACAGCAAGGCTCCTGCCGGTGGAAACAAAATGCAACACAATCAAAAAACACCCCACTGGTAGGTGTGTCCAACAGCTTACATTCTACATTCTCTACACGTCTTCCAATTATGCCCACCAAAGCACTTACCCAGCATTCCACCAGCCACCAGGATGTCAAAGAGTGTTTCTGCATATCGGCGGTAGTCAAGTTTTGCTCCAGAAGCATCAAGAAACTTAGCTACCGCTTCCAAATCAGTACCAGTTTCAGTTAAGCCTTGAATAATACAGTCTTGAAACTGAGTAGGGTCAAACCTCTCTTTTTCATCTGGGGGGAAAAAAACCCCAAAACATTTAGTCATAACCTTATGAAGCTGTAAGTTCACTAAATTCTTCACAATTATATTTTTTCGGTATCTGAAAAGAGCAAACACAAATCACAGATTAAGACTTGCAACAAGCAAAAAAACATGCCAAGAGACTAATCACAGTTACCCAAGAACAGGGTCGGACAGCCCAGTCGGACCTGTGTGGCTCTTCTATTTTTCCAAACAATTCTCTTAAGGGAGCTAAACATGCTATGTTTGCATTTACTCCTCTGAAATTTTGCTCCTACAGTAGAGCTCTTGGTTTTCTTTAAATACACAACAAATTTTGTTTAACAGGATGACTCAATTCGTACAGTAAGTCCCTGATTTAAGAACAAGTTCTGTTCCAAGAGAACTTAAGTCAGATTCATTCCTAGGCCCGACAAAATGAGCCCTATACAGTATGCTTGTCAAAATCTGCAACTTGGATGTTCCTAAGTCAGGGACTTACTGTGTTTATTCAAACAATCGTTCAGTCTTTTATTGACTACCCAATATATATATGCTAAAAATAGTACTAGGCACGTTGCTTTAATCCTGTTAATTTCAAGAGGTGGACTTGTTTGTTTCCATTATTCAGAAGGAAAAGTAAGTCTGAAAAACTAGGTGATCAGGAGATGATGCTGGTTTGCCATGTAGAGCCTGAGTGCTGCAGATAAACTGCCTACGTGCAATCCTGACCATCACTTAGCCCTCTGAATTTGAACCACCAGCCTCATTCCTCATGCCTGCATTCCTTTACTGTGAAACACAACTAGGCACAGAGCTGCTGTGAGTATTAAGCAAGGTAAAACAGAAAGCACTGTGTCCTGGGCACACCTAGCCTTTACTGAGCGGCTCTGACACAGAGATTGTGCATATAGCACTGGACACGCAACCCAGAGCCTCCCACTCTGGGCAGGAACTCTACCTCTGAGCCACAGCTCCAGCCCTTCGCCAGGGTTAGATGACATTTCAATTCTCACACTGCAAGAGGTGACAAATCTTCTTTTCCAAGACTTTCCTGGTTTTAGTATGAAGAGTCTTGTGTTTTAGAAATCCTCTCGGCCCTGGGAAAATGGGGGCTATTCACTTAACCAGGCCCTTCCTCCTCAACAGCAGGCTAAGAGTGATCTTTCTCTGCAGTCAGGGATGGGCAACTCCCTGATGCCAGCAATAAGGGTGCCTGCCACCATTTACACAAAGGTGATACCAGTAATCTACACACAGGATACAGACTTTACTACCCTGAACTGCTCTAGTTTACACCTCTTGTTTGGAGAGAGATGATAAGGATTCTGTGATACCATTTCAGTGTCTGTCACTCAAGACAGAAAGGAAAAACAATTTAAATCCAGTAGCTGACCCAGTTCTCACTTCCTCAAATCTTCTTGTCAAGTGAGGTTAATGTGCTTTCAAAGAATAACATTTAAAAATGTTTTGGGGTTTCGGGAAGACATTAACCTTAACACTAAATAATTCAAGACCACATCTTTTCTTAGTTAGCTCTGTACTACTAGCACAAGGCCTTGGTAACAAATTTAATACTTAATATTATGTGCATCACAAATACTAATAAAGAGTAAAAAAAAAGAAATGAAAAAATTCACTTAAGTACCCATTAATATAAAAAAGTGGTTACAATAATGTTTTTCTTTTTTTGTGGTACTGGGGATTGAACTCAGACCTCTATGCATGCCAGGCAATTGCTCAGCCACTGAGCTACATCCACAGCCCTAAGCTAATTCTTTACTTACTACATCTGTGACAATTATTTCAAAAGACACCATGATGTGACTCCTATTCCATACTTAACTTCGGTAAGCACTGAGGATTGAACCCAGGGCCACAGCTGTACCACCCAGCCGCACAGCCAGCCTCTCTCGCACACAAGCTCGCGAAAGGTGGGTGAAATTAACAACATCAGAAGTACTTGTTTTTTATAAATTAATCTCTGCTCAAGCAAGTTTGCCTAAATGACAACTGCTGGCCGGTGAAACCCAGCCTTATAAAAGATACTTTATTACACCAAACAGAACAGTCAACAACCTAAAGATACCCCGACACGTTTACACGTTTGAGGCAGCAGTAGAAATCCTGAGGGTGGCGGTGAGCCGGCTGCTAACCGGGATCCAGGGATTTTGGTACCACGCGCTGACTCAGAGCAGCGGTACAGAAGACACCGCCAAGTTCGGGGAAAGATACTGAAATATGTTTACCTCTTTTTCTGGTTTTAAAACGCTGGCCCGATAGCGTTGGCTTCTGCTGCTTTTGATTATTCATAAAAGACACCCTAGGAGGAGAGAGCGAGGCTCAGCGCGCCCGCGCCGCGACCTCCGCGCCCAGGTCCGGGTCAGTTGTGGCCGACCGCGCGGCGGCCGCCGAGTCACAAAGCGCGCGGGGCCCGCGGCGGCCGGAGCTCCGTGCCCCGCAGAGCCCCGCCCGGGACGCAGCCGCTGCCGCCCGACCCCACGCCCCGCCCCGCGCCGCGCCGGGCCCCGGACGCCGCCGCTCCGTGACCGCGGACGGGCCCGTCCCCGCCAAGCCCGCGCCTCCCGCCCTCGCCCTGCCCGGCCGCCCGGCCCGACCGCCCCGGGCCCTGCGGGCGCCGAGACTCACCGAATTTAAGGCGAAGAGAAAAGAGCCAGAAATCCTCGGGGTGGTGGCGAGCACGGCGGCGTCTCCCTGCGACCGGAACTAACGCGAAGGAGGAAGGAAGAGCGACGAGAGGACACCCCCGCCCTGGCCACGCAGCTCTCGCGAGACTCTCCTCCATCTCTGCATCTCGGCCTCGTTAGCTCAGCGCTCGCGAGATTTTTTCCCGGCCCTGGCCCTGCACGCGCTACGAAACTCTCGCGAGAGTTCTCCTCTCACCCCCCCCCCGCGCTCCGTCCTGGTGGCTGCCTGACCTTCGACGTCTTTCGTCCCTGGACGTGTGGGCCGGGAAAGTCGGGACCGGAGGAAGCAGGGGCTCCGGCTGTGTCCCGTTAACGCCAGGCTGCCCAGGCCCTTGTCCTCCACCTCCGCCTCCTAGCGCAAGGCTGGGGCAGCGGGACGCTCCCCGCGCCGCCGCTTCCTCCGCTGTGCTTTCTCGTCGCACGTGCCGGGGACGCGGTCTCCACTCGGCCGGCCTTCTTTGGATTACTGTGCCCCGGCCCCCCGGGGACGTCCCTGCCTCGGCCTCCCTCCGTGGTGGCAGGCGTGCCCGCCCCTCTCTGCCCCTGCTCCTGCCTTGGCCGTCGCAGTCCCCTGAAGGCTGTGTTCCTTCCCCGCGCTTCCCGCACCCTGGTCTCCCGCCTCACGGTCCTGCCGAGGTGATGTGCCTTCCGAGTCCGGGAGAGCCTGGCCTGCTGGGGCCCTGCGGGAGGCGGGGACTCTGTGCTAGAGTTACTCTTACCTGTTCACCTCGGAAATGTTAAGGATACAATGTTTCTCCAGTTTAAAAATATTGTAGCTACTTTTATATAGTCCATGAATGTGCCAGGCCTCTTCTAAACTCTTGGAAGGTTGGCCGCATTTCATCCTCTCCAGTGCCCCTGGGATCCAGAGGCCATAATTGCCCCTGCTTTGTAGATGGGAAAGCTGAGACGTAGAGGTGCGCGAACCTGCTCAGGGTCATGGAACTCGTTAGTAGAAGAGCTTGCTTTGAACCAAGCAACTTCGCTCTGCCACTATCGTAGGAGGGCAAAGGGTACCTCTAATATTGGAGGAGGGTTTTCCAGGTTCTTTATTCGCGCAGGCAATGAATTGCAGGAGTGAATTTTAGAGCATTAAGGAGGTTTATTGAAGTAGCAAAAGGGTTTTGCCCCGGGAATGAAACGACCGACCGCTGCTGCAGTTAGGGATTTGAAAAGGAGTGAGAGGCTAGGGAACTAGAGACAGAGCAGGGGGGAAAGGGGGTTAAGAGAACGAGAGAGCCAGCTCGTGGCGCCATTCACATTTACCTGGATTCTGTTCTGCTGAGAGTTTCTCCCATCCTGTGAGAAGAGGGGCTATTGGAATTTCACACCCCAGGCTGACGTCAGGTCAAGGCCACTCCCCCAAGGTCATGTCCATCTTCCCAGCCAGGTCAAGCCACACCCTATTCCTAACTCACCGCTATGCTGTAACACCTGCCCAGCTCCAGATTTTATTTTTTATTCAACAAATACTGAAGTACAGACCAGTAGTGACAGAGGTGACAGTCAGACCTGTGCCCTGATAAAGTTCATCTTCCATGTTTGCCACAGTTTTCAATCGCATCACCTTTTTCTGGTGCCATTTTGATGGAGCCTTCTGTTACCCCCCAATTACATAGGAGTTGTGCAATAATCGCTTAACGGCACTATCCCTTTCTTTATACTTCCGGAGTCATCTTTATACTCCAGAGGCTGAGGCAGGAGGATTTCCACAAGTTCAAGGCCAGCCTGAATTATCTATTGAGACTCTGTTTAAAAAAAAAAAAAAAAAGTACCTAGGGTTCCTTCTCAGCCATGCTTTTCATCTTCCCAACTCATTGGTGATTTGTGATTTGGCTTTTGTTTTGGTGTTGGGGATCAAAACCAGGGCATCAGAATTGCTAAGGACATACTGTACCACAAACTACACACCCAGCCCTACATCAGTGGTTTTATTACCATTCATTGTGGGGATTACAGCAAGCACTTTTAGATGAAAAGCTATTAAAATTAGCTAGTTATTTTGTTTAAAAATTAAAGTATATTAGAGATAGGTTTGTTTTAGTTACCTTCACACAATGCCCAACACCCACACTTTAAAGGAGGAAAGGTTTATTGTGGCTCACAGTTTTGTTTCTGTTTTTTGAGTGCTGGGGACTCAAAGCCTTGCACTTGCTAGGCAAGCACTCTACCACTGAGCTAAATCCCCAACCTCTTGTTTTTGTTTTTGAGGCAGGGTCCCACTATGCAGTTCAGGCTGGCCTTGAACTAACCATGTAGCTCAGGCTGGCCTTGATCTCACAGTGATCCTCCTGCCTCAGCCTCTGGAGTGCCGGGATCACATGTGTGTGCCACCATGCCTGGCTGCACCCTCTTTTAAACAAACGCACCCTTTGATTTCGATTTCTGAATAGACCGAAGCAACTGGGAAGCTCAGGGATTCAGGAAACATGTTCCTCACCACCACCCCCGCACTGGCCCATCCCCAGGAGGTGGGTGGCTTGTCCCTCGGTGCTTCCTACCCTGGCTCCAAGCACCAGGGCCAGCCAGCTATGGCGGGAAACCCTGTTGCTCAACTGAGATAAACTTCTCCTGACTAACTTGGGGCCTGTCAGTGTTTGTGACAATGACCAGAAATGCACCCAGCACAGTGGGCTGAGCAGCTGAGCAGGTTTCCTGGCGCCCCATGGTGGGCCCGACCACAGTCCAGTGCTGCTAGGCCGTGCCCACAGCGTCTCTGACATGTGTCACCAGGACCTGTCTCCCTGCTCGTTTTCCCTGAGGGGTTCTTGTGATTGTGCTTGGCCCGATCAAGCCGTCCAGAGTCATACTCCCATTCTAGAGACAGCTGATCAGCGGGCCTCATCCTGCTGCCTTTAGCTTCCCTTTGCTGTGACTGAACAGAAGCTCGCCCCTGGGGTGAGGACATGGGTTTCTGTGACCAGGACGTCCTCGCCCTCTGAGTGCAGGCCCCGACGCGTACCAGCCCCAGAGCCACGTTCCCCTACAGAAGTTCTGTCCTGTGACTCTGGGGTGATGGGTGAGGACTTTTTTCTGCTGTTCAGTATGGCACCCACTAGCTAGGTGTGACTGGGGAACCAGGAACTGAGCTTTTGTGCAGGTGTGCACGTGCGTGTGCGTGTGCAGGGGAGACAGGATCTTGCTATGTAGCCCAGGCTGGCTCCTGAGTGCTGGGATTAAGGTTTGTCTCAACTTGTGTAAGTAAATAGTGTCCACAGCAGACTCAAATCCAGTGAGGAATGAAGCCTACTTTCTTTTTTCCTTCCTCAGCTCTCTGGGCTCACGCCCCTGAATGACGAGCAGCCAGCTCTTCCTGTTGTCAAGAACACACCACCGCTGCCTTCGTCAAGTGCTGCAGGTGGACCTGTGGCAGAGGGTGTGTGGACCTATCCAGAAAGGGAGGAGACACAAGGGGAGAGAGGGTGCAAGCAGAACTAGGCACCGCAGGGCACGGAAGAGAGCGCTGCTTCCTCCTCGGCCAGCCTCGGTGAGAAGGTTTGAGCAGCATGCTCCCAGTTGCAAGCGCCTGCACCCCCAGAGCGTGATCTGGCTTGGAAACCGGGTCGTGCTAGAGGCGGAGGTCGCACTAGGTCAGGACAGGCCCCTAACCCAAGGCTGGCGTTCTGTGAGCAGACGCAGGGACAGAGAGCCACGTGATGACTGGGACAGGGACTGGAGTGACACAGCCGGGGGGCCAGGGGACGCCAAGGGATGCAGGAGCCATTGAAGCGGCCGATATGAGGGAGCGAGCGTGAGGCTGCCAGCTTGCCGTCATTGTCAGAGCAGCCATTGCTGGCAGGGGAAGTAAGCTTGCAGAGTCGAGGCAGGCCGAGGAGTTGCGCCTCGCCTTGGGGGTGAGGCCTGGGTGGTGCAGGGTCGGCGGGAGCTGGAGGGCTGGCGCGGCCCTGCAGCCTCTGCACCAGGAGCTGCTGCTCCGTCCCTTCCCCGGCAGCCCTGCCGGGGGTGGAGGTCCCAAGGAAAAGACCACCGTATTCCGTCCGGGGAAAGCATTCCCGCTTGGGTGACCACTGTCTGTAGGTGACCGCACACAGGTGACAGTAAGGTACTTTGTGGAGAGGGACCCGTCCAGCCGAGTGTGCCTCCCTCCCCAGTGGTGGTGGCAGAGGTGCTTGGCAGCCATGTGCACAAGGTTCTGGAGGGGCAGGACCCCTCATCTTGGCCTCATCTTCCTTGGAGGTGTGGGGAGACTGGCAAACACCGTCTTTGGTCCCCAGATATTCCTGCCTTGTGTCTGCTTCTTGATGAAGTGTCTCTTTGCTGTGCATTGACTCTGGCATGAGAGATGACCCAGCAGTGCTGTTTGTTGCTCTGGGCTGGGGCTGGGGCTGGCCCCTTTCTTCCACAGAGAGCATTAGGACTTCAGTCCTCACTGTGATGGGCACGGGGCTGCCAACCAAGGGCTGGGTGGAGGGACTGAAGTGGCCAGACAGAGGAAAGCACAGCTGACTTTCCCTAGCACTCTGACATTTGTCACTGTGTCCCTGCAGTTGTTGGGGCAGCAAGGCCAGTTGCAATGTGACAAGCATGCGAGGGTGTTGGGACTGGCTGCTCCTGGTAGGAAAGCAGCTCTGAAGGGCGGCTGCCTTCTGTGCACCATGAGCTTGGGGGGGTGGGGGTGGCAAACACTGTAAGCTGGAGGTTTGTAGTAAGCAGGAGGTTACTGCTCCCTGCTTAAGGGGTTGGAGACTCCAGCTGCAGAGCCGGCAGACCTGGGGGCTGGCAAGGCTCCTTTGCTGGTGAACATGGTGCCTTCCATGCTAGTGGAACTAGCTGGCTCTTGGGGTCACCTGTGGGGGCGCAGCCCGTTCCAGGTGGTGCAGAGCCACTTCCCAAGGTCCCCGGCTGCCCTGCACCTGGTTAGGTTTCAGCACAAGAGTTTGGGGGCTGGGCAAGTCAGTTCTAGGGTTATTTTGCTTTCCTTTTTAGTACTTTTGAACTGGGTGAGTGTTTTAAAAAATCTAGTAAACTTCATCTTTTAACAATGCTATTGAGGCACTGTGGATTTAGCTCAAGTGGTAGAGTGCTTGCCTAGCAAGCACAAGGCCGAGTTCGATCCTCAGCACCACCAAAATAAATAAATAAAATAAAATAAAAATGAAAATGGGGGGGTGGGGATTTAGCTCAGTGGTCAGTGTTTGCCTTGCAAGCACAAAGCCATGAGTTTGATCCCCAGCACCCACAAAAAACAAAACAAAACAATGCTATTGAGCCCATAGAACTGACTTCTAACTTGTGGCTTCAAGTGTATCTTTTTCAAGAAGTACTTTATTAATCTCCACGCCATCCAGATTTTAGTGCATAACTCACAGGAATGATTTACATTTGGATACCTCTGTTTTTAGTGCTTTGTAGTCCTCACCAGTGGCAGAGAATATAGATGCCCAGTAGCCACCCTTACCCACGATGCACCAGATATCTTAAAAATACAAATTGCACTATCATTTAAAATGATAAATTTCTCAAATTTTATTAGATCACACAAGGATTTATTTGCAAAAGAGCTTTTGAAATTGCGTTAATTTTAGCCCACTTCACCCCAGCTCCACAGCTCTCATGTCTGCACAGTGGTCCTAACTGTCTTCTCTTCTCTGTCCCAGTCCCTGCCTTGAGCTCCTGGGCCCAGCAGGACCTCCCGAGCCGGCAGTGGGCCAGCAGCCAGCCTTCCCTGTCCCGCCAGTGAAGGAGGCCCTGAGGTGACGCGGGCACCTCGGCCCGGCAAGGCTCTGACAGCCGGTGCCCTGTGCTCCGGAGTCTGCCGTTCTCCTCCTGACTCCGCCCCGAAGGCCTCTTTATCTGCCGGTTCCTCCTCCGAGGGCTGGAGCCCAGCGGGAGGGAGGGATCCCGCGTGCGTGTCATTGCTCGTATTTTCACTTCCGCGGTGCTGGGGGTTGAACTCGCGAGCTCCAGCTGCAGCAGCAGCTCCCCGCCCGTAACCCCAGCAGAGCGCGACGGCTGGCGATTCTCCCGCCGCGTTGCCCAGTTCGGGGTACGGGAGATGGAGCGGAGCAGCGTTTCCGAGGCGCCCATAGCAGATCAGACGTTTCTCGTCGACAAAACCGAACACGATAACAAAGGGTTTTGCGACAGTGTAAGGAAAATGTCTTGCGCTGTTTCCCCTCCGGCCACGGCCGGCCGGCCTCGCGCCTTGTCTGGAGCCCCAGCACGGGTCAGAGCGCCGACAGAGAGCCTGGAGCCGCTTTCACGGCAGCTTTCCCACCATCTTTTCAGGCCCGAATCACTAAACCTGCTTGTGTGGGTACTGCGCTCCTTCCGGCTCTGGGCCAAGGAGTCTAAGTAATTTGTAAATAACGATTCATTCTTAATATAATTAGGCTTGAATCATTTTTCTAAATTTTGTAACTTTCTCCCCACGATAGTATATCGGCTTGTAGATCAGTTATGATTAAGAAGCCATCTTTTCACCTGGGAAAAAAAGAAACAGAAAAGAGAACAGCTAAAAACAAACTGCAGCAAGCCCTGGGTGTGTATGCCTGGGAAGAGGAGGCCGCTGGAAATGGGACTGGCTGTGGGGGTCACTGGCTTGCTCTAGGGCTCCGTCTTCATTTAGAAACAGGAAGCTGGGGGAGGCCAGAGCTGTTCAAAGGTTTTTAGCAGGGAATTAAGGTGTTACCGGGACTCACACACACACACACGTGTATGATCTCACTGCGGTATAAATTGGTCTGCATAAAGCTTAACACTTGCTTATAAGGCAAATACATGGAAGTGATTATGCTACTTTGAACATGGAAATTTGAATGATGCAGTCTGAAAAAAATTCCGACATAAAGAAGTGATTATAAATGGTAAAGTGGTAAGAGGTTTTGTTTTTCATTTTGAAAATTTACCTTTTTTTTTTTGGTGCCAGGGATGGAATGCAGGGCCTTGTGCTGCTAGGCAAGCACTCTAACCACTGAGCTAAATCCCCAGCCCCTAAAATTTATCTTGCAACCTGAGGATGCTCTTTAATGTCTGCACAAAAACTTGACTTCCCAGCTCATTTGTGGTGGTATCTAATTTATTAAAATGTTTTTCTTTTGTTTTTTTTGATATAAGATCTGCCATATAGTGCAAACTGGTCTTGAACTCACTGTGTAGCCCAGGCTGGCCGAATTCATGGCATTCTTCCTGCCCCAGCCTCCTGAATTCTGGAATTACAGGTGTGTGCCACCAGGCCCAGCTCATTTATTAAAATTTGGTATTAGCAGGGCGTGTTTACATGTAAATATCTTCTATCGAGTCCCATGTCCAGCACAAGGCTATGTACACACCTTGTTTTACACACAATTACAGTGGATGTGTTGTCACAAGGACTTAATAGTGGGCAAGAGAAAGAGCGAGTACAGAGCCTGGGTAACCTGCCCTACACTCCTCGCATGTGTGTCTTCACATTTCCGTTTTACAAAAATATACAGGCGTGTGCCACCACACCTTACTCAGCCCTCACATTTTATTTTGTCTTAAAAAGAACCAGAGCATTGGTGACAACACCCTGAGCTCCCCTTGTTGTCAGCAAAACCCGCACTGTGTGTTAGAGGCTCTGCAAGGTTGGGCGAGAGGCTGCCATCACGGGGCTCCGGGGAACACAGCCTGGGAACCGTGGAGCGGGTGACCTGCTTTCTTTGGGACGGGGTTGCTGTTGTTGTTTTTCTCTCTGGGTAACTGTCATTTAGCTTGTGGCGCTTACCTTTTGGGAGACGACGGAGGATTACGCTATGGGGATAGACCAAGGTTTAAATGTCTCAGGGTCCTCTCTCGGGATCTGGAAGGAAGCACATTAAGCACTCGTTGTATATGCATAACACCACCGTAGTGCAGAGAGAGACAGAGGGCCTGAGTGAGTCACCCCCTTCCCCAAATTCAACCATAAACATCACCCTAATGGTTATCTGTGCTACCATTTTCTTTCTTTCTTTTTTTTTTTTTTTTTTTGGTGCCGGAGATCGAACTCAGGGCCTTGCGCTTGCTAGGCAAGCACTCTAGCCACAGAGCTAAATGCCCAGCCTGCCTGCTTTCATTTTCTTAAAAGAGATACAGGGGCTGGGGATTTAGCTCACTGGTTAGAGTGCTTGCCTAGCAGCACAAGGCCCTGAGTTCCATCCCTGGCACCAAAACAAACAAGAAAACCAAAAAAACAAACTTAAAAGAGATACAAAATAAAATAACAAAAGCCTGAGTTATCGCCCTGCCATAGGGGGCAGAGCACTGGCATCAGTGAGAAATTTGGTACGAGGTACCTAAAAGTCAGATGTGTTTGGCCTTAATATTCAAAGAGCCTGACTTATCACAGCCCTTTCTGCCCTTTTCCCTTTCCTCTGTCCCTGCTGCTGCCTTCCCGGTGATCTCCAATAAACGCAGCTACTCACTACTTACTATGGAGGGTACACTTGGCAATTCTTTCCTCATCATACGTAGGAACCTGGACTATTTTTGGCCCACTCAACGTAACAACAGCATTTCTCCAGGGAAAATACATAAAATCTTTAGGTTTTGAACAATTCTGATGGGAGGAAGCAGGATTTTGCTGGTTCCTGGGGACTCAGACTGTGTCGTTCCTTTCAAATGACAACTCTCAGAGGACGGTGGCGGATGTGACACCTGCTCCGCTTGATGTTGCTAAGGACGAGGCTGGAGAATTACAAATCCTATTAATATATTTGGGTAGGGGTTGGAGGTGTCACACACACAGCCTGCTGGTGCCCACACTGTGATGCTAACTGCCTGAGATCTCCCCACTGTTCTCGGATACAAACGCCAAGGATTTGACGTGGTCCTGAGAGCTGTCTCTGCTGGAAGTCTCCCTCTGAGGTCTGACCCTGAGGTGGAACACACCTCCCAGGCCGAGCTGACCTTTCTTAGGAAGATTCGTCTTCCTGCTGTATTTGGATGTTGGGACTGGACCCAGCATTCTAAGCACTAAGCAAGCTAAGTGCATGCTCTGCCCCTGAGCTGCAGCCCACTCCAGGATGGTTAGTTAAGAGCAAAGCAGACTTCCCCCAGGGATGAGGAAATATGAGGGTGCCAAAGAGCAGTTTTTCTACTCACATTTATCTAGGGCTAGCTCAGTAGCAGAGGGCACAGACCCTTGTGCCCTTGGTTCCATCCTTAGTACCACAAGCGAAACGAAACAAAAACAACAAAACATGAAACAGGAAGAAGACCAAAACCTTCACCTAGACACTGCTTGTCACAAGCTGTGGAGTTCTGTCCTAGACGCAAGAGGCCTCCTGCACTCCCAGCTGCCCCAGCCATCCTGCCCCACTGGAGACCGCCCCAGTCTGCCCAACTCTCCCCAGCCCAGCTGCGGGTGCTGCCTGCCTCCTGGGCACACCTGATAGCCATTAGCCAGGACACAGCTTCCTTCCGGGCCTCAGCAGTCTGCGCTGTTCTCTGACGATCTCCTGAGGCCTTCTTCCTCTCCTGTCCAGCGGCTGTTTCCCACTGCTATTGCCCACTGACTTTCTTCCCCACTGGCTTTTGATAGCAACGGTCAGAGCAACATTTCCCTACTGATGCTGAGACCAGTTCCACTTCTGGTCAAAACTGCCCTCCTGTCTGCTCCTCCTCATCCTCCTGTCCCCTTTCTGTGTTACTGGGGATTGAACCAGGACATTCCCACTGGGCTACAGATCCAGCTCTTTTTATTTTATTGTTCTAAATTTTGAGACAGGGTCTTGCTAAGTTGCCGAGGTGAGGCTTGAACTCGTGACCCTCCTGCCTCAGCCTCCCAGAGTGCTGGGATGACAGGTGTGCACCCTCAGCTTCTGCACTAATACCTGAGCCCTGCATCTGAGGCTCATGGCCCGGTGTCATCACTAGATGCCAGCAGTAGGGGATTCACCCTCATCGTCGTGTGTGAGGCTTAACTGGGCGCGGTCTCCAAACCTGCGTGTTCCAAAGGGAGATCGGGCGCTGCGGCCCCCGGGAGGTGGCCCCAACCCTCCGTGACACTGCCAGCCCAATGACATTGTTCAGCTGGGGCTCCGGGCCGCTTGGCGACAGCCGGGCCTCTGAGGGGCTGCCCATGTCACTGACCTCCAGATGGCCAGTCCCGAGTCACCTCAGGTCCCCAGAAGAGGACGTCTGGACGCTGCCCTGCCTTTCTCCTCGGGCTTCGCTGTAGCACAGCTTCTCCAGCTCTGAGTGCTTCCAGTGAGTCCTGAATCTGAGGGTGGCCCTGGGCGTCCTTGACTCCATCGCCACCGTCGCCACCATTGTCGCCCACGCAGATGCACACGGACCGCGTGTGACAGCTGCTCTGGGCCTCCGCATCTCGTAGTCACCCTACAACCACTCTGTGAAGTGCCTAATCATTCTCTCCACTCCCCCCAGCGCCATCCTATTTTATAGATGAAGAAACTGAGGGGCCGGAGAAGTTAACGAACTACCCGCGGGCCCTCTTGAGGCAGGACTAGGGCGGGGCCTGACCTGGCTGGGAAGATGGACATGCCCTTGGGGGGCGGCCCGGACCTGAGGTCAGCCCCTCTTCTCACAGGCGCGGGAGCCGGCTCTCCTGCCCTCGCACCCTCTTCACCCCGCTCGGCCTGCCCCCCGACCCAAGCTCCCTCCCCCGCTGCCGGCCTCCAGGCCTTTCAGCTCCCTGAGGCGGCAGGAGCAAAACCAGCGCGCCCTTTATGACTTAAGGAAACCTCCTCGGGGCCCCCGAGCCGCTCCTGCAATTCACCGCCCGCGCGAACCGAAGAAAACCCTCCCCGAGGCCCACACCCTCCGGCTCCGCTCCCGGGCGGCGGGCGGGCGGGCGCAGCGGCCGCTCTCCGCTCGCAGGAGCCCGGCGAGGCCCCGCCCACTCGGCGAGGCCCCGCCCACTCGGCGGGGTCCGCGGCCCGCCCGCCGGCCCGCTCGGTCTGCGCGTGCGCCGGGCCGACGGCGCCACCTGCCGGCGGAGCCGCGCGCCTGCCGGCGGAGGTGCCCCCCGCTGCCCAAGCCTCCCGGGCTGCATTTCCTAAGTCTTAAGGCTGAGAAATCCTTCGTGTTTCTGAACCCTAAATATTTTAAAAAGGAAATTACTGCTCCGGTAAAAAGTCTTGATTTGAAAGTGTTATTCTGTCTCTCTTTCTGTATGTATTTAAGGGAAATTTACTTGTTTCTCGTGGAATTTTAAATGACTGTGCAAAACACATTAAAAAGGAAGTTACGTAGGGATGCTGTTTCTGGCCGCATCTGGGAGCTCAGAGCGGAAATGATCGCCGCCACCGCTCATTTCTCACTAGAAACGAGGCAAATCGTCCCCTGGAACAGATCAGTCCGCCACTCAGGGTCAGGCGGACTACACCCAACATGTGAATTACGTTTTGATCTAAAAGTGCTCATTCAAATGGATTTTCTTTCTTCCTTTCTTCCTTCCTTCCTTCCTTCCTTCCTTCCTTCCTTCCTTCCTTCCTTCCTTCCTTTCTTTCTTTCTTTCTTTCTTTCTTTCTTTCTTTCTTTCTTTCTTTCTTCTTTCTCTCTCTCTCTCTTTCTTTCTTTTTCTTTTAGTAAGGAAAATGTTCCAACCTGCTTACTAACTTTTATTGAAGCCAATTTCCCCGTGAACACGAGGCTTCTGTTTGTAAAAGTTGTTCTTTGTCCCGCCCTCAGCAGGTCAGCTTGGTGGTTTCCAGCCGAGTGGGAGAGGTGCGGTTTGAGCAGGGTGGTGAACAGGGACAGTGTGTGGGGAGGACTTTGATATTTGCAGAGTGACTTGTGTTGACACAGGACTTTCCCATGTGTCATTTTGTTTAATTCCAAGGGAAAAATACTGAGCGTTTTGCCCCCTCTTCTGTTTACCGCAGATCTAGAGAGACGGTTGTTCACCTTATGGCAGGGAGGAGGTCATTAACAGAGGACGCCTTGAATCTGCAGGGCCTGTTCTGGCACACAGATTCCCTGACCTTCTTGCTCATCAGAACAAATCGTGTTTTGGCAATAGCATCCAAAGGCCAAGTGCAAAGGGCGTGGGTATTTAAATTTCTAAAAAACCTTTTTAAACACAATTCGGGTGCCTGCGGTGTTACTCTTTCTTTTCTGCAGCCTGGGAATCAAACCCAGGGCCCTGCTCTCGCCAGGCAAAGAGCTGCGCCCGCATCATGAGTTTCAGTTTCAAAGCCCTGATGTGGTTCCCTCAAACGCACTTAAAGGGGCGGTTCTGTGTAGGCTCAGATTTGGCTCTAGTGCTTTGGCCAAACGGGTGTGCAAGCTGGGGAAGGTGGCGGGCTGCAGGGTCGTGCGGGAACCTGGAGGAGGAAGGCGGGGGAGGCCTAAGTGCGGTCAGCCGCGGGCGACCCATCGCGTTGCGTTCCCGTCTCTGTTCTGCAGGGAGAGCTACAGTTACAGCCTCTCAGCCACACGCTTCTCCCACCAGAGAAGCAGAACCAGAGACCTGAGGGGCCACTTCTGAGGGCCTCTTGGGCCCGGGCTCTCTGACTTCCTGGAGAAGCTGCGACCCTCACACTGTTTCTGGGTGGGAGCGCTGTGGTGCCAAGCGCCAGAGCCGCACACCTCTCGGTCGGCCGGCCCAGCCCGACCTGCTGCCCTGCCGTGCTGTGGCGTGGCCTCTGGTCACACTGCGGCCTGCTCTTCCCTTCATGCCACGGCGCCCAGCACCACCTGAAATCATGTGCCATGTCTGTGTGCATGTGTGTGCGTGCGTGCTGAGGGATGTGGTCAGCGCTGCCGCCCAGCTGTGTTGGGCATGTGTTGGGGTCTGCTCTAACTCAGGAGATGCTTGGCTGTGTCTGTGGGGTGAACAAGTGACATGGGAGGGGGTGCACACCCTGCTCGAGGGGCTGCCGGGGTGAAGTGGACAGGGCATGTGCAGGGCTGTGCTGAGCCTGGAGGAGAGGAACACTGGGGTGCGTCCGGGGCTCCTGGGCATGTGGGGCTCCCGGCACTCTGCCCAGCACCTTGTCACTAATGTGTCCCCAACCCTTTCAGTTCTGTCCAGACAGGGTCTTGCTTTACGTTTCTCATTTTGAGACAGGGTCTCGGTTGATTGCTGGGGCTGCCCTTGATCTGTGACCCTCCAGCCTCAGCCTCCCAGGCACCTAGGGTCACACCTTTGAAGTATGATAGCTCATCCTGCCTCAGTTTACTGGGCTGGCCAATTAAGTGACCCCCTGGTGTTCCTCTCCTTCAGGGAAATGCTGTTTTGAAAGCTAAAACTGCTGTGCACAGGCAGGATGCATTTGTGTGGTTTTGATTATTTTCTTTCTAGTGAGACACAGATCGGGGTCCAGGGGACAGGAAGTAGAAACATCTCTTGGGAAAGAAACAGCGCTCCTCACCATTTCTGTAAAGCGATCCACGCAGGCCATGCGGACCCGCTCCGGCGTGGCTGGGCTTCTCACTGTGAGGTCCTCGGCGAGGTCTCTGTCCCTGTGCGCCGCGGCCACTGCGTCACCGATGGCAAAGAACACGGACGACCCCAGGAACATCCCAGACTCCCCGAGGCCCTGCCGGGAAGCACAGAGGATTTAGAAGGGCTGCCCATGACAGTGAGCTGCGAGGGGAGGCCAGGTCTCGCTCACCAGTGTATCCTTTGGTTCTGCACAGTTTTGCACATGTTTGTTTGGGTTTTTTTGTTTTTGTTTTTTTTTGGTGCTGGGGATTGAACTCAGGGCCTTGTGCTTGGTAGGCAAGCACTCTAACTGCTGAGCTCAATCCCCAGCCCATTGCACATGTTTGTTGACTGACTCAGTACTGTAAAGCTTGAGTGCTATTAAAATGCTACTGTCACCTGAACTTCTCAGGTATTCAATCCTGGTTGGGTTACGTCTCAAGTCTGTTGTAAAGGAAAGGAGTGTGTGTGTGAGTGTGTGTGTGTGTGTGTGTGTGTGTGTGTATGTGGTGAGGGGGTGTTCCATCTAGTGGAGAAGGCTTGGTGGCACTCGTCACTGACGTGCCCTGGGGGAAGACAGCCTTATGTGACTCCAGCCGAAGGCAGGGTCTTCTTTAGGAAAGTCTGCAGACAGTAGTCTGCTCCTGCATGTAAGTGGCATGGGAGTCGCAGGACACTGAGGAGAGGCAGGGACAAAGGTGCACAGAGCCGTGTCCATGTCCCTGCTGAGGGGGGCCATTTTCCGGTTCTGGCTGACCGCTGCCTCTGGGAACAAACTCAAAATTACAGGTCATCCAGTTGTTCGAGAGACTTCTGGTATTTGTATTTCACTGTGACATTTCAACAAAGAAAACACCTCTTTGGGCTGAGTCGCCACGCCTGAGCTGAGACTCTGGCGCGTCCAGGTAGGCGAGGCCAGGTCTGAGACGGTGTGGGTGACCAGCAGGGTCTGCTGCCTTCAGTTTTGGTCCTTGAGCCCCGACTGGGGTGCCTGGCCCTCCTGTCCCGGCACGGCTGGTCCCTTTTTGGGGGAGGCTGGGCTCCGCCATGAGTGGTAAAGTCCCCCACTCCCAGCGTGACCACCACAGCACTGCAGACAGTGCCGGGGTCCTGCAGGCAAAGCCACCCGAGCTTGAGCCCCAGAACTCAGTGGGGCACACAATCTAGAATTCCATCTGCAATGCCGCCCCCTGCTGGCTGAGCATTCAGTACCACACGCCTTCCATCCCACTTAACACTGAGGTCTGTTTTGTTTTGTTTTTGGTCTCACTATGCAGTTCATGCTGGCCCTGAACTCACTGTGTTGCCCAAGTTGACCTTGAATTCACAGTGGTCCTCCTGCCTCAGCCTCCCGAGTGCTGGGATAACAGCTGTGTGCCACCACATCTGTCAGAATACTGAGGTCTCAAGGTCTTGAATGAAAATATTCTCTCGAGAAGGCTTTCCGAAAACCTTTAGAGCGTTCAGTGAAAGAGAGCTTAGTGAAGTGCTTGTACTGATGCTGCTGGGTACTCATTTATCTTTCCAAAGCTGTTTTCCCGGGCAGCCTATCCAGTGCCGCGGTCTGCACAGCAGGTAGCATCTCCTTATATTCTCTTCGGCTGTGCCGGCCATCCGGTTGTGCTGTGCAGAAGCAGGTTTGGGCCCTCACCTTGGAGGAGTAGATGGTGAGCGGGGTCTGTGATGATGCTGGCAGCAAGGTCACATTAAACTCCTCCGGGACGTCAGCCGCAGTGGGGATCTTGTACTCGTTGGGGCCCCGGGACAGCAGGGTGCCCTCCGGGGAGTAGTGCAGCTCCTCGGTGGTGTAGAGGCCCACGCCCTGGAGGAACGCGCCTTCCACCTGGGGGTAATTCCAAGCTCGTGACACTGGCCTGTCCCACCCACTGCGCTCAGGATGGCATTTTGGGAGCGCCGCACCCACCTGCCCTATGTCGATGGCTGGGTTCAGGCTGCAGCCGGCGTCCATGACGACGTCTGTCCTGAGTTTCTGCCAGACACACATCGGCTCCCTTCGAGCCCTGGCGGACACTGCTGCCCCTTGTCGCGCGCCTGTCCTCCCTCTCCCCAGAGCCCTCGGGGACCTGTCTGTCCTCACCGAGCCTCACACTGAGCGTGGCCTGCAGGGACCCTGGGGTTGGTGTGGTCAAGGCCCGACTGCTGGGACCCGGGGCACCCACGTGGGTCTGCAGGAGCAAGTAACGCAGTGACCACCCAAGGCTAGGTGTCCGTCGCCCCAGCCTGCCTTGTTCTGGTGTCAACCATGGATGCTGGGGCCCTAGTGGACATTGGACGTGGGCAGCGTTGTGCCACGTTCCTGAGGACAGTGTGTGGCCAGCACGGCAGGCGTGAGTTCAGGGTGTGCGAGATCTCCACCTGGCGTGGCTGTGTGCACGCGGGTGTGAGGCATTGGGTGTGTGCAAGTGGGTGTGAAGGAGCTGAGTGTCTCCAGGACTGCCTTCTTCCTGTTTCTGGGGCTCGGCCTCCTAACAGCGTCCCGGGCCGGCTCAGTCCCGCTTTCTAGCCAGCTTCTTAGGGCTGAACTGGCCTCATCCGCCCTCTGCCTGGAGGGAGGAGGCCGATGCAGAGAGGCTTCAGGGTGCTCCTCCCTGGACCCCACTCTGCTCTGTGCTGGCCGCTGACCGGTAAGGGAATGCTGAGTACCGTGCTCCCTGGTCTAAAGCCTCAGCGCGAGCTGCCAAGTGATCCCTCGGGGCTCAGTCAAACAGCAAACACACACTGAGTCCTCGCCTTCCTCCCTCAACTCTGTTTCCATGGGTCAGTGGTGCCTGCCGGGTTCCTGACTGTGCAGAAAGCTTGGTCTGCTGGCACCTGCTGTTAGAACATTTGCTCAGGACGATTTGTTAAACCGCCCAACCCTTCAGATGAGGGAACTTGGATTTCCTTTAGGTCTAAAATGTTCCTCTGCTTTTCCCCTTCTTTCCTTCTAGTACTCCTCTCCTCTGCACACCATCCTCCTTTTATATAATATCTATTACACCTCTTTGTCCTTATTTACAATTATGGTACAGGGGAGAGAGGGGAATGGGAAAATATGGAAAATGATGAATGAACCTGCTGTAAATAGGGAGGGAGCAGATGGGAGGGGCGGGGGAGAGGGGGGAGAACCAAGATACATCATGTATAGGTACAGAATTAATGTAATGAATGTGACCATTGTATGTAGAATGTACCAATACATGTTCTTGGTTTAAAATTAAAAAAAAAAAAGAGTATCATTCTCCACAGAACGTGAGTCACTTAAAATGTAACAGCGTGCTATTCAAAATTAGGTGTAAATGAATATGCACTGTCTAAGCAAATTGAGTGATACCATTTTTGTAAAGTTGTTCACACAAATAATAAAAACTGTGGATGAGAAAAAAATAAAATAAAATAAAATAAAATGTTCCTCTAGGTAAAACTTTGAAAAGCGGTATTGTTGTCTGAAACGGAACACAAATGTTAATATCCTAATCAAAGTTAGGCTGTCATGGGCAATTCCTCCTTGGCCGCCTTGAGGTGGTCTCTCAGAGAGGAATTCCCGGGCGAGGCTGGGTCCCTGGGCCCGGCGGGTGGAGGAACCTCACTCTCCGCTGAGCACGATGTAGGACTGAGGCGGCCCGCCCTGTGCCCAGGAAGCCTGAGACTTACCCGGTGCGCGCCCGTCAGGCAGTCGATCTCAACCTCAGAGCAGGCGGCCCCAAAGACGTAGTAAGGAAAGGGGTCTCCCTCCCCTCTCTCCCAGTCCATGGAGGCCTTGTAGCCCCTGTGGGGAGAAATAAAGCCCCTTAGCACGGGAGCAGAGTACGAACGATGTCTGTCTTTCCATCCCTATTATTATTATTGTTTTGAGACAGGACCAGGCTGTGTGGTCCAGACCGGCCTTGAACCTGCTATGTAGCCTCGCTGGCCTCCACATTTCAGTCCTCTTGCCTCAGCCTCTTGCGTGCTGGGTTACAGGTGTGTACCACCGTGCCCAGCTTCAACTGACTTACACTCATTTTAGACTGCTGCCTTGCACTTACAGCGCAGCTGATTTTCACTCACACCCACATTAAGAAGATGCTTCTTGTGCCTGGTCAGGTGTCAAAGGGGGAGAAGCCAAGGGGTGATGGTGGCCCAGCTTCCCAGCACTGATGGTCTGAAGTCTGAGCTTTAGCCGGGTCCAGACGCTGGAAAATTCAGCTGTTTTGATCGAGGGTTCCTGGAGGGACCGGTGAGCCGCGCCAGCCGGAGTCCCAGGGACTGGTGTAACCCGAGGCTGAGAAGAGAGGCCTGGGACTCCAGAGGGCTGGTGATGCCGGAAGGTGTGCACAGGCGAGGGGTGCAGGAATTCAAGCTTGCAAAGAGCTCTAGGCAGGCCAGCTCTTCTTTTCTTTTTGCTCTTTCATGCTAATTGTGTACCATGTGCATATGGAGTTTGGAGTTTATTTTATCACAGTGTAAAAGTAATGCTGGCCACTTCCGGAATCGATTACCTGCTCTGTTCTTTGCTTTATTCGATTAACACGCATTTACTGAGACCCCACCTCAAACTACCCAAACAGTGAGCAATTGGCACCCTGCCGCCCTCCTGCCTGGGAGGGAGCTTCCAGAGAGAGATCTGTAAAATTGAGTTGTGTGTTATTTCTAATGGTAATACTTTTTACTATTCACAATAAAGAATAGTAAATGATAGTTACGTAAGTCAGTGTTTCTTAACCTGATATCAGTATTTTTATTGCTTAGTATTTCTTTAGACATAATTCAGAGGCCCATGCGAAGTCACACAGATTTGGGCCTAAACAAAACAAGACCTCAGCAATCACACAATGAAATCTTATTTACAAATAAGAGAATTTAGGCCCAGAGCAGTTGAATTACTTCATATTTTCTCAGTTAAGATTTTTTTTTTTGATACTAAGAATCAAACCCAGGGATGCTGAGTAACATCGCCAACCCTCCTACCCACTTTTTTTTAAAATTCCTCCCCATTTTACAAACTTTTTAACGTTGAGACAGAGTCTTGCTAAGTTGCCCAGGAGGGACTTGAACTTGTAATCCTCCTGCCTTGGCCTCCCAAAGTATGGGATTACAGTATGTGCCACCATGCCCAGCTAGGATATTATTGTAATTTTCACCTGAAGTATCCAGTGGCTGAGAGACTGATTCTTTGTTCAAAGGCTGCTTCTATCTGCAGAATAAACATAGTAAGGTGAAGTGAACACATGTTTGATGGGTGAGGGTGAGCACAGTCCCCACAGCAGCACTGGCATCTGACTGCCGCTGCTGGTGCTTTGCCACAGTGACTTCTATCAGCACAGTCTCTTCCTCATGGGCACCAAGTCTCCTTCTGACTGAGTTACAAGTCTGGGTTGAGCAAGTGTAAAACAGAATCCTGCTGCAAACCCACGGTATAGGGCAAAGCTCAGCATTTGGGGGAGCTTTGTTTCTAAGTGTTAAAAATGTGTGTGTGTGTGTGTGTGTGTGTGTCTGTGTGGTAGCTGTTCTAGTGAAACAGACATGGGACACTGTGGAGCTGGATCAAACGAGTTCTTTCCCTCAAGACTCATCAATAGCTACTGGGTCTTCTTATTCCCCTTCCCTACCCAGAGCATCCATGTTGCATGCAGTTTAGGAAGACTCAGTCTTTTCTTCTTTCCTACATAAGCAGAGGAGTGTGAAGCCTTCTGCGTGTTCCTCATACATTTCTCTCCCTCCTCCTGTGCCTGCTGTTTCCTGCGTGCATTCTCGTTGCATACCTGGAATACATCCTGGAGTAGCCCTCTCAACTCTGGCCATCCTGACCTTTTGTAGGAGCCCACTCAGCAGGGGGAAGTATGCTGTCTCCCTGTGACAGACTTGGGTCAACTGTCTCTCTGAGAGGTGGCTGTGTCCTGCTGTGATGCTCTCTCAGCACCATTTGGATTGTTTTCTTATTCGGATACTTGGTAGGGATACTTACCCAATCTTCCCAGGTGCCTTCTGGATTTTTCTTAATGATGGGCTCAAGGCGTTTCAGAAGGGTCTGACAGGCGTTCTTGAAAAAATAAAGAAAAGAACGTGGAAGAATTGGTGAGAGAATGTTGGTGATCGCTGATCAGGGCAGCACAACATGCTCCCGGCCCCTGGCTCCTGAGGGCTGCCAAGAGCACAGTAAAGCAGCCTTGGGATGGGAGACACCTCCTGGGTCTGTCACTGGAGGGCTTTGCTCCTCCTGGTAAGTGCCTGAGAACATGAGAAACGTCCCTCCAGTTCTCTCATGGAGCATCTGGGTTCCTAACTTCTTTCCCTCTTTCCACATCGTGGATCCACATCTTCTTCGTATTTTCCAGTCACTAGAATAATTGGAATAAGCACCTCATTTTCATTCAGATTTGTACTTTGTGGGCTGCAGCATGACATTTCATGTCCCTCTGGGTCTGACACACTGAGTTTCTGTCTGTCCTCTGTCTGTTTGTCCATTCGCCATCAAACTACTATGCTGAGGGCCGGGGCTTTGGGCTTGAAATGAGAAAATAAAGAAATTCTCTCAACGATAGTCCAGACCCCAAGGTTAGAGCTTAGATCCTGGGTCCTCGAAAGAGAAATCCGAAAGACCCCAGAAGGCAGATTAGCACACAGTCTGTGCCGATCCGCTTAAGCCTGCTCCTACTCCAAACTGGGTCGTGTGAATTCAAGGTTTCCACACACTTGTTTGGAGCCTGAACAGAGGCCTGCTGTTGGACCCCTGGGCAGCGTCCCACACAGACTGGGAGCAGGTCCTGTCGGTGGTGTCCAGGCAGCGTCCTGAGAACTCACGCCCTCTCGAGGTCCCCGCTGGACAGCGCCTGATGGATATGTGAGTGTCACCTTAGAGGCGGGTATAAGCAGACCTCTGAATTAAGGACCACGAAGCTGTGATTCCATTCTGAGATAGTGAAAATGTAGGGCTTTTTTTTTTTTTTTTTTTTTTTGAGGCAATCTCGCTATGCAATTCAGGCTGGCCTTGAACTCACTATGTAGCCCAGGCTGGCCTGGAACTCGAGGTGATTCTCCTGCCTCAGCCTCCCCAAGTGCTGGGATTACAGGTGTGTGCCACCATGCCTGGCTTTAGAGTTTTTTAAAACCATTGATTAGAAAATAAGGACAAAGGAAAGCACAGAGTGCCCAGTAGAACTTGCTGGAGGCAACATTGTAGCAGCAGCAGGGCCCTGCAGGTGGTTTCCCGCCCGTCTTGTCTGCCAGGATCAGGCTTCTGGGCATCACAATCAGCCCCTCTCACACAGAGGCCGGGCGTGCGGCCCCCACGATGCTGCCTCCTACCCCGTGCATGGTGGACGTGGCACGGGATGGGCTCTGCAGACAGGTCTGGCGTGGAGTGACAGCGTCACTTCCTCACGGGCCCTCTGTGCTCCGCCGGTCTGGGAGCTGGCGACGGGCCCCTCTGTGCGGCTGGTGTCGGTGGGAGCCGTGACTTGGCGCTCTGTTTGCCCTCAGGGTCACCCGCCCCGTGAATGTGCCCCACCGCAGGCGCCGGACTCCTCAGACACAGCCGCCTCCTGGCCAGCTGCAGCCCGTGTCCATCTGGGAATCAAGAGGTGGGGACAGATGGGGACCAGGACAGATGGACACAACAGGTACCTGCACGGCCCTGCCGTTGACGTCGGCGCCGATGGACGCTGCCGTGGCCACCGTGTTTGGCACAGTCGCCGTGCTGGTCTCCTGGATGTGCAGACGGGACATGGGGACCTGCAGCTCCCGGCTGGCCACCTGCGGGAAGGAGATGCATCACACTCTTGGGGACTTGGGAAAGGGTGAGTCATCTTTGGTGTAAGAATGACTGTTTTAAGTCACTTCCATGACAGCCTTTGAAGCCTACACACTGTTCTTTACAAACATCCAAGCTACTTCTCAGCAGGCCCTCGCACTGGGGTAAGGAGCCTCCTCACGATGTTGCCCTGAGGCTTGTTCCAAGTGGAGTGGTCAGGGTGCTAAGGATCCTCAAGGTCGCGGCTAGCGGGGGAGAGAGGAGACTTTCAGGCCCTCACTCAGAGAGACAGAGAGAGACAGAGGGAGGGAGACAGAGAGTGACAGAGAGAGACTGATTAATTGGACTGCTCGGCCGACTCAGAGTTTGTTGTTTTCAGTCTCAGAAGGACTTGGAATGACTTCGTCGTCTCTCTTGCCCTCATCTCAACTTTAGCTTCTTACTCATTTTCTTCTATTTGTTCCCATTTGCTCATATTCCTCTAATGTTTGCTGTTCACTTTTTAATTTCCTATTCTTTTTCTTCTACTTGCTGTCCCTCTCCCTCCCTCCCTGCCTTCCTAAATTTCGAGACATGGTCTCACTAAATTGCCCAGGCTACCCTTGAACTTGTGATCCTCCTGCCTCAGCATGCCTAGTAGCTGGGATCACAGGCATGCACTGCCATACCCACCTATTTTTCCAGTTTCTCTAGGAAACATACAGAAATTAAGATATTTAATGGAAAAGAAATGAAAAGGAAAGAAATGAAAGGGAAAGAAGGCAGGAAAGAAAAACGCGTTCATCTTACTGTTATCATCTTTTAGTTTTTGCAAAATCCCTACTCAAGATGTCGGAAGGTGTATTCCAGGGCCTGTCCTCAAATCCCAATATTCTGACCCATATAGTTAAGCATTAAATTTTCCCAGACAGACGCAACATTGAAAAAATAAAAAGACAATGTCCTTCTTTCTTAGACGTGCAGACCAAAGGGAATGCGTTGGCTCACAGACTCGGAGGGACTGTGGTCTGGGGTCAGAGCAGCTGTATCTGGCGCTTCGCAGGCTCATCAGGGTCCTCGCTGAGCTTGGCCACGTTCTCTATGGCGGTGGCTGGGCTCTGTCTGTGGCACAGACCTGCCACGACTTCTGCCGACAGCACAGACAGCTCGCCCCTCTCCCAGTAGAGCTGTGCTCGCAGAGGGACGCTGGTGGCCGGGCCGCCACCTTGGGAATGGGGCAGGTCAGGGCCTGGTCCGAGCAGGTGAGGGGCTAAGACCCTGAACCCACGAGCCCTCGGGCCGTGCGGAGGGTGGGGCAGGGTGCTGCACATGTGTGATCACAGGCTGAGCCGTCCGTGTGGCAGGAAGGACTCAGGATCGAGGACGGTGCCTTTCCTCTCAGGTTGTGCTTTTTATTCTTCCCACTTTGCATCTGTGGGTTCTTGCTAAAGCGACCTCTAGAGGCCACAGGCTGGGGCTGCTGGGGAGACGCTCGCCCTCCACATCGAGGGGAAACACTGCGGTCTGACAGTGCCGGGGAAAACGCACAGTCAGCCTTGTCGGGCTCAGAACAGAGCAGCCAAGAGCCTCGCACCTTCAGTGTGGGCTTCCCACCTGTGCTCTGGGCTCAAATGGGTAGGCACCCACAGCCCTTGGTCACCAAGGCTGGTCAGTGCCTGTGGGCCCTGCTGCTCTGGCCGCTGTGTTTTACATGGAGGAAGCTATCTTCTCAACCAAATGAATACTGAGAGTCATCATTCACCCTAAAAGATGAGTCTCAGCCAGGCTTAATCCCAGCACAGTGGGAAGCTGAGGCAGGAGGATTCCTAAGCCAGAGTCTGGCCTGGGCAATTTAGTGAGACCCTGTCTCAAAATAAAAAGGGCAGGGGGTGCAGTTCAGCATGGAGGCCCTGGTTTCCACGCCAGTACTGGGAGAAGAAGAGAGGAGCTTCAGTTTTGTCAAGCCACAGTGTCTGGAGCCTGGCGGCCTTCCCGGACCTGGTACCTGCAGCATCTTGGTGTGGATGCCCTGCCCCAGCTCGTTCCCGCCGTGGGCGACCAGCACAGACCCGTCCATGTAGACATGCACCAGTGCTGCTGCCTGCAAGATAGCCCAGGGGTGCAGCTCAGCGCAAATATGCCGTGGGAGGCTCCGGACAAGGAGCGAGGGCCGGGCGAGGTGGCGCGTCCTGTCCTCCCTACTCCATGGGAAGCTGAGGCAGGAGGGTTGCAAGTTCAAGCCCAGCCCGGGCAACTCAGAGGTTTAACAAGACCCTGTCTCCAAAACAAGACAGACAGACAGACCGGGGCCATATCTCAGCACCAGGGCCCTGGGTCCCCACCTGAGGGGGAGACGCCAATCTCATGGAGCCGGGTATTTCTGTATGTGTATGTGTGTGTGTGTGTGTGTGTGTGTGTGTGGAGGGTGGGTGCGCACAGGAGCCAGCTCTCAATACACAGAGCCCTCCTGTGGTCAGAGCCCCTGTGGCTGGGTTTCGACTTGGTGTGCAGCCATCTGCACAGCTTGCCGGGCACGACCTCCAGGGCTTCCAGGGGAGTCGTGGTTCCCTCAGGCTGTCTGGGGACCTGTCTGAATGCTGCCCTTCCTCTTCCTTTGGCAAATGTACCTGGGAGGATGCCTAGTCCCCACTGCCACCTCCGGGTTCTGGGAGGGACTGGAAGCCGGCGGTTGGGCAATGGAGACACAGCGGTGGAGGGACCCGGCCCGGAGAAGCCTGCTGCCTGGCTCTGAGGTCCCAGAGTGAAACTCAGCTCGGTGGCATCACGAGGTCCTGCCCCCGTGGAATGGTGTGTCACCCTGGGAACCTCTTTCCCGCTGGTCCTGTTAGCTGTCCCTGCAGCCGGGCAGCTGGGGGCTCCGCTCTTCTCCCCAGAGACTGTGGTGTCCTTGGCACGGACGTGGGTGACTGTCCCACATCGCATGGCAGGAGGGACGCACCTGGTGGTAGCTGGTGGCCGCAAAGCCGACTGAGAACTTCATGGGGATGGCAGCGATGCCCCGCTTCCTCCAGTGGCTCTGCTGGTTGAAGGCGTCCACCTGCGCCCGCCTGGTGTGGAAGTCGGCCTGCTCCAGGCACTTGGCCCAGCAACGGCCCAGTGGCTCGGGGCTGAATGTCTGCTTGTAGATGGTCTTGTCCACCGTCCTGTACATGTTCTTCTCCCTGATCTGAGCCGGGAGGGAAGCCGTCAGCAGCTACTGGGAGTGGTAACAGGTGAGGAGGGCCACAGAGCCTCTGCCCAGAGCGGCTGTGTGTGTGTGTGTGTGTGTGTGTGTGTGACTACAAAGGGTAAAGAGAACGAATGGCACAGTCATAGTCCCAGCTCTTCAGGAAGCTGAGGCAGGAGGGTAGCAAGTTTGAGCCCAGGCTGGGCAAGGTGGCAAGATCATGTCTCAAAAAATGAAAAGGGGTGGTGACGTAGCTGAGGGCAGAGTGCTCGCCTGGCACACACGAGGCTTTGCGTTTAATCCTCAGTACTGTAAAAAGGGGGAAGAAGCAAAGGTAGAATAATACACATGGAAATGTGAACAAGAGTCACTCTTGCCCAATCAGAAGGGCAGTGATACAGAGGAGATTTACCTTTTACTTCATGTGATTTGGATTTTTAAAAGCAGTAATTATTTATGTATAAACTCGAAAAAAAAAGAAAAAAGGACAATTATTGCACAGTGAGAGAGGGCATCAGGTGGGGAGGTGAATTCTTTCAGGTGACTGTTAGTTTCTACTGAATTCTGAGCGAGGACTGATTTGTGTGGGTCTGCTCTCCGCCTTGCTGATTCTTCACCAGCCTCGGTCATGGCCTTGATTATGACCTTGCCTTTTCTTTCTTTGTTCTTCTTTTCTTTTTCTTCTCTCCCTTTATTCTCTCGCAGCACTGTGTCTTGAACGCAAGCTCCGAGCACTGAGCTACATTCCCAACCTTTTCTTATTTTTAGTTTTGGGACAGGGTCTGGCTAACTCACTAAATTGCCCAGGCTGGACTTGAACTTGCAGACCTCCTGGCTCAGCCTCCCATGCCTCGCTGCAACCTTACCTTTTCTGGTGGAAGGCCACACTTGGCTGCCACGGCTGTGATGCACGATTCTGTTACCAGCACTCCTTGTGGGAAGCCAAATCCCCGGAAGGCTGTATTGGATGGTAAATTTGTCATGCACGCCCGGCCCCGGAACCTGAGGTTTCGGATTTTATATGCATTTTCCAGCTTTAGTACGAGAAATTCTGTTACCTGCAGTAAAGGAGATGATATTCACATATACTGGATACCACCCCACCACCCCATCCCTGAAAGTCCGGAGTTGAGCAGCTTGTGAAATCTGTTGACTGCTCGGGAGGCACAGTTGAGCCTCGCCTGGGACTCCGTGTTCTCGGCACACAGCAGGTTTCTTTTCTTACCTTTGTATTTGCAGTGCGCAGTGACCGCCCTGCTCATGGGGGCTGGCGTGTGTGCATAATGCATCTTAATTCTCTTTATGCCCCTCACCCCTTCCCTCTTGGTTCCCTTCCTATTTGCAAAGGATTGCTCTCCCTGTTCCTATGTCCTTTCATTTTGCTCTTTTTTAGACTTGAGGTTTCTCAGATAAGGGAAGCCCTGTGACATTTAAGCGTCACCCGAGGTCTCTGGCCACCTACCACCTCCGAGTCGTCCAGCGTGCAGCCCCCATTAATGTAGCACTCGATGTCCAGCGCTTCGATCCGCCCGCTGTTCGTGAAGCCCACCTGGCACAAAGAGGGGCATCTATCTTGCTGTCACATCAAATGTGTGACGCCCACTGCGGGTCCCAGCGCCCCCGGGCAGGGTGGAGCAGAGGCTTCCTGCGGGCTCCGTGCCTGACTTCTGCGCATGCTGCCTGGCTGCAGGGTCACAGGGGAGCCCTGGAGTCCTGCTCGCCCCTGGCGTGTAATCACCACCCGCCTCCTTATTCTTAGAAGATTCTCCTCCTTTTTGCTAATTTGCTGTGTGTCCTCAGTGGAAGTGGGATGTGTGTCTACACAGTACCCGGCTCATGAACGCTTCTGTTCCTGATAATTCCGTCCACAGACAGAAGCGTTTTGCTTCCCTTTGAAAACTGCATAGTGTGATGAACACGCCAGGGCTGTCTTCCTCAGAACTGTGGGATGAATTTGGTTTGTGAACCAAGGCGCCTCTTTTGTATGTATTTTTTTAGTATTGGGGTTTGAACCCAAGGCCTTGGCTTTGCGCTACATCTCCAGTACTTTATTGTTTTAAATATTTTTTATTTTGCGGGAGTTGGTGGGGATCGAACTCAGGGCCTTGTGCTTGATAGGCAAGCGCTCTACCACTGAGCTAATTCCCCAGCCCCATTCCCAGAACTTTAAAATTAAAAGAATTTTTTTTTTTTATTTTGAAGCAGAGTTTCACTAAGTCACTACATTGTCCAGTCTGGGTTTGAACTTGTGATCCTCCTGCCTCAGCCTTCCAGAGTGCTGGGATAACATGTGTGCATCTATAATATGGCTATTTCTTTAAAAATATTATAAAACTTGGAAATCTGCAGATGTCAACTTCTCTCTTTAGTTTTATTTCATGTTATAATTATCAAAATATTAACAATCTAGAACATTCTTATTGGTATTACTGCAACAATCTCGTAACGGTGACAGAAAGCCGAGTTTATAATCCAGGCCAACACCGAAGGGTGCGGCAGCCGCGACGGTCCCCGGTGAGGGTGTCCTGGCCCGGGAGGGCAGACGGCTGTGAGCCCCGCTCTTGCTAACGACAGAAGTTGCCAAGGCTGGGGGGGAGAAGCTGGGCTGCCGCGGGAGGCCGTGGGACTCGGGGGTGGCGAAGGCCCGGAGGAGCCAAACCACGCGTGTGCACACGTGGTCCTCGCGCAAGACGGCACCACACGCCCGAGTCGCCCTGGAGCCACCGTAACGTCCACGGGCAGAAAGCCGCGTCGTCCATAGATGGCAGCGGCGTTTCAGCAGTCTTCACTCACAGTAGTGTAAGAATGCCACGAGTGTGGTTTGAAGCAAGTTAAAACCCACTTGTGAGAGGAGCGTTTTTTCCTGTCTGCAGAGATTTTGTGAACTTTCACAATAATTTAGTGGAAAACTTTACAAAAAGCAATTTGCAGTTAAAGTGGTCACATTGTCTCCAAACATTTCTACAACAAAATAATATTTTTAGAGCTCGGCATGGTGGTGGCACACGCTGTAATCCCAGCACTGGGGAGGCTGAGGCAGGAGGATCGCTATGAGTTCAAGACCAGTCTGAACTACACAGTGAAATCGCCTCAAGAAACAAAATAAAAGTTTTTTCTAGTGAAGAAGTTTTGGTATAACGATGTTTGTAACTTCTTTCAGATTTTTTTGTCTTTGAGGAACCAGTAATTTAAGTCCTCATTCTTCAAGCAGTGCATTTATATTACTTCAATTCCAATTTTCCTCATTAAACATTTACATGATTACTCACTAGACTAAACATTTATCATAAAATGCTGTGAATATTCCACCACACAACATTTTCATTTGATATCTGAGGTGCTAACACGGTTTTAGAATTTAACAAAACCAAAATAATAGAACAGGACAAAGCCACTCGAATAAGATGAAGTACTTCAACAATTTTATCTTAACACTCACTTTGTATTTTCCAAATAGTGGGTGCCGTCCCCCAGTTATTAACATATCATCTTCACGATCCAGGACGAGACGAACAGGACGACCAGTTCTAAAGAAAACAAATCTTAGACTCCCTGTCCGTGTCCCCACCCACCCACTTGTTCATCCATCCCTTTATGGAGCTCCCTGCTCCCGTCCACCCTCTAGCCCATTTCCCCAGCCACCCACAGTCCGGCCTCCTGCTCATTTGTGCCATCTAGCTACCTAATCACCTCCCACCACTGTGCACGCTCTTGCCCACCCACTCATTTACCCATCTGTCTACACTCTCTCCCCTCCCTCCTTCCCTCCCATGTAGATTCGCCTGCTACACGCAAGGTGCTGGGCACTGATATGAATTAGTGTGCAAATAGATCATTGTGGTCTCTGTGGTCCATGACTCAGTGGTTGAGGACCTCGCTAAAGGGCATGATGTCTCCATATTCACCCAGATCTGGCCACTTCGCTCATTTGGTTACCAAGGAGAGGGGGTAAAAGGCGAATGCGAGTGAACAACAGTACTGGAAAATGTCAGTTAGGCACAGCGCTCAGGTCCATTCCCTGCCAGTTCTAAACCAGTGGGCTGGCATGCAGAGGCGGGAATCCCCCCATCCCTTCCCCCTTCCTTCCTCCCTCCCTCCCTCCCATCCTTGCTCTGTGGTGCTGGCAACCAAACGCAGACCTCAGCCTGCTAGGCAGTTGCTCTACCACTGAGCTACACCCCCAACCCATCTTTTTATCTTTTAAAATTTTATTTGTTTGTTGACGCTGGGGCTCAAACTCAGGGCCCCAGGCATACTAGGCAAGTGCTCTACTGTGGAGGCAGGAACTTCCCGGGGAGTTTGGGGTCAATGCTCTGGGGTCACTCAGCTGTGGTGCCCGACAGCTGTGAGTTCAGCCTGGACCCCACACCTGGAGCACAGTCAGCCTGGCGGTTTAAACACACTGAGGCCAGGCAGTAGTGGGTGGCCTACGGCTCCTGGTGGGACTCCTGGCACGGGGCCTCCCTGGTCACTGGCTCCTGTGGGTGTGAGCAGATGGGCTCAGAGCCTGCTGTCCCCACCCTGAGTGCGTCTGGACCTGGCTCTGAGTCACACCGAGTGCCTACACAAAGGAGGCAGGGACCGGGGGCCAGAGGGACAGCCCACAGCACGTGGCGGAGCGATAGGAAGGGTGCTGCCTGCTGGGTAGGTGTGCATGGCTGGAAGCAGAGACGCTGCCTGGAGCCCCGTGGAGGGAGTTGCCTCTTGTCCCTCGGGGGCACTCGGAGGCCGCAGCTTCCCTGAGCGTGGGACAAGGCTCAGACCGCGTCCCAGGAAGGGGGGGCGGAGGCAGAGTTGGGGACTAGCACACGGCAGCCCCACACAGGGGCATTCCCTGGGACTCTGGGGTGTGAAGGGACAAGGTGGAATTTTCTACCTCGTGCTGGGAAGGGCAGGAAGGTGGGCGGGTGTCGTTACCCGCGTCCTGTGATGAAGCAGGGATGCGCCACACCCCCAGCACATGCCGGCACTGTGACCTGTGCCCGGCCACTGACTGTCCCAGCTCTGCGCGTGGCGCCCGTGTCCCTCGAGTGCTCACTTGATGGCGCCCACTGCTGCGATGGCCCCGAAGGTGGCTGGCCTCCCCACCTTGCCCCCGAAGCCTCCGCCCACGCGCTTCACATGGCAGGTGACCCGGTTGAGGGGGATGTTCAGGGTTGAGGACACTGTTTTCTGGAAAAGGGAAGGTGTGTAAGGGGGAGAAGCTTTCTGTCTCTTGAAACAGCCCTTCCGGCAGAAAATGGGGGGGTCACAGGGCCAGCTGACAGAGGAGGGTGAGTTTGCAGCTCAGCCCCCGAGGCTGAGACGGGCAGTAAAATGCGCTGTGAAGTGCGGGGCTGGTTCCAGAGGCGTCTCCAGCAATGCCGGGTACACTAACAGCGCCGTGGTGGCGTCCAGCCCAGAGTTTAATCTGAGCCTGATGCAAGTGAGCTGACTTCAAATCCGAAGTGACCACGGCTGCCTTTTTATTTCTTGACATGACAAGAAAAAATTAGGAGGTTCTGAGGTCTTGCTGCCTTATGCACGTTCAACGCTTGGATTCTGAATTTCTGCAGTAAGATGGCCACCAGCGGATGCCTCACCTGCACGAAGGCTGGGTCCTGGGTGGACACATAGATGTCTAGCTCTTGGTCCTCAGCCTTTGGAATAACGAGCACCCTCTGTGTTTCCATGTAGAAATGCTCCTGCCCCCCGACATGCACCTCTCCTGTAAGCCAAGCACAGGAAGACGAAAGGCATGTGGGCCGGAAGCTGCCGTCTCAGGGAGCTCCAGAGCTGGTGGCCCTAAGTCGTTCCCACCAAGGAGCCAGGCATCTGTCCAGCGGCTCCTGAGGGCCACTGTGTCAGAGACCACAGCTCCAGAAGGTTCTGTTCCTTCCTCTGCCCCAGACTCACCAGAATCTTTATTCCGTTGCTCCCTACCCTGCACCCCAAATGCAATACACACGCGTGTACACACGCGATGTGAGAGGAGCGGGTAGGTTTGGTGAAACCCCGAGATCAGAGGAAGATCTTTCTGAGGGACCACACAGGCAGGCTCCGGTCGGGTTCAGAGTCTACGAGGCACCCCGAGGCGCTCACCTTCCACGACTTGGTCCACCTTCTCAAACACCTCCTCAACATTTCCTTGCTCAAGCTTTTTCTCAGGGCAAAGGAAGGAGTTGTGCTTTATGGCATCCTGAGTATAGAGAACAAAAAAGCCAGTGACTTCCCCCTTTCCCTCCATTGGAGGTTTGTTCTAGCAAAAGCTGGCAACCCCCACGTCCCCATCTCCTGAATGCTGAACGGGCCGGCAAGTAGTCGCTGGCTGCGGAGAAAGTCTTCCAGTTCCCCGGAGAAAGCCAGTGAGGCGGGTTAGGGAAGGGCGGAGGAGGCATGGCTGCCTCCTGGTGGCCACGGGGAGCGCAACGCTCCTCCACCAGGCCGCTCTGCTGGGCTGTTTCTGCCCTGGAGCCAACCGCAGACCGAGGCTTCTAAAAACTGTCAGCCAGAATAAACCTTTTAAATCTGGTTGCCGGGTGTTTGTCCCAGTGGCAGGAAAGTGCCTGAAGCATCCGTGTCATGGCCAGGATTTCGGCAGTCACAGTGGACCAAGATGTGACCTGGAAGGCGTGCGCGGTGGAGCAGCGGGCCAGGAGGCTGGACTCCTGACGCACAGGACCACACGCGGTGTGCCTCCGTGACTCTCCCCGCCTCTGGGACACGGTGCCCACGACTGAGGGGAGCAGGGTGGATCCTGGCTCGCAGTTTGTGGGGCGCCGTCTGCTGCGGGCTGGCCCTCAGGCAGGGCGGAGGGGCGAGGTGGAGGGGAGCCCGGCTTAGTGTGGCGGCAGGAAGCCGGGAGCATCGAGGGAGGAGCTGGGAGGAGATGAGCCCGTCCAGGCCAGGCCCACGGGGCCCCCTCCTCACAGCAAGGCAGCTCTGAGCCCCAAGATCTAACCTCCTATGAGCACTTGAGGCTTTGGGGTGCCTAGATGAAAACCATGAAACTCCACCTGACAGGCTCATGCAGGCCCTATTACGGCTGAAGGCTGCCAGCCCTAGGGCAGCTGGCCGAGAGGGGCCCTCAGGCCAGTGAGGCAGGGAGCAGATCTATCATTGGAAGAGCAGGTTTGACGCAAACACACACACTCTGGACTTCTGCTTTCTGCTGGGGCGACGACGCCCTGCATACAGGCCTTCCGTCCTGGACTTCCTGGACTCCTGACCCGTGTGAAATAAGTTTTTGTTCGTTATAAATCCCCAGTTCTCAGGGATTCTGTTGAACAGCACCATGCAGACGGAGATGCTTCATGAGCTCTGGGCTGACTGCTTCCAGACTCTGGGAACATGGGAGGGAAACTTCTGGTCTGGTCTTTTATTTTCTCCTGTCACTTGGAGCCAAAGGTAATTGCGACTCACAGAAGTGACACCTTTCAGAGAAAGCAAACCAACACCAAGGGAAAAGTCACGTCCCCAAATGGGTCCTGCTTGGGTAGGCTTACTGGGGCTCATGGCTCTCTGGCCACAGAGGGAGGCGGCCAGCCCTGGCCTCACCTGAATGCTGAAGATGACGGGCTCCAGGTCCTCATAGGCCACCCTGACCTTCTCAGCTGCTCGCTTCGCCTGCACGTCGGTCTCCGCCACCACAGCACAGATGATCTGGCCCACGCACAGCACCTGCAGACCGCACATAGATGCTCGGGGGAGGGGACAGGCCAGCCCGGCCTCGCTAGGCTGGTGCCTTAGACCTCGTGGGAGCGGGGAATAACTGTGGAGTCAGAGGTACATGGTGACACCATGCCATCTCCTCTAGCCCTGGTGCTTCCCGACTCCTGGAGAGTGGATGGAGATGTCAGGGTGGGAGGCTGGAGCCCAGCACCTCCACCTCCAGCAGAAGAGCGAGGCGTGGCCAGCTGCCTGGTGGCCATCCCCACAGAGGCATCAGGAAGGTGTGTCGCATGCGTACCTCATCCACAGCCATCAGCCTGTCATCCTTGGCACCGTTGGTGCCTGGGATGTCCTCAGCCATTATCACATCGATCACCTCAGGGAGCCCAAGAGCCTCGGATGGATCCACTGACCTGAGCACAGAGAGGGGCTGAGGAAGCAGCCACCAGCAGCCGGGGCGCCCGGGAGGGAGGAGCGGGTGGAGACAGCGCCTGAGCCAGCACACGGCTGGCTGTGGCCAGGGCCCAGGGGAGCGGCCAGGCAGGCATGGCATGAACAAAGGGAGCGTTCCTGGGAGCAGCAACTGGCGGTGAGGTGGGCATTTCAGTGTCTGGCCAGCTCCCTGCTGGGGGCTCTGTGGGGCTCGGGAGGAGACCTGGGCCATAGCCATGCTGGTCTCCCTCGGGGTCCTTTCCGATCCCCTCCTCCCTTGGTGCCGTGCCCTTTCCAGTTCGGCGTCCTCCGGCTCAGGAGATTGCAGGGGAAGGGGGTATATTCCCACGAGGACACTTCCCAAGGCTCCACAGCTCTCCGAATACTTACACGATCTTTGCGTGAGGCCTGGTACTTGTCACCAAGGCCATGAACAGCTCTTTGTCCACCCTGGGGAGGTCGTCACAAAACACGGCTTCCCCTGTGGCGTGTTTCAGGCCGGACAGGTGCATGACGGGGCGGCCTACTGGGTCTTGGGGCGGCTGCTGAGGATCCACCCTCTGTGGGGAAGACAGACAGTGAGACCATCTGCCTCCCAGTGGCCTGGCCAGCCCCAGCCCTCCGGAGCCCCTCGGGTGACCATGGCGGCGTGGGTCAGAGGCTGTGTGTGACGAGGAGGTGACATGACTAGATGGGGAGCCGTTTCAGTCACGTGGTAACACCTTGGATGGGGCCAACCTTCTGGGGATGCGATGAGGCAGGGGAAGAGGCTCCACCTTCTCCCCTGGAGGCGCCTCCGGTCCCTTTGTTTAGTGACTCAGAGAGCCCCTGTCCCGCTCCTGCTACGAAGGACGCCCTGGGGAAGGTGATGGAAACCCACTGACCTGGTACGTCTGCACGCCTCGGGGCAGGGCAGCTGGGAAATCCTCCAGTGCGCTGAGGAGCCGGTCCGGGAGCTGGGGGCACTGCCAGCCATCCTGAGGGATGGTTCAGTGGTGAGAAGAAGCTGGCCAGTCTCCTCGGGCTGGACCAGGCTTCGGGGAGAGTGACTGGACTCATGTGTCTGGCGGCCTGGGGACCACGGTCCTCACTGCCTGCTGGGTCCCCCTCGTGTGACCCTCCCCCGTGCTTTCTTACACAGGAGGACATGAAAGAGCTGGTTGGATCTGCTGCTGAGTCACCGCAGAGGAAGAGGCCAGCCAGGGAGCTGGGGGGTGTGTGCGTGTAGACGGCTGGCTAAGCCATTCAGAGCAAGCGGGGGCCCACAGAAGGGCCCAAATCCTGATTGCCCTCCCAGAGCTCAGCCCTCCTGGAGAGCTGCAGGGCTAGAAGGTCGCCCTGGGTGTTGCCGGGCCCCCCTTAGCCAGTGACAGGCCGGTGCTTTAGGACAGTGGTGATGGGCTGGGGACCTGGGTACAGGGTAGGTGAGCTGTGATCACGGGCAGGAGGGTGGGGAGGAGGAGAGGGAGCGGAGCAGGTTTTGCTTTGCTGAATTTATTTCAGATGTTCACAGTCAGGACATATAGAAGGCGATTTGAATATTAGTATACAAGTATACTCTTCTTTGGGGAAATAGAAATTTACTTTACATATCACATGAGTATTAAACTCTAGAATAAGCAAAAGTAATCCACAGTGACCTGTGCAGGCCAGCAGCTGCCGGGGACGTGGGTGAGGATGTGGCCGGGGAGGTGGGAGTCCCTGGGGTGGTGTTCCCACTCGGTGCGAGGTGCTGGATGCCCCGGGGCACGCAGCTGTCAAAATGCTGAGTTTGCACATGTGGATTAGATTTTTGTAAACTATGCTTCAACACAGTTTACGGTTAAAGAAAAATCTGCACCCCGGAGCCAGAGGTGTGGGTGTTCAGTGCAGGGAAGGAACAGAGCAGACGTCTATGGCTGGACCAGGATGGGTGACAGGCGACAGCCAGGCCACTCGTGGGACATTTGCAAAAGGCCTGGGGAGTCTGGGAGCTCTGGTCTGCAGATAGCTGGTGCAGCCCGAAGTTTGGGATCACTGCGTCCTCCACAGTGTGAATGGTGTCCTGGACCCAGGACCTCGGAGTGGGAGTTCCCCAAGCAAGAGAGGGTATGTTTTATTTTGTATCCCCTCCCCACACTAGGGATTGGACCTAGGGATACTCTGCCACTGAGCTACACCCCCAGGCCTGTTTTATTTTTTTGTGAAGTTGTTCGTTCTGGTCTTAAACTTGCTACCCTCCTGCCTCAGCCTTCAGTGTAGCTGGGGTTACAGGCATGCGCCACAGCGCCCAACAGACAGGATTTTACTACAGAGACTATCAAGGTAAATGAGGTCCTCAGGAAGGGCTCTGATCCAGTTTGCCAGGGGGTGAAGAAGGGGACAGTGGACATGGTGGGGGTGGGGTATGAAGGCAGGGATAGGATGAAGCTTCTCCATCTGGGCAAACCCAAAGTTTGCCAGCCAACCCCTGAAGCCAGGTGAGCAGTGTGAGCAGAGTGTCTCACAGCCCCAGGGACCTCTGCCCATCCTCGATTGTGTGCTGGGAAACGATGCACACTCACACTCAGGGTGCTCGGGAGCCCAGGGAGCCACTGAGTCTTCAGCTCCAGCAGGACCTGCAGGTAGAACCTGAAGAGGAAGCTGACGAGCAGGGTCCTCCTGAACTCCACCCTGCCGCTGGGGGCCGACCCGGGGATGGCGACCTCGCCCAGGACCAGCCTGCAGGCCTCGTCCAGCGTCTCCTCGCTCCAGGACCTGGAGGTGGGGGGCAAGGAGCCATTCGAAGGGCCACCTGAGCTCATGGCATCCGTGAGACACAGACGCAGGGAACTCAGGGTCAGCATCAGGGCCCAGAGGGCTGGACGGGACCTGCTCCACCACAGGCAAACCTTGCTGGTGCAGGAGAGCGCTGGATGTGACCACGAGGTCACCGTCTCCGCATACAGGACAAGACTCGGGTCTGGGTGCTGCCTAGCTGAGGGTGTGGAGGGCAGCGGGCTGGACGTTTGGCTCTGGGCCAGGCAGAGGAGACCCCCACTGGCAGCACCCAGGTAGCCAAGGTCACTCAGTGAAATCCCAGAGAGAAGGGGCAAGATTTGGGGCGGGATCTCCGCCGCACCAGGTGGCCATGCTCCCACTGTCCCCTCGGCCCAGTGTGGCCCCGGGACGGCTCAACGTTCACCTGCCCAGGAGCTGCTGACAGGACCGGGGTGCCATGACTGTGGTGGTGCCCACCCCGCTGTAGGCGATGCTCAGGTCCTCGATGGCATCGGTGCCCTCCTTGATCAGCACACGCATGCCAGCGCTCACGTGCGGCACGGCGTTCTGCTGAGCCTGGGCCTGCCGGAAGCTGGACACGAATTCCCACTGTGGAGACAAAGCCACTGTGGTGAGGATGAGGAGACACAGGGCACAGCTGGCACAAGCCGAGGACGCCGGGATGCCCTCCTGGGCAGAAGTGTAACTTAGCTACGACCTGCTCCCCGCTGGAGCCGTCTGGCCTCAGGCTGCTCTGTGTGTGCATTCGTGTGCATACGTCTGTGCAGTGTGCGCTTGTATGTGTGTGATGTGCATGCATGTGTGCATGTGTGCACGAGTGTGTGTGCACAGTGCATGGAAGCCTGTCTTCTTGGATTCTGGCACAGCCTCATGGAGAGGCTGAAGGTCAGGAAGAGGGCCCTGGACTTCCTCCATGACAGCCAGTGGCCTTGAGGGGTTCTGGACCCTTGTGCTCCACGAGCTGGGCGTGGCAGGAGTGTGGGGGGACAGAAACCCGGATGCCTGCTCCCCGACGGCCAGGTGGGGAAGTGGGGCCATGGAAGCAGGGCTGCCCTGCTGCTGACACAGCTGCCCTGTTGCACCAGAGTGGCTGTCTGGGGGCCTGGAGCTGATCCACCCACGTGGCAGGGTGCCCCCCTGCCATCTGTTTCACACTCCTAAAGGTGACCAGGTGACCGGACTTCATTATCAAAAGGAGAAAAAGTCCAAAGGCCCCAGCAGATTCTGACCTTCCGGGAGTGGGGGATGTGCACGGACTCCAGGATCTCCCCGGGCCACAGGCCTGCGCCCTCCACTCCCGCCAGGAAGTGCTCGTCCAGGGGGATCTGCCTCGTGCTTGCTGTGGGGAAGATGACACTCTGCGGCCATGACCTTTACAACGTCCCAGGGAGGAGAGCCGCCCTCCTCCTGTCCTGGGAGCCAAGGCCCTGCCCACACTTAGCTCCCAGTTGTGCTGGCCCCAGCACCCTGGTCGCTCTGCCTGCAGGCTGCAGGCATGGGTCTCATCTTCCGGCAGTGCTGACCCGGTGGACCAACCAGGACCCGCACGCGGGGACCGAACTCAGGTGTTACTCAAGGGACAGGGATCTGCCCCCACCCTGGACATGGCTTGGCCCATCACCGTTCTAAGCCAGACACCAGCATCTCCAAAGCCAAGCTGGCAGATCCTCGAGCTCCCCTCAACCCCGGCGAGCAGAGCTGGTATGTGGCACCATGAGATGCACGTGAGTGGTCACACTAGGGTCACACTGACTCAGGGATGGCGTGGCTTCCACCCCGGCACCTGGCACTGGGCTAGGAGCATGGGCGTCACAGTGTGGGGCAGGGACCCCAAGGGGGCCCGGTTCACCTCTGCCACACCTGCTGGGGCAGAGGCCGCGCCCTCTCAGGTGGCTTGGTGACCCTGGGAGCAGGGACTGCAGCGGCCACAGGCAGCAGACAGCACAGAATATGTTAGGTTAGGGTTAGGAGGAGGAGGAGGAGGCAGCTGACTGCAGATGTGGAGCCTCTGGAGGCTGCTGGGGGTGGTGCTGGGGCAGTTTGTGACAGGGGTGAGCTGGAGCAAGACCTGCTCTGACCCAAAGCAAAGCCTCAGTCAAACCTAAGTGAGGACAAAGCTGTTCTCAGGGGTGTGCACATCCACGGCACTTACCTTCTGACCGAAGGTTGAGGGCTGCCCGACCCGCGGCGAGGATGGGGTTCAGGTCGGAGTAGCTGTGCCGGCTCATGACGTGGCCCCCTAAGGACTGAGGAGAGAGAGCCGCTCGGCCGTCGCCCCACACCCTGCGCCCAGCCCTCTGCGTGCTGCTCGCTGGTGTCCTCCTATGCAGAGGACCCGGCTCTGAGGAGAAGTGGAGGGGCCCACAGCGCGGCCGCATCGCGAGGCAGGTCCCATGTGCTACCCAGCTCCCCAGGGCGTCCTCACAGCCACCTGGCGGGGTCCACACAGGGAGGAGCCAGCCGCATCTCCGACCGGGGAGGAAGTGCCCAGCTCCTACCATCCCGTCCTCCTCGGTAGCGAGCTCCTCACTGGCTGCCGTGGCCTGGCTAGCACCCGTGAGGCGGGGGGCTCCACCTCTGAGGGCCGCCTGCTCTCTGACCCCCGCCCCACCGCACTCGGCCTCCCCGGGCCCTCACCGTGTCACCCGAATGATGGTGCCTCCGTCCCTACCGCCGTCTCCTCCCCAGTTCCCACGGGCCTGGTGGAGCCCCTGACCCGGCTGGGGCGCGCAGTTCCTTCGCGAGCGCTGTCTCGGGCAGCAGGTCTGCCCAGGGCTCTCTAAGGTGGCGTTTGGGGTGCCCGGAGGCAGCGTGTGTGTTCCGGAAATCTAAGCATAGTGCTTTCTCTTCCTGCGGCCAATTGTTCCCCTGCCTTGCTCAGATGCTCTGACACTGTTCATGGAGCCTCAGTCCAAATCTAGTGCTTTGAAAGGCCCATCACGAAATGTGTAGAATTGTGGCATCTTTTTCTCACTGGTGTGGCTGCTGAGCCACTCTGCTACTTTTACTCAGTGACATTTGCTGGTGTTTTGGCCTGCTGAAGCCCTGGGCACAGGGACTCTGCAAACCCAGCGGCCTGAGGGCTTGGGGACTCGCGGGATCCTGGGAGTGGGACAGACTTACTGCTAGGTTCCGGACCTGCTGTCCCGCAAGGCTGCGCAGGGCCTTCTTGAGGGCTTGGAGGGTCCGTGTCTTCTCCCCAGGGAGCTTGGAGATGCTCTCGGCCAAGATGTCCTGCACCTGGGCTAGGCTGCAGCTGGCGCCGATGGTCAGGCCTAGGGAGCGGGGTTCTGTTGGGGACGTCGGCTGAGGCGTTCTGCAGGGTCATCCTGGGGCTAGGTGTGCTTGGCTTGCTGGCTATGCAGGAGTCACAAGGACTCAAGGGGGACACCATGTCCACCCCAATCCCTCAGCATGAGGCTGCTGGGGGTTTCCAGGGGACCTCCACAGCCAGGGCAGGAGGCCAGGGCCACCCAAGGTAGAGAGAAGGAGGAGGGCAGCAGTGCGCAAGCGGGGTCTTCCTGAGGCTGCTGGGCTCCCCGCTGACCACGGCTGCACCGTGATTGAGGGGCCTGATCTGACTGAGGACAGCAACACGGTGGCAAAGACCACTGCTGTCCGGTCACCATCCACAGGTCTGAGAGGGACACCGGCCAACAGGACACACAGGGCCCAGGCAGCTGCCACAGGTGTCCTTGGTGCCGCTGGGTACAGGGACATTGGGGCTCCCAGGAGAGGCAGGGAGAGCAGTGAGGAGCAAGCAGGACAGGGGCGGCATGCTCTGCTGAGTGGCTGGGATAATTCAACCTTCCACCAGGGGCGCAGCCCCGCATGTGCCGATCAGCAGGATGCTAGCAGGAGCTTCAAGGCTCCTCTTCAGGAAGAATAAGGAGGGTTCAAATTGATCCTCAAAACTAAAGAGGAAGTGAAGTGTGGTGATGCACGCCTATAATCCCAATACTAGGGAAGCAGAGGCAGGAGGATTTCTACGAATTCAAGGCCAACCCTGGGTTACATAGTGATTTTTAAATTTTTAAAAATTTTTATTTATTTTTTTGGTGCTGGAGATTGAACTCAGGGCCTTGCACTTGCTAGGCAAGCTCTCTACCACTTGAGCTAAATCCCCAATCCCTACATAGTGATTTCAAGGCCTATGCAGCTACACCCTGCCTCAAAAAGCAAAACATGAACAAACAAAATGTAAGGTGGTCACCCAAACATCAGAGGTTCCAAATGCTGGCTTTAAAAATGAGTCTGCTGTCCCGGCTTGAGAATGGAACACAAGCACTTGGGTTTGGCGCCTCGTGCCCAGCAAGCTGGTGGCAGCTACGGCTGGCCTTTTCCTATCAGGGCTTGGGGCGGGCTCTGAGCTCCCTCTTGCTGGTTAATTTGGGAGACTATTTCCCTTCCCCAGAGCTGTGGTTGTGGATATTGGAATGTACTCAGCACAGCACTTCCCTGGCCCTGTCCTGCCCCCACAGTGCCCCACTGCCTCTCGTCCCAGGCTGCTCCTTCCTCTCCCTACACTCAGCAAACACTCGACTCCCCTCCGCTGTTAGCTTTCCTTGCCCTGTCCCATGTCGGACTCTGTGAAGAGCGCTTTTGCAGGTTCCGGCCCCTTCACCTTCCAGACCTTCCCCGGGAGGCTGGCTACTTCTTGATCACCACAGGTCCTGCTGGGGCCCAGTCTTTAACTTTTGCAGGAACCCTGACCTTGCCTGTCATCTCAGCTACCTGGGAGACTGAAGCAGGAGGATGGCAAGTTTGAGACCAGCCTGTACAACTTGATGAGATCCTGCCTCAGAAAAATAAAAAGTAAAAAACAGCTGGGATATAATTCTGCAGTAAGACACTTGCTCACACACCTAAGGACCTGGGTTCCATCTCCAGTACCACGAACTACACAAAGAACCCCAAACCCTAGGCTCATCTCCGAGGAGCCTGGGAAGTCCAAGTGTATTCCTTGCCACTTGGTTCTGAAGCCTGGAGCCTTCCTGGTGGGAAGAGACCAGACATGGAGTCTTCCTAGTGTGATGATGAAGGTCTGAACTCTGCAGGCCGTGGCCCGGCCCCTCTGTGAGGAGGTGGGGCAGGACAGTCCAGGACTGGAGCTGGGGCCCTGATGCCGAGTGAAGGACGTCACCAGTGCATTCAAGCTCCTGCCCTGTTCGCCCACCATTTTCCAAGAATTCCTCTCTCAGCCACTCGAGTGCAGGATGCAGAGCTCGGGGGCCACTTGCCCAGAGTGACTTCCTGCACGTTTCCTCCCCACTTTGTGGCACCTGCATGGTGGCTCCGGGGATGTTGCTGGCCTGTGCATTTCCCCACTTGCTCTTTGACCACTGTTCCCACGAGATGCTCAGCACGTGAGAGACACGCGAACCCCCCACAAAGTGGCACTGAGCTTCTGTCCCGGATGCCCCGGCCTTTTGTGCAGCGGACTCCTGCAGGTGGGCGGGGCCTGCAGGGACATCACCTGGACATCTCCTGTCCCCAGGAAGGTGTGACAAGCTGGTGTCACCACGGGGTGCACCATCACATTAGAAGATGCTTTCAAGTCGGATGTGGCATGCACAGGTCCGACCCCGGCCAGCAGGCATCCAGCGCAGGACCTTGTCGCTGCTGCCGAAAAGCCTGGCACTCACCATGGCTTGTTGTAGTCACGATGCTCAGCTCCGGGACGTGGGCAGGAGAGATGAGAACCGGGTGGGCGTGGCCTTCAGACTTCATGGTGGGGCCTGAGCAGCAAACACATTCGGGACAGTTGGAAAGAGAAGAGGCCTTTTTTGTATTGAAATTTTCCCGGCAGAGAGCAAAGGGGGAGCAGACACGTGGTGGAGACCCTGTTCTGCTCGGGTCATAGAGATGAGAGAATCGGCAGAGATGGGGGGGAACGTGTGGCATCTAAGGGGGAGACCCGTGACTCCAAGGAAAGAGTATGGCGCGGCTGCAGCGTGACCACCAACTAAAAGGCAGCACGAAGAAACTTTTCTACACATAGAGAAATGGAGAATTAGGAAGCAATAATCTTACAGCAGGGGAGCAAACAATGAGAGCTGGAGCTCCAGCTTCCCCAGCAATCCCTGAGTCCACGGTGAGTGAAGGCAGACGGGAAGGGGCGGGGAGCACCATTTTGTCTAGGGAAGAGCTCCAGGTCCAACTCAGCGGCAGAACATCAGGTCAGCCGCTTTGCTACGGAACCTCCAGAGGGAAAGGAGGGAAGGGCAGCCCAGTCACAGTAGATGGCAGCAATGAAACACCAGCTGCAGAGAACTCGGACTGTTACTGTGGCGGTCAGCAGCCGGTCTGAGCCCTGAAGGTAAAGCGCTGGAAGCTCACAGTGGCGACTTGCCTTGCCCTCAGCAGGCCTCCGCGCTCAGTGCGGTGCTGGGCAGACTGCCCCTGAGCATTCGTGCAGACAAAGATACGCCTGGCCTGGAGTTCTGCTCCTTAAAAAGAGCCACAAACTCAAAACAAAGTGTTATTTTTTATTATTTAAAAATATTTTAAAATTTCTTTTCCTTGGTTTTGCCTTGTTTTGCATTTCTTCTTTTTTCTTTCCTTTTTCTTCACATTTTTTTGTTCCTGTCTTAATTTTCTTTTTTTTTTCTTTATGCTACTCTTCATTTGACAGTATTCTTAGTTTTTATCCATATAGTGGAATACTTCTTTTTATACTTCTTTTATTTTAACTGTTTACATTTCTTTTGTTCATTGGTTTTCACTTTTTGCCGTATTCCACTTTTTATACATCACTCCCCACATTTTTATCACGTTACTTAACACTATTCCCACTACCCTCATTTATGAGTGTGCTGTGTGCCTGTGCTGAGCCACACTTATGCATATAGATTTTTAAAATTTCCTGCTTTCTTTCCATCAGATATAATTTACAGAGGGTACGGGGACTTGCCCATGCACATTCATACCCCAACATACTTTTACCTATGACCCCTCACCTGACCTCTTTCTCCTCAATTTTTTGGTTGTTGCTGCTTTTTTTCTTTCTGTCTTTGTTTTTTTCTTTCCCATTCTCAATTTAACCTCTCTTCATCCTTCCTCTTTTACATGTACACTGTACACCACGAAACATTTCCCTACCAGCTACATCAAGCATAGACCATCTCCCCACCCCATTTCTCAGTACCAATTTTGTATATAGTCTTCTGTGATACCCCTTTGTAACTATAGAACATCAAATCCTTGACATTAATGGAACCCTTTGTCCTTCTGCTGTTTCTTTATTCCCACACTACAGAACACAAAACTTGGAGAGAGGAAAAGAAAAAAATTCTTTTTCATTTTTTATTATTATTTCTTTTTGTAGTTCTATTCTTTTATCCTTATCACTTTGGCTTTACCCAGACTTCTACCCCAGTGGGCGTTGGTTGGTAGATTCTTTAAAACCACTGTTGAATATTTGGCAAAGAAGTGATTTGGGAAATGTGTACACAATGGCTCATCGAACTATCTAACTGATGTTCCCAGTAGACATTTTATTGGTTTAAATTTGTACATTTTTTAAAGTTATTAAGTATCTTCTTTTATTGTTTAAAGTGCTCATTTCCTAATCACCAATGGAAACCAATTGTGCCTCCTTTGGTTCCAGTTCAATAATTCTCTAGGTTCTCTCCCTTATCTACAGAATAGACGAAGGGGTGGAAGAGTAAGTGCAAGGAATATTATATAGAAATGGTGTAAGACTCAAACCATGGAGAAACTGTTTTAAAGTGAAGTATCCTGGTAGCAAAACCTAGAGACGGGATGAAATCACTTAAAGTAAACAACTGAAGCAGCAAACACTAGAACTGGACATACAAAGTTGAAAATTATTCGTAGAAAAGCAACAAACTACTAAAAACCTTCATATAAGCACAAACTCTCTGCACCTCCCTAGTCCTCAACCAGCAATATCCCCCCAAAAAGAGAGAAGAAAATATGAAAAAAAGACACATAAATATAAACAAATACAGCTTCAAACAGGAAATGGGGAAACAAGGGAATAGAAGATCTCCAAATCCCTCCAACTCTCCTAAGGCAGAGAAAGATGACAGAAAGAGAGAAGAAAATAAATACCAGATAGCAGAAATCTATGAAAAGTTCGTAGAAGAAGTGAAAAAAATAGAAGAATTCAAAGAGGAAATGAACCAAAAATTTATAGCAATGATACTCAATATGCTCATGGTAAATTTCAGAGAAATAGGCAAAAAACTGAATGAGCTAACTAAGACAGTTCAAAACTCAAGTAAAAGATTCAACAAAGGGCTGGGGATTTAGCTCAGTGATTAGAGTGCTTGCCTTGTAAGCACAAGGGCCTGAGTTCGATCCCCGGCACCACCAAAAAAAAAAAAAAAAAAAAAAAAGATTCAACAAAGACATGGAAACCTCAAAAAGATGTCAGACAGAAATTCCTGAAATAAAAGGAGCACTAGAACTCATACCTGCAAGAAATGATCAGTGTGAAGACAGGGTTTCTGGTATTGAGGACAAAATAGTAGATTATGATAAAGATCTCAAAGAAGCCAAAAAGAAAATAACAGAACAAGAGGAGACCATGCAGAAGCTTCTAGATGAAAGCAAAAAGAAGTAATCTAAGACTAATCAGAGTCAAAGAAAAACATGAAGACTACACAGATGGATTCACCAACATGCTTACAGAAATAATTGAAGAAAACTTCCCTAATCCTAGCAGCCTGGATAAGATATAAGATACAGGAAGAAGCTGGTTAACCCCTTGCTTGCATTCCTTGCCTACCTGGCTGTGTTCTGCTTGTCTGCCACGCCACCCTGCCTCGGACCCAGCTGACTGTGGACTGAAATGTTTACAAACTGTGAGCCAAATAAACCTTTCTTTCCCTAACTTTGGGTGTCTGGTATTTTGTCTCAGGCAATGAGAGAAAAGTAACTAAGACAGCACCTAACCTAAAAAGATACTCATAGACTTATAATTAAAGGATGGAAAGCAACATTTCATCCATCAAGACCCAGAAAACAAGCAGGGATAGTAATTAATATCAGACATGGTAAACTTCAAGTTAAAACAGATTGGAAGAGACAAAGAAGGTCACTACATACTAGTTACAGGAACAATCCAGCAAGAAGAGATAACTTTGATAAACATTTATGCACTAAATACTGGAGCACCTACCTTCATAAAACAAAAACTGCTAAAATTAAAAGATCAAATTAACAATATAATCATTGTACACCCTACTTTCACAAAGAGACAGATCAACTAAACAAAAAGTCGGTAGAGAAACTTCAGAGCTGATCCACACCCTTGAATTTATGGACTTAATAGATATATATAGAGTATTCCAACCCTCCACAACAGAGTATACATTCTTCTCAGCAGCACATGGTACTTTTTCCAAAATAGATCATATACTAGTTCACAAAGTCAGCCAAAGTGAATATAAAATAATTGAAATTACCCTATGCATACTATCTGACCACAATACAATGAAAATAGAAATCACTGAAAGAAGAAAAGTAAGAAAAGACAAAAGCTCCTGGAAAATTAACATCTTATTCCTAAACAGCCAATAGGCCACAGAAGAAATTAAAGAAGATATAAAAAAATTTCTGGAAGAGAATGACAATGACCACACAACTCAAAGAAACCTTTGGGACACTTGGAGAGCAGTTCTAAGAGGAAAATTTATTACAATAAACACACACATTAGGAAAACAGAACAAGCCCAAATAAACAACCTTAGAAAAAATCTTTTTATTTTTTGAGACAGGGTCTTGCTATGAAGTTCTGGCTGGCTGTGAACTCACTAGGTAGTCCAGGCTGGCCTCAAATTCACAGCAATCCTCCTGCCTCAGCCTCCCAAGTGCTGGGACTACAGGCGTGCACCACCACGTCTGGCATGAAAGATCTTGAGATACTCGAGGCACAACAACAAACCAGCCCCAAACTGAAACTAAGGAAGGAAATCATAAAGATGTGAGCAGAAATCAATGAAATTGAAACTGAAAGAACTGTAAAATAAATGAAGTGAAGAGCTGGTTCTTTGAAAGAATTAATAAAATAGACAAGCCATTAGAAAGACTCACTAAGAGAAAGAGAGAAAAGACCCATATAAATACAATTAGAAATGACAAAGGTGAACTCACAACAGACATTGTCAAAACCCAAAGGATAGTAACTACTTTGAAAAATTTTATTCCAACAAACTAGTAAATATGGAAGAAATGGACAGATTTCTAGACACGATCTACCAGAATGAACACAAGAAGACATAAATACACTTAACAACCCAATCACAGGCAAGGAAATTGACTCAGTAAAAAAGAATCTACCAAACGAAAGATGCCCAGGACCTGATGGATTCACAGTCAAATTCTGCAAAACCTTTAGGGAGGTTATATCACCAATATGCCTCAACTTGTTCAAACTCATTTATGGAAGCCAGTATCACCCTGACCCCCAAACCAGACCAAGAACCAACTGAAAAAGAGAACTACAGGCCAATGTCCTTAATGAACATAGATGCAAAAGTCCTCAACTAGATATTAGGAAATAGAATGTAATATATTATCAAAAAGCTGATATACCATGATTGAGTGGGTTTCATCCCAGAGATGCAAGGATGATTCAACATATGAAAGACTATAAATGTCATACAGCACATAAATAGGAGCAAGGTCAAAAACCACATGATAATATCAATAGATGCAGGAAAGGCTTTTGACAAAATCCAGCACACCTTCCTGATAAAAACCCTGAAGAAAATAGGCATAGAAGGACCTTACCTAAATATGATAAAGACTGTCTATGACAAACCAATAGCCAGTATCATACTAAATGGGGAAAAACTGAAAGCATTCCCCCTAAAATCAGGCATAAGACAAGGATGGTCACTATTACATCTGTTATTCAACATAATACTTGAAACATTAGCCAGAGCATTTAGGCAAGCAGAAGAAATAAAAAGAATAAATATAGGAAAGGAAGAATTCAAATTATCACTGTTTGCAGATGACATGATACTCTACATGGAAGACCCAAAGAACTCCACCAAAAAGCTCCTAGAATTAATAACCAACTTCAGCAAAGTAGCAGGATATAAGATCAATATGCAAAAATCATTAGCATTTCTATATACCAACAATAAACAGAATGAGAAGGAAATTATGAAAACAATACCATTCAAAGTTGCTTCAAGAAAAATGAAGTACTTAGGAATTAACCTAACTAAAGAAGTGAAAGACCTCTACAAAGAAAACTACAGCACTCTGAAAAAAGGAGATTGAGGAAAATACCAGAAAATGGAAAGATGTCCCCTGCTCCTGGTTAGGCAGAACCAATATTGTTAAAATGTCTAAAACTTGTATACAGATTCAATGCTGTCCCAATCAAAATACCAACAGCATACTTTATAGATCTAGAGAAAACAACCCTAAAATTTATATGGAACCAGAAGAAACCTCGAAGAGCAAAAGCAATACTGGACAATAAGACCAAAGCAGGTGGCATAGCAATACTAGACTTCAAGCTATACTACAAAGCAATAGTAATGAAAATGGCATGGTCCTGGAACAAAAATAGATATGTGGGCCAGTGGAACAGAATCAAGGACACAGAAACTTCTCCAGACATATTCAAATATATGATCTTTCACAAAGGGTCCAAAAGCATATGTTGGAGGGGCTGAGGATTTAGCACAGTGGTTAGAGTGCTTGCCTACCAAGCATAAGGCCCTGAGTTTGATCCCCAGCACCAAAAAAAAAAGCATATGTTGGAGGAAGGATAACCTACTCAACAAATGGTGTTGGGAAAACTGGTTATCCTTTTGCAGAAGAACGAAACTGGACCCATGTGCATCACCATACACTAAATTAAAATCAAAATGGATCAAAGATCTAAACATTGAAACAGAAACATTAAACCTTCTGTAAGACAAGATAGGTAAAACACTTGAAGACATAAGAGTAGGAAAGGACTTTGTAAACAAAAACTCAGTTGCACAGGAATCAACAAATGGGATTATATTGGACTAAAGAGCTTCTACACAGCAAAAGAGTCAATTAGTAGGGTGAAGAGAAAACCCACAGAATGGGAAAAAGTCTTTGCCAGCTACTCCTCAGACAGAGGACTAATATTTAGAATATACAAAGAACTAAAAAAAATTAAACTACCTAAAATTAATGACCCAGTCATAACACTAAGATTCTATTTTACCCCAGAAAGAATGGCAATCATTAGGAAATCAAACAATAACAAATGCTGGCGGGGCTGTGGTGAAAAAGGGAACCCTCCTACACTGTTGGTGGGAATGCAAACTAACACAACCATTGTGGAGATCAGTATGGAGATTTCTCAAAAGCCTGAAAGTAGAAATCCCATATGACCCAGCCATTCTCCTACTAGGGATCTTCCCCGAAGAGCTAAAGACATCATACTACAGAGATACCTGCATACCAATGTTTATAGCAGCACAATTTGTAATAGCTAAATTCTGGAAGCAGCCTGTATACCCATCAACAGATAACTGGACAAACAAAATGTGGTATCTATATATAATGGATATATACAGCTATACAGAAGGAAAATTAGAGCATTTACAGGAAAATGGATGGATCTGGAAAACATAATGTTGAGTGAAATAAACCAGACTCAAAAGCTTGACTACCGTGTGGTATCCCTCATTTGCATGAAGCAAAATACAAAGAAAATGGTAAAAAATGGACACAAAAAGGCAAGGGGACAGATCTTACCCAATAAGGAAAGGGTCCAAGGGAGCAAGAAGAGGGCAAAGGGGGAGGGGAATCGGAATCCAGAGGAATAAAGATATCCTTCGAGAACCTAATAACCAAACTCCAAACAGTAACACATACACTAGGTACTACAGTCAGCGACCAGAGAGCACAGAGGCGGGATGGGGCTGGCCTACCATGTGCAGCATCAAAACATGCCAGACGCGAGGGCTTATTGTCTAGGGCTTAAATACGGGTGCAGCATCAGAAAATGAAGGAGAGACGCAGGATCCGGCCAAAGGGCCCTTCGAAAGTGAAGAGGGAAGAAGTGCTGTGGTTTGGGAGGGCTGTGGGCCTTCAGCGCTCTTGGTAAAGTTTGAGTGTTTTTTCCTTCCTTTTTTTTGTACTGGTGATTGAACCCAGGGCCTTCACTCAGAGCTCCAGGCCCACCCCTTTTTATTCTTTATTTTTGGAGACAGAGTGTCACTGAGTCACTAAGTTGCTCAGGCTGGGCTGGAACTTGTGATTATCTTGCCTCAGCCTCCCAGAGCACCAGGATTCCTAGCTTTTGCCACTGCGCCTGGCTAAAGTTAGAGTTCCTAAATGGGGGTGGTGGCCACCAGGTGTGAATTATATTATGCATATATTTACATACATTTTTATGAAATTGTATCTATTCAAAATTTAACAAAAACAAAGTAGAAAGGACAAGATAAGCCAAGCGACTAAAACCCCTCTGGTCTTACAGCTGCTCTTCAGGGTCCCTGCTGTGTGACCGGCCGCGGGTGTCCACCTTTGGAAGCGACCGCTCTGGCCCTCGGATGCGCTCATCGCCGAGACACAGAGGGAGCTCGGCGGGCAGCGTGCACTCACCCAGCGCCGTGTTGCCCAGCACCAGGGGGGCTTCTGGGTGCTTCGCCCTCAGCTCCAGGAGCTCCGGCAGGCTCCCCGGGGAGACCCAGGTGACTCTGTCCCCGCGGAAGGTCAGCGTGCGTCGTTCTGGGCTCTCGGCCATCCGCTGGGGGCAAACGACGTGTGTGTGTGTGGTGTGTGTGTGTATGAGTGCACGTGCACCACCGTCCTGTCACACGGGCCGGGAGTCGGGTGCCCCGGGAACTGTTCCCAGAAGGGCCACACGGAGCCATTCGGCACAAACTTGCCCCGGCCCTAAAGCCATGGTTATGCCACCTCCAACCTGGGCGCCTGCCCTGCAGGCAGCCTCCCTGAGCTCCGGGCCAGACCTCCGAGCTCAGCGCCTCGTTACCTGCTCCAATGAGCACCTCGGGTCTCCCCGCCATTGCGCCCGGATGCCCACCTCGTCACCTCCCTCTGCCCCTCACAGGCTTCACCCCTTGGCATCAGGCGCGGGTCGCTCCTCTGCTGTCCCCATGACAGCTTCTGTCTCACGCAAGGTAGAAGCTGGGGGCGTTGGGCATGTCTGCCCTGAGAGCCACCCCCAAGCACCCTTGACCCCAGGACCTTTGTACCTGCCGTCCCATCACTCAACTGCTCCCCACTTTTCTCTGTGACCGGCTGCCACCCTCTCCAAATGTCTTTGAAAGTTACTCTTTCAGCAAGGTCTTCCCTGGCCCAGATATTGAAATGGCAGCTGCCTGTCTCCTATCTTCCTTCTTTATTTTATTTTTTTCTCCTTACCAGTCTGCACTTGCTGACACTGTGTGTCCCTTGGCTATTACTTGGCTCTTGTCTGTCTGTCTGTCTGTCTGCCAGATCAGAGCCCCTCCAGAGAGCCTCGTCAGGCCTGTTCCCTGCTGTGTACTCGTCCCCAGGCCTGCTGCTGGCTGACAGGTTTGGAGCAAGTGAGTGAACACGTGTGTGCTGGCTCTGGAGCACCTGTCCTGGGAGCCTCGGGTCAGTGCCCGGGAGCAGCAGGCTGTGACAGGGCCATCCCCAGGTGACAGTGAGGACAGTCCCCTTGAGGCCACTGTTCAGCCCCAGCTGAGGCTCAGCTGGGCCCCTCGGACGTCCCTCACGGTGACGGGGTCATGGGAAGCCACCTGGTCAGGCGGACGCTCAGACAAGCGCGCTGCAGCCCGCGCCTCTTACCACAAGCTCCGGGGGGAAGATGGGCTCCTGGGTTGGGTCCAAGGGCTGGAACTGGGCTCTGGAGAGCAGCTCCGAGCACATCTGCTGGGAGGAAGAGGTGGGGTGTCGGCCCCGGGGAGGCTGGAGGAGTCGGCGGGAGGGCCAGAGCCAGCCCCTTCGTGGGGAACGTGCCGCCGACACTGTGGACGGGGATCTTCTCACCAGACAGAGGCTGGTTTGCCACTAAGTGACGCGCTCCCGAGAGCACGGTGGGAGCCTGGCTCTGTGAGAGATCACAGGGGGGATGAGAGTGGGCAGTCGCTGCTACTGTCCAGTCACTGACCAGGTGAGCCGGGACCTTCCCAGGGCCCAGGGGCCCCCGGGTGCCGCTTCTCACTCTCCCGCGCATCCCCGATGTTCCCCGTGGGGCACGGCACGTGGCTCACAGGACCGAGTTCCACCTTGTAACCAGTTTCTCTTTATGGGCAAATGCCCGCGCGCCCAGCTAGCTACGGTGCTTGTTTGCGTGTGGGTAATGGAGTCAGGGTGCCCAGAACGATCCCTGTCCACTGCGAATTCCCACAAGGCTGAGGCCTGGCTTAGGACACCCTCGTGTCCCCTGCTTGATTTTCTTCGCTCTGCAGCCCGGAGAGACGGCGGAGGCAGGACCCACGAGCAGTTCTGTCTGAGGCCTGCTCTGTGCTCTCAGCGTCCTGGCGCCCGCGTCCCTCCTCGTCCCCGAGTTTCTCCTGCGCTCTGTGACTCCTCTAGGGGCTCGGCAGCACCTCAGGGGCTGAGAGTCTCAGAGAGCAGGGCGGGGACACCGAGGGACTGTGGTGACCGTGGCAGCTCCTACACCAAAGGCTCCCTGTTCCATCCTTGCAGACCAGGAAGGGAGAAACCACAGGACGGGGGCTTGGGGTCCCCACTTACCGGCTCCACGGGAAAGGGCGCGGGGGGCCCTGCCAGTGAGGGCCACGGCCCAGCTGCTGAGCAGCCGGCACTGGACTCTCCAGAGACAGGGACACCCAGCTGGGGACACTCACCTGGGGGCGTGGGTCAGTGTGCCCCGCTGGGCAGGCATCATCCCCACGCTGGTCCGGGCAGCACTGTCCGGTTCCTTTCTGCCCGCAGCGGTCCGAGTCCTGAGAGGGGAAGCGCCCTACGTCAGGGTAACCGGCGGCGTCGGGCGCCTGGTGATGCAGGGAGCCGGCGGGGTCTCTAAGAGCTTGTGGTGGTTTCCACTAGAGCAGGGGTAACCTCAGTGCCTTGCTTCTTTCGTGTTATTTATTTTATAGAGTGGTATACATAGAACAATATATTATTTATATTATATAAGCTGTATATTATATAATATGACATAAATATATAACACAATATATTAGTATGTAATATAATCATAATATAAAAATATAAAATAACATAGAAGATACAGAAGTATAAAAGAAATAGTCTTCACCCCATTCCATTGATGTTAGTCTGATATAATGCATACTTAGGATTATACTATATTAATGTAGTACCTATTTATAAAGTACATGGTATATGAACATTTTTGTGCATTACGCATGCAGTTTATGTATAATTGTGAATTTTTTTAGGTTAATTCCTAGTGGTAAAATCAATTTTTAAGATGTTTTAAACTGGACGTAGAGATGCACGCCTGTAATCCCAGCACTCAGGAGGCTGAGGCAGGAAGATTGCTAGGTATTCCAGGCCAGCCTGGACGACATAGAGACTCTGCCTCAAACAAAACAAAACAAAACAAAAAATGCTTTTCAGGGCAATAACAATGAACTTTCTAGCATATGTAACATTGAACAACATCGTTCACTCTAATTCATACGAGATTCTTAAGAAAACTAAAAAGAGGACAAGAAAGGACACGGCAGCTGGTCCTGCTGTCTGGGATCTGTATGGGTTGACAGTGAGCTGCGAAGCAGGTCCCCACATGGCTCCCTCAACCTCGTAGTCTCCAGACCGAGCTTCCCTTCTCTTCTTCCTCAGTCTCCCTGAGTGTCACGCACAGTGCGCCCGACCCCCACTTTGTCTCCGCCCTGTGTCCCGTGCTGCCGCTCCCCAACCCCGGTTCCTTTCTGCCTTGGGTGAGGAGGCCCAGCGCAGGGAGGAGCCAGGCTTCCTTCCATCCAGTGACATGAGCCTCGTGTCCCTCTGGGGCCATCGCCTCCCCCATGGATGTCCCACGGCACCTGCGGGTGCAGGTGGGGGTCTGAGTGTGCGCTGGCCTGTCCCCAGAGTCCGTGTCCCTGGAAGGGTGGGTGCCAGGGAGGAGGGTCCTTTGGATGCTCTCATCTGTGGCTCAGGAGCGCGTCTCCATTCCCACA
>PVJO010000601.1:129046-225000 GCA_004026905.1 Hystrix cristata | reverse complement strand
AGGAAAACATAAATCTTAAATGCACTCTGAGAAGGAGTTTAACTTGAGTTGTATGTATATGCTTAGGGAACAGTCCTCAATAGAGATACGGCCCAGGAGAAGGCCAGGAGCTGGTATAAATACTTCCAACCCCACAAAGTACTGTCCCCGAAGAACGACAGCTGTGTCTGTGTGTGTCGCTCTAACACTTGCTGTTTGTCGTCTCACATTTTCTATAGCATCAAAGGCAAGCTCTGGCCTAGTGCTGTACACAAGAGAAATAAGGAAAGGAGACTGTTGGCGTGAAACTTGGGTAGATTTAAAGTGTTGCACCTTTGTCAGCAGGAGCTCCCGAGTAAGGCTCGGTCCAGTGAGTCTTAACCTTTTCAAAAATGAGGACCCTTTGTAACAAAAAACAAAACACCTCCCTTTAACAGTAACATTTTAGTATTCTTATAATGAGCGAACGGTACCATAAAGCGGATAATGCTTTTAAATAAATGAGCATTTTTATTAAACGTGATAATATACACAAACTATTTCCAATTACCTGTACATACATGTGTGAAACATTCATACAAACGCATGTATTATATTGCGAGTCCCTCACAAGGTCTCTGAGCGCACAAGTTGAAGAACAGGTTTAAACTAAATTCATGCAAACACCTGAAGTGGCTTGATGAGGTCAATAAATTAGACTATTCTTCCATTACTCTCCCAACCCATCTGAAGCCACTACCACACTCGGGCTGGGAGCTGGTGAATGACCGGATTCCAAGATCTGCCTTCACCAGAGTTCTTACCCGTCTAGGACTATGAGTGGAATCTGGGAGACATCTTCACTGTCGCTGCCACCCAGTGAGGAGGGCCCAAAAGTGTCTCTAAGGCAGACTTCCTGTGCCCATCAGTTTCTAAAACCTCCTCTCGCAGAAGAGGGATGATGAAGACACGAACTCCATTTTCTTACCCAGGTTGCCACATGCAGCATCACCATCTCCCAGCTGCCTTTTATTTGCAGGCAGCGCTAACAAAATAGATAAGCACATGCCAGATCATTTGCGTTGGAATTAGAAAACCAACCTCCCTTTCACAATTTTGTCCCTCATGCTTAATATCTACCTTCCAGGGTTAAGTGAGATCAAGTATGGACAAGGTTTTGAGAAGAACACAGCAGATACAAATGAAAGCGGCATGATTATTCTTAGTATGAGTCAGTTTGTCAGATACATACTACAAGCTCAGGGTGACACGGGGCTGCTGAAGAGGGCTGACTAGTGGGGGCAGCTGGGACCAGGCACAGGTGTGGACTGCAGGCATCGGACAGCATCTAGCCCAGCTGTTCTCAGACCTTGCGGTCTCACTGTTAGTGATTACCAAGAATCCCAGAGGGGTTTATGTGGATTTTTATCTATCAGTATTTACCACTTTAGAAATTAAATTTGGAATACTTTAAAAGATTAGTTAAAAAATAGTAAAACTCACTACATGTTAACATAAATACCACTTTGCCAGAAAATAATTATTTCTCCACACAAAACTATGTCTAGAGAGAATGACATTGTTTTACATTTTTGCAAATTTCTTTTATACCTTGCTTACTAGAAGACAGACTCTCATATCAGCTTCTGCATTCAATCAGTCAAGGTATTTCACACCACGTCATCTCTGGAAAAGCCCACACTATGCACATGAGAAAATGAAAGTGAAAAGTCAAACACATGTCAGTTTTACTGTGAAAATGGTTTTGACCTCATTGAACTCCAGGGTTCCCTGAGACCATACCTGGAGAACTACTGATCTTATTGATAAGAGCTTTCACAAAAATTGACTCAAGTGAACCTCGCAACAAAGTTTTAAAATGATTTCTGGGAGTTGGGGGTTTAGCTCAGTGGTAGAACATTTGCCCCCCAAGCACAAGACCCTGAGTTCGATTCCCCAGCACACATCCCCGAAAGGAAAAATGATTTCTTTTACCCCCTTGACACACTCAGAGAAACTGAGTCTTGGAGAAGATAAGAAATTTGCCTATGGCTCAGGATACAAGCCCAGATTCTCTGGTAGTAAATTCAACTCCTCCCTACCTACATTCCATATTTCTATCACTAATAGGAAAAACACAGACCACTATGTTTCTGAGTAGGGCCATATTTTTCCTCTTAAAGTCTCATTATAGAAATCAGATCTGTAAATAGATCAAGTCTTCAAATCATTTCTAGAATAGGAGAAAATCAAACACATTAATGGATTAGCAATGGTTTTACTATCCTTCCTCTCCCACATGGAATTCATAAAATATAATTTGCTTTTCTTTTTGCTCACTGATTTTACTATATTTAATAATGATTGTTGACAAAAGAATAGAGAATCAGAAAGTTGTTCATCTGATCATCTAAAACACCATGGAGAAGTGATAGTTTACACTATAATAACTTATTCTGTCTTTTTTAAAGTTTGCTAGCTCTGAAATCTGTTGCACCTTAAAATGTCTGTTTTTTCTCCCCTCTTAGAGAAGCGGTCAGCAATTTTCTCACTGCCCTCAGTTTGCAAAGAAAGAGCAGGAATCAACAGCAAGTTCCTCATCCTGCAATCTCTGGGAACATCTGGGCTGCTCTCAGAATTGCACTGTCCCTGATGGACCAACCAGAACTCTTCCAGGCAGCTAATCTTGGTGACCTGGATGTCCTCCTAAGAGCTTTCAACTTGGATCCTTGAAGGAAAAGAAAAAATAAAGAAAAATAACCCCCCCTTCTGTGTTATTGTCCTGAGAAGTGGAAAACTATTTTATTATGAATTTCAGAAAGGATAAATCAGATATTGAAAAGGTCGCATGAGCCGAGGGAATTAATTCCTGTTCAGACCCAAAAGCACAAATAGAGTCAAAGTCAGGTTCAAAAGAAGAATTGAGAGACTCGAGACAAACCAAGATAAAGTAACTGCGTGTACTCCTCCTAAGTCACCAGTGTATTACAAAACATATCCTTTGGGTTTTGTCCCTAGTTGCAGCTAATGGAACATCTGAGGAACTTGTTTATAGGACACATGAAGAAAGCACTGCTTCTGATCAGGGAATTCTGACTGTTTCTAAACGCTCCCCTAAAATTCTCCCTTTTGCAAGACTGAACATAGTTTGAGCCATCGGTGCATGCACACGTATTAACTCAACTAAAGACAGGCGTTGCTTAAACCTGTTCCAGTTTTAACTTTTTCTGTAGTCCTTTGTTTCCAGAGAGGGAGCTTTGCTGGCAAAAGCAGTTTTGCACTAGAAATTTTTGCTGTTCCCCAACAAAACTTTTCTGGGATTGTATATATGCACTTTAATATCTTATTTATTCCTTGCTGGAGTTTTGTTTTGTTGCTCCAATTTTTAACTTAGGGGGTAAAAGATTTGAGAACTCAGACTTGTTAGCTCAATGGACCAAATTAAAAAAAAATCCTGAAAATAGTTTTTCATAGTGTAGGATTTTGAAGGAGTGTTTTTCTTAAAGCAGATATGACGTAGGGTGTAAATATGTCAAACACAGATCTTATTCACACGCTTTCTGGGCCTGTATGAACTTAAGAGACAAAATATTGTCTCTCTGTACATTCACTGCAGGAAGAAAGTTTGATGATACTGTGCTTTCTATTGAGTTTGCTTAAGTGTCATCTCCTCCTGGCTTTCTATCTGCCCTGCACAATAATATTCCTTTTAAACTGTTACTATTTTAAATGGTATTTCTTAAGAGTGATAAATACAGTTTTTCCTAAAAATGATGTGTTTCCTTAGTTCCATAATAATCTTCAGAGTTCACCTTCTTCTGAGTGATAGACGATCAACATTTTTCAACAGAAACTCACCAAATGTCAGTGGTTTACCATGAAAGACGCAGGCCCCTTTGGCTCTTACTTTAAACAATCAGCAAGTAACAGGAATTTTCTACTGCTTATTGTGTTTTATTTAACTTTCCACTTAGTTCTTCAGTATTTTGTGCCTATTTGAGGCTTGGTGATTATTTTGAAAGTATATTTTTTCAAAGAATTAGAAAAAAAATTCTTTGCAAAAGTCTAACCAAAATATCATTTTACCCAGGTCTGGTTCTAGTAAGGTGTCCTATCTGCATCTTGTCTCCTTCTTTCCTCTAGAACCTTCCCCCAAAGTAGTCGGGTCCCAATTTTTTCTTCATGTTCTCTGGTGAGTAATAACTTACTCTACTCGTGATTATAGTTACAAAAAAAAAATGTAGATCAAAACAGTTTAATTTACTAAGGAATCCACTTTCCCTGAGGGAGAAATGTGCAGAAGGCTAAGAGGCCGGACTCCAGGCACAGGAATGAATCCTCTGTGACCTTGGAGTGCCTGTGTTGTGAGGGGTCCTGAAGTTAAGGGAAACACAGGTTTGAGGCTTGTGTATATTACACCCTATTCCAGTTTGTAAAGACGAAGATGCGTGGACCCCATGGTGAGCGCCAGCTTTTGGTTTTCACGGTCAAACTCCCATAGGCAGGATGAGGGTTCCAGCCCAGAAGCAAGAAACAGAGGCTTCAGGCATTTGTCTTGGACAGGAGTGACAGCCCAGTCTTGGCCTTCATTTTCCCACAGTCTGAGCAGGAATGTGAGGATCAGCAATATTTTCAAGAATGACATTCATTAGAATTTTAGAAATTAGAAACTCAGTCTGGGAAGGAGTCTTGGGACAGCCTGCAGCCGGTAGCACCTGCCTGCTGGAATATTCCTAATAGGGTAGCGTCCATTCCCTGCCTGCTTCCCCCGCCTCATGATCTTTGCACACTCAGTGACTGGCCATTTGGCTTGGATCTAGCAGAGTCTATTGGCAGCCTCTGAACAAAAGATTCAAAACAGACTTTGCGAGTGTTTTGTTCCTGGTGGCATCTACGCACTCAGCTCCAACTAAATTTGCAATGAAAATGATATGTTGTGCTCTCTCTTTGCCAGTGCTATATGCAAGAGATCAGTAACCATTTAAACTATAAAACTAGTATACATGTAGTTTGATTGCATTTTATTGTTGCTAAAGCATGGCAATTTTTGTGGCCTAAGTTTATTTTGGAATTCAAAGTAACCTCAAAGTCCACAGAGTTGCTTTGGAGAGAGCTGACAATTTTCCACTCCTATCATTATTTAGCAATTTATAGACTATTTAGTAGGACTTTCTACAATATATCTATGACTATCCATCAGAACTGAGATTTTTAAGCCAGGGGTAGTAGCACACACCTGTAGTCTGAGCTACTCAGGAGACTGAGGCAAAAGGATCAAAAGTTTGAGGTGAGTCTTAGTAACTTAGTGAGACTGTCTCAAAATAAACATTTCTTTAAAAAGGGTGAGAAGTAACTCAGTGATAGAATGCTTGTTAGCAATTGCAAGGACCCGGATTCAAATTCCAGCACCAAACAAAGGTATAGTAATAAACTAAGATTTTTATAGTCTGTTATCTGTCAGAAAGTCCAAAATTATTGCCCAAGAAGAGTTGCAATTTTCTAAGTGAAAAATCATTGGTAAAAATTGAGGGAAAGTTTATAAATATAGAAGAGCACCACAATTTAAGTAGCAAAATTTTAGAATACCCTTTGTGGTATGTACTTGGTTTTTTTTTTTAGTGTATTCACTTTTATTTGAGACAGAAGTACATTTGAAATCTTCATGGCAGGAAATTGTCATTTAAATTGCTCTTTCGGTTTAAGAGAATAGGATACCCCTGTTTCTCTTCCAGAACTCCCTCAGAAGACTTTGAGTATCTTGGTTTTTTCTTCTTGTATCAACAAGTAACAGCCTACTGATTCAGTTACTAGAATGGCTGGTCAATTACACACAGGTGATCTTCGGGAACTGACTTTACCAGCAAATTGGATGAAAAGGCACACAAAGCCACTGATTGCGCTGAGTTTCAAAATATAACTCTTTGTAGTAAGTATCCTTATGCGCTGCTGAACCTCAACAGTGAGAAGAGACAGACAGATGGGGAAGAAGAGGAGAGCAAAGGGTCCCCTTACTGCACGAGTCTCTGTGATTCTCCATTCTCTTCACCTTCTCCCAAGATCATAACTCATGACTCCCGAAAGAAAGGCACATCTCGTCTGCCAAGAAACTTAATAAGAGAACTACGAGGTGCGGTTTCTTAGCTAATCTGGATTTCTACCAGAGTGGTAAATAAGTGACACTGCTGGCATGTGAGTGATGGCTAGGCATGTCCAAGACACACACCCTTTTATTTTAGTGACACTTTCTTTTATATTAAGATACTTTTGATACTGAATCTTGGGCCTATCTCTAAATTCTTGTATAGATTAAATCTTCCTGGTATATTCTTGCCATACAAGCAGGATTTGAACATAGTTGTAACTAGTCCCACTCAGGGGTCCCAAACTCTTTACCATAAACTTTATCCATGAACTCCTTGGGAATATGGAGAAAGCAAGATGGTCATTTGATGTCTGTTTCTACTTATCCTTGAATCAATTCCACAAGGCTAGGTTGTACTTTTAGTGCTTGTACTGGTGGTGATTTTTTTTGTTTTGTTTTGTTTTTTTTGGTGGTGGGGATCGAACTCAGGGCCTTGTGCTTGTGAGACGAGCACTCAAACCGCTGAGCTAAATCCTCAGCTCTAGTGGTGATGTTTTTTACTTTGAAAACTCCTAGAAGCATTCTAGAAATGGGGTTTTCTAAAGGCTTAATCTGTGTCCTCTCTTCTTTTAGAAATTATTACACAGCCACACCCATGATTTCAACTTCTGTAAAACAATTTCAAATTCATTCCCTGTCCACATTTTACTGCACTATTTCCCTCTCATCTCAGTATTTATAGAACTGGTTGAAATTAAACTGTTTTGAAATAAGAAGTAGATACAAATATATTTTTAAAGAGTGTTCACAGATGAGCTCTGGAATAAAGTTTGTAAGCAGGCACTTTTTTAAAAGGAAAACATATAACCTCAGGTACAAAAATATCGCATGCATTAGTACTTACAAATCTGCCTACTCAAATATTAACCAAAGCATGCAAGATAACTTTACTGAATATGAATTTAGCGCATGACTGAGTCTCACACTTAGTTTATTTTTCCTTGCTTCTGAACAAGAGGGAGTTTTCACAAACTTTGTGTTCCAGTTTTTCTACTTGCTTTTATTATCCTATTCTGGAAACTGTTTTCATGCTGTCGTGCTGAACTTGACAGATGTCTCCACTTCTGATTTGTGTGGTGTTGCAGAGAGTGCCAAACTGACCCTCCGAAGACTCTTAAGTATAGACACCCAAACACCTCTCTTAAGAACCGAGTCACAACAGATCCAACCTGAAACACATTTACGTGTCTGAATGCTACTAAACTACATCATGTTCATTATGTCATTTACATAAAAATTTGGGCTATAAATTCTTAATAATACATTTTTCGGTTTTCCTAAAAGTCTAGAAATACATTTTTAGAAACCAGTTTTGACATAAGATGGGGAGGTTAATGTCAGACACATGAAAATCATCATAAGGCAAAGTAGACAGGGGCTTTAATTTTCATAAATGTCACCTAGGAATGACACGGTGTCACATGGGCTGTGTGGGACATCGTAGTACTGTTCTGAGGCAGCCTTGTTTGTATGGCGGCTGAGTGACCTGGGTACCTGTCGCTTGAGAAACTAGATTTGACCAATACGTCTAAAGACTGAAATTCAGAAGTGATGAGATTTTTTTCATGGTCACTTGGAAGCAACAGTGAAATTGTCTTACTGACTTTTCCTGTAACTCCTAGTATATGAGGAGACCAGAAACAGAGCAAAGCTCCATGAAACACTGGGGTGTTATGTTGGTGGCGTCATAATCCACGTCATACATCCTACGCCCCCCATACACACACACACTGTTAGCTCAAACAGCAAACTCCTGCAACATACCAAAGAGCCTTGCACGGAAGCATTAAGGAGAGGAAAAAATAGGCTGACCAACCTCTCCTGCGGCACTTTACCTTGCACAGCTGCCACTACTTGCAACCTCTGCAGAAGTACCAAAATAACACACTCCGCAAGCCAGTGCTCTGACCTAGGCACAGTTTTATCAGAACCTCCCCTAGAGAAAACTAACTTGCAGTGTTGCAGACCATAGTTGGGTGAGATGCTCTTAGAAAAACTGCAGTGGAAACAATATGAAGATGAAAAAGAACAATGAAACTGTTCTTTTCTCGGCAATAAAATGTGTGCAGTCTGGTTTGGGTTTTGGTTTTCTTTGAATTTCTTGGGGAGAGAAACAATATGATACAAAAGAAGACTGAGGGATATACACACTGAAGAAATTAATTTGAGCATCCGACCTTTTCACTGAGCCCTGTAATATTGCTGCGTGGATATTAGGAAAGGATTGTGCCATGTGAGCTATGTGTTCTGCATTACCGATGGTGAAGGGAAATACAGCAAACCCAAATCTTTACCAATTTCCTTTAGTTTCTCCCATATATCGTCAGACCCAAACCTGCCTCAATTTTCATTTCTAAAATTTACTTACATCTGTTGAAAAGAACCTGATTAATTTAGTAAACTTTTTACAAAATAAGCATTTACTATTTAGAAAAGACATTTCTATATATTTTGTATACTTATGAATATTGCACATCCAGTATAATCGAAAAATATTGTTCTGACATGATTCTGAGATGCTTCCTCATTGTGCTCAACGATGTTTCAAATCTTGAGATTTCATTTTCAAGCTGAAATAGGTAACAGAAAAAACTTAACTTTAAATGTTTACATTGAGTTTCTAAATTAATCCCAACTGAAAGTAAGTGATCTATAGTAAACTAATGGCAAGGGGGATTTAAAAGTTATTGGCATCCTATGTGATACTGTATCTGTGATTTAGTGAAATAACATGTATCGTAGCCCGTCTCTTGGGTCTTACAGCTTGTCTTAGTCTTTCCCTGCATTGCTTTTTGAAATAAAATTACTACTATAAAAATAACCTCTTATCATACTGATGTGTTTAATTTACTCAGATGGCTTAAAATTTGCAAAGTACCAGGATTAAGGTAGTATTTTTATACTATTATTGGAAGCATGCCTTCCCTTTTACACATTATTAAATTGTATTTATATTTGTGCAGTTTTAAACTACGTTTTCAAATAAACTTTGTGGCTTCAAGGTCTTTTTGGAATCTTTCAGAATGGCATTTGAGGATCTGAACTGCTTCGAATCAAATAGAATCCAATTTATACTATTGGTTAAAAGGTCCTTTTGTTGAATATCACTGCATATGACTTTGCATGAGTTATCTGGAAATCAGGAATGCATTTTTAGATACATAGAAAACTTTAAAACCTTCTTCCTTTGTGAATTTTTTAATACTAAAATATTATTTAACCTGAAACTGAAATTTGTGATCTTTTTAGAATAAAACTATTAAAATATATTTCACTTTAGGGTCTTTCTTGGGGGGCAAACAGTCAGTCAATAAATATTTGCACACCAACTATTCGAGCAGGCACTATTCTAGGTGTGAGACACAGTGATAAAAAAATGAAATCAAAATTGTGCTTGAAAAATATAGATTTCTGTGGGAAGAAGCCGTGAATACTTAACAAATAAGAATGCGCAGTACTGTAAATTGGTAGAACAGGGTGAATAAAGTATTATGAGTATGAGTGGGGGCTCCTTAATCTATAGGTGATCAGAGAAAGTTTCTCCTAGGTGACATTTTGGCAGATATTTGAACACGAATCCAGGAATCAGAGTTGGGGAAAACACTCCTGCCAGATCCAAGAGCTAGCACAGGATGCAAGGCTAGTGCAATGAGCTTAGGGCCTGGTCAAGAAGAAAGGCGGCTTTTCCTTTCTTTCTTTTCCCCCTCCTCCCTCCCTAGTTCTCTTCTCATTTGGATATTATCTTTCTTAGAAAAAGAGGAAAAAATGGAAAAATGTAAATAAAGCTATAGTAAATAAGGAGAGGAGGGGGAGTGGAAGGGAGGGGAAGGGGAAGGGGGGAATCAAGATATACCATGTATGGGTACAAATTAACTACAATGAATGTGATCATTATGTATATCTACAATGTACCAATACATGTTCTTGGTAAATAAATAAATTTAAAAATAAAAAAATTATACATGATATAAAATACAGCCATGTGAAAATGAAAAAAAGAAGAAAGGAAGCTATGTGGCAAGGGCTGTGAGCGGGGAGAACTTGGAATGTGTCTCATGGGGTAGTGGATATAAGGGACCTTCTCAGAGCAAAGGGCAGAGTTAGTCGCCCTCAAGCAGAGGAGGGATGGCATTCAGGCAGAAGTTTGTTTCCAAATGTTTAAGAGTGATGGCGGGAACATTCGGCTCTGACGAGAACAGCTATAGGGAGGGCCTGGGGCACCCCCTTGGACTCCTTGCCATCTCCTCCGTTGATCTCCGGCAGCACTTAGCCTTGATGGCATTTTATTTTTCCCTCTATAAAATCAAGCTACACATTTTTTTCCTTCCCACTTCAATGCTGTGCTGTATAAGTATAAATCCATCTATCTAGTAGTGAACTGAGGCCTTTTCTATACCCCAAGATAATTATTAATTTCCTAAAGTAGCTGCATCTCTACCCCAAGATAAATATTAATTTCCTGAAATAGTTGCATCCCTCCATGTGTACACAGAAAAGGAGCCCAAGGTTTAAAGCATTCGTTGTCAGTTTTTGCAAGGGTCCTTAAAGTAATACACACTTTAGGGAAAAAAAAAAAAAAGGCTTACTTTTTTTTCACTTATATCCCATAATAAGTAATGCAATCTTTTCTCCCAGGCTGGAGATCAAATCCAGGGCCTCACATATGCTAGGCAAGGGCTTTCCCACTGAAGTACACACCCAGCCCACCTTGTAATCATATTAATACACCAGAATTGTGAGAACTTATGGCTAATTTTAGTATTTTTCCCTGTAGAACAAAACTATGGATAGCTGGATACCAACTTTCTCAGCACAAGTTCTTTATTTATATCTTGGGCTTCTCATAAGAGAAAAGTATTGATATTTAAGGTTGTGTGTCTGATTTATTTCACTTAATATTATTATCTCAAGGCACAAATTCTTTGAAAGAGAAACAGAAAGGAAGCTAACATTTACTGAAACCTACCATGTACCAGATTCCTGGGCCAGATGTTTCTGCTCTGCCATTTAACCTCAGTGGGCACCCATGGCCCGGGCTTTTGCTTGACAGTTTTACTTAGTCTACAGCTAACATTACTGCAAATACTGAACATAATAGCAAGAGCTGTTAAAGATAAAAGTATCTCCTAGATTAAAAGCTCACTAAATGTCACATCTAAAACTAAAAATTGCAAAAACTGACCCAAGAAAAAGCAGGCTTGAGAGAAAATGCCACGATAAAAATAGCTAACAAAAGAAGAAAATCTTCTTGACAAAAGTTAGATTTGCAAAACTTGACCTAGTTAAACTAGATCTCGTGAAAATTATGACTGCAAAAGAAAATTTACAATACACAAAGTTATCAGACAGAAAATTCAAGAACTTCCTCAAACAGAGGACTCTGACTATCCTCATTTAATTTTTAGCACTAATACCAGTTAAACTACTTTCATTAAAATTTAAAGGCAACTATAGAAATTTAAAAATAGTTCAACTGAGGGGCTGGGAATTTAGCTCAGTGGTTAGAGTGCTTGCCTACCAAGCACAAAGCCCTGAGTTAGATCCCTGACACCAAAAAAAAAAAAAAAAAAAATTAGTTCAACTGAATAACTGTTTCATACCTTGTCTCTCTTCAAATCTCCAACCTTCCTCATCCTCTATCAGCTGACCATCTTGCTTTACTTTTCACTGAGAAAACAAAAGCCAGCAGGAGAGACTCCCAGAGGCCCAGTGGTCTGGCTCTCTGGCTTCCTCTCATTTCCATCCCCTGATGAAATCAACTCCCCACTTCAGCACTAGATACCATCTCCTTGCCTGTCAAAGGACATCAGACAGATAATTATTCCATCTTATGTCCATCATCTTCCACATTTGGTTTGATATTTGACCGTCTTTTACAGTTGAAAATAAGTCTTCTCTTGATCTGATCAAACCTCCCCGTCAGCTATCATCCACTTCTTTGCTCTGTAGTGAAAAAAAATTCTAAAGTGTTGCCTGTTCACCACCAGCAAGTCTTCTCCTCCCACTCTTTCTTCAAACCTCTCCTTTCACTCTTCCTCCAAAATTTTTCACAAGTGACCTCTAAATTTGCCAATCTCATGCTCAATTCTTAGCCTTCATCTTACTTAACCTATCAGTTACTTGACAGTGGTCACTCTTCTGCCGTAGGCACCATTCTCTTGGTTTCCTTTAACCTTGCCAGGTAATCCTCTTGGTCTCCTTTACTGGGTGGCCTTCTCCCTGGCTCCTTATCCTGATGAGATTCAGGACTCAGTATCTCACCCTCTCCCATTTCCCGTCTCCCTCCATTGGTGATTGTAACCCAGTCCCATTGCTCCAACTGTCATCTAAATGCCAACTCTATCTTCAGTCTTCCGAAATCCAGTGTTGCGTATCCATCTTCCTAATCAAAATCAACTAGGGTGGTCTAATGGGCATTTCAAACTCAACACATTCCAAACCAAACTCCCAATCATCTTTTCTCACCACCTGCATCCCAACCCTGCCAAGCCTTCCCTGTTAGTTGACTGCAACAGCACTCTTCACATGCTCAGGAACAAAAACTTTGGGGTCGGCCTCAACTATTCTCGTTCACTCATACCCTAAGTCTGGTGCTTCAGGAAATCTTACTGATTTTACCTTTGAATGTATCCAGAATCTGACCATCCTCCCTCCACTGCTACCACCCCGTCTAAGCCATCATCCTCTTTCCTCACTTATCCCAGTAGCCCCTACTCCTAGCCTTGCCCTCCTCTCACCTGATTTTTGAAAAAAGCAATACTAAACCTCCAACCAAAACCATATAATATTCCCCAATGCAGTCTACAGTCAAACCCTCCTAATGGCTCCTTGGGCCCAGGCGAGCTGGTCCCCTTTGACTTCCTGTCTCACCACCTCTCCCTCACCTGCCTCTTCAGTCATGGCTGGTCCTTTTGCTGCTCATCTGACAAACCAGACATCCAGCCACTGTGTGGCCTCTGAACCAGGTAGTCCTCTGACAACCCCACTCTTTCCCCAAACATCCACCAGGATGACACCATTTCCTTCAAGTCTTAGTTCAAACTGCACCTCCAAATGATGCCTTTCCCAGGTACCTTATTTATGCTGGAATCTGCTCCCAGCTGTTGCTCTATGTTTTTTTTTCTCCACATCACTTAACATATTTTAACATGTCATATTATTTTATTTTTTATGCTTTGTATCTGTCTCTCTCTGCTAGAAAGCTCAACAAGGGCAGACTTTGTTAACAGACATATTCCAAGAAAAATAATGCGTAGCACATAGTAGATGTTTACTGTTTACTGTTTATTGAATGGTGAACCATGTAATGTAGATTAACAAATCAATTGACTTAAGAGAATAATCTGCAGAAAAGTACTTTTGAAAAAAGTAATGTTGGACGAAGCAGGAATGGATTATTCCTACAGTTTTCCCATGACATCTTGATTTTAGCCCCATAAGACTAGTTTACAAACTTCTAACCTAATAAATGTATTAAGTCACTAAGTTTGTGATAATTTGTCACATCCACAACAGAAAATTCATACACCCTAGAAATGTAGTGTCATGGAAATGCCAAAGTCTCTTGATACAACAAATGCTCCTTCTTTTACTGGCATTAAGGAGGCCACCACCCAACTGAGAACCAGGGAACCACAGAATGGTCTCACCTTACTCCCCTGTGTGACTTGAAATCCAGCAGGGAAACCCTAAAACACATCCTCCCCGCCCACCCCTCTCTCCTGCACAGACATAATGAGCAGCCATCACTGATGTCCCCAGCAATGGGGACCAAGCAGAAATCCTAAAAACATACAACCAGTCATGTATCAAAGTATGCTTGTTCCCCTGATGGATGAGAACTATCTGTGGCAGAATCAGTTTATGTGGCATTTCTCAAAAAAGGGAAGAAAAGAGCCATAAAAGGACCTCAGATTGTGAGAATAGCTTTTAATTTAAAACAATCAAAGCAATAAATCATCCATCTCTCTTTCCATCACAGGCAAATACTCGCTCAAAACATTTGAGAGCATTTAAACAATAACTGTGACTAGTGCAAAATAAAATAAATACAAACTCTCTCAGGAACCAACATCAAAACCCGCCAGGCAGGGGGCACAGGCCACAAACTCAGCTTGCGCCAAGGCAGAGAGAATGTGGAGAACAGCAAGGTTTGCACAGCATTTAACACATCCAGCTTTGAACAGACGAAACGATACCTGGGGAGGGAAACCACAAGAGAATGCTGCCCGCGAGGCCAGTATTCGACCACGCTCACGGGACTAACATCCTCAGCACCCGGGAGATGTAGAAAAATAAGTGCAAAGGTAGCAGCTTGTAGGCAAAGCTGAAGGAAAACGGTTTGGGGATCACTTGCTTTTGCGTTTTAACTGGGGAGATACCTATAATATATATCATTTTTAGGCAGAAAAGTCTGTTTTATGGGAGGTGTTCTGTGCCTCTCAGCATACCTGACTCCAGCAAAAATATCTGCGATGTTTCCACCTATTTGGATGCTGCCCCGAAATTATCTTCCCACATACAGTATTTCGCTGCCTACTCACGCCAAGTCTAGCACAGCACTGATACAAATACAACATTAGCCACACATCTAATTTAAAAATTTTCAGTAGCACATTAAAAACAGATTAAAAGTGGTAACATTTGTTTTCATATTTATGAAATTATTGTTCTGTTTAGTCAATGTATCCAAAATATTATTTGTAATCAATCTAAATTATTGATCAAATATGTATATTCTTTTTCTGGTACATATATTCAAGATCTGGTGTGCATTTCAGGTGTAGAGCACAATCTCAGTTTGGACAGGCCACATCCCAAGTGGTCATTTTGCCACATGGGGTTATTGATTATCACACAGACTAGCGGAGGTCTACAGAATCTAATAGGAAATCTCCAGGACACTTGTAGGCAATCTTATGCACCAGTTTAAGAGAACAGAATCTTTTTCTGTCACCTGGGATTTCCTGTCTGAAGGACAGACTCCCATTTCATCTAATCCCATCCTCTGGCCCACCTCCTGTCATCTCTCTGCAGAGCTCTGAACTGATGAGATTCAGCAGCAGTGACATCTACAGGATGACAGAGACGTCCTTTTGGGAGAGTCAGGCTGTCAGCACGTATTAGAGGTTCACAGCCATCTAGGAGTCAATCAGATTTTCCAAACATGCAACCAATTTTACAGATTTAGCTGAACATAGTTCTGAAGCTTTCCACCAAAGTGTTTGAAGTGGGTTTTTTCATTTTTGTTTTTGAAGGAAATGGCAGCAAGCTACTTAACAGACTGGAAAATTGTGAGTTTCAAGAGTGCAGAAAAATGGGACAATTATTGAAGAACGTAAAGACAAATGGAGCATGGAATAGAAATGGGATGGGGACACTAAAAATGACACAGTTCCTACACTGGAGTATATAAGCTGTAACAACCTAAAAACCTAACATCTAAGCCTCGAAATGATCCCCATACCTCATACATCTGATCCTGGTAGTAACCAGAGGAAAATAAAAACAGAGTAAGACGTTAGGGCAGGAAGGGTTTTCTGAGCCCATCTGATCTAAGTTATTCATTTTAAACAAACGGGCTCAGAGAGGTAAAGGGGCTCAGCCCTTCCACACTGAGAGGCAGAGATGGGCTTCAAATCCAGGAGCTCTGGCTGTGGGCTGCAGGTACAGCTCAGGTGAAGGGCATAAAAGATGCAGGGGCCCAAAGTGAGCAACAGGGAAATGGCAGGCACATTCTCTTGTAGGTTCGAGAAAAGAGGCTAATCAATTCCAAAATACTGATATAAAATGATGTAAATGTCACTAAAACGTAAGTTTTCCAATCATCTTTTCTATATACTTTTTTCTTTTAGAAGAAAAATACAAACCTGAACCAAATGAGACTTTTGATTAGTTATTTGGGCATTTAGGTCCATTGACAAAATTAAAACTTTGATACATTAAATTTTCCAAAGACACATTCATTGGATTTGTACACAAATGGATATCAAAAGATATTTACAGGAAGAAAGTGCCGTCTTTCACACAGACACCAGCAGACAGTGAGGATTTCACAATTATACCACCATGCCTCACACAGAGGATTCCTAAGGGGCCAGTCGGCGAACATGAGCCACACGTTATTCCAGTTCTCCGTCACAAATACTCTCGTCTACACACATGTGTAAAATTAAGCAATACATTTCAGACTTCTATTCCAGGGAAACCTGTTTTGTATATATTAAGAGACACATATAAACACATCTTTAAGCAAGAAAGAAACTCATTGTTTGCTCCAGTTTTTCCCAACTGTCAATCTGAAATAAAGAGTAGCACATATACAAACTTTGTAGAAATAGCCCTTTGTTTGGTGAGGCAGAAAAAAAGGCAGCCATAGTACACTTTTCTTACAACATGTTTAGGCATCAAAAGGGCTAAATTCCTTTTTCTACACAGGGAAATTAAATAGTTTATAGCCTATAATCTTAAATGCAGATTTTACTCTATTGATTTTGCAAAATTTCATTATAAAATTTTCTTTTGTCCAAAATACACATGCTATCTTTGTCCACATTTCAACCCAAACTCCCAATTATCCTGCTGCCCCTGAAAAAAGGCCTTTGCTTTGTAATGTTATAGAAAAGCAGCGCTTTTTGATGCGTGTTTGGGATCATTACTCTACCACACTCAGCCCTAAGAGGACTGGTTCTTGTAAGGCTGCTTCGCGTGGGGACTTCCACGGGAGCTCGTACAACACCGTGGGATGCTTTGGGATCCAAGTCACGCTGGAAGGCGACACCAGTAGGCACAGCAGCAGAAGGTGACTGCTCCCTGAGCTGCCTCCTCCCACCAATCTCATTTGTTCCCAAATTGAAGAAAACCATCAGATGGGAGCAGGCAGGAAGCAGACTCCTGGGACCCCGGCACTGCTTTCTGCTCTGCACAGGCACATCCTGTCAGATGTCACCGAGAGGCAGCAGGTGTCATCACACTGCTGTGAGGGTGAGGACAGTGAGGGACTTGCCCAAGGTCGCAGCCAGTGAGGGCAGCCCCCAGGTCTCTGGCCACCGGCCTGGGGCTCAGCTCCGCCCCCTCCCTTGCTCACGTGGCTAAGGGATCCTGGGAGACAAGGGCCTGATCACAACCAGAATCCTGATGGTCCTGAGCTCACTACATCCTAATTCATTTCACTCAATTGGTTCTGCCCATTTTCCTACAGTTTCTTGTTGGGTAGACAGCAATAAATTCTTTTTCATGTGACCGAATTATCTGAAACAGAAACTCAAGAGACTCTGGGATTGGGTGCAAAGCAGTACAACATTATAGAATGCTGTCATTCCACTTGGTATCATTTCTGAAACTCTGATTTAATCCCACGTTGTAACTAAAATACTGAAATAACCAAAATGGAAAGGATGGCCTTTCACGATGTCATGTGAAGTTTCTTTGCATCTGAAATCCTTGAAATGCCCAAGACCACAATGTTGATGACAGCAAATAAGCACCAAGAGCAAGTCAAGAGGTGATAAAACAAAAAAGGCCAGAGACGAGACTGGCCCCAGAAAAACACAGAAATAGAGACAGGCAAAGAGCTCAGAGATGAGAAAACGAGAGATGAATGTGGGGCATTTAACGTGATTCCAAGGAGCTGTCCTGCGGTACGATAAGAGATTGCTGCCCTAACTAAAAATAACCACTGGACCTTTTAGGGATGGGCTGCTGAGAAAGAGAGAATTCACCTACCTTTGGCAAAGTACAATTCAACACTGCTGTGGGCATCTGTTATTCTACCACCACAAGTCACAGACCAGGTGAATTCCTCACAGCACTGAAAGGGGACAACTCAGCCCTTTTCACTCCTTAAAATCTAAGTGGGGAACTAATTTTTTAAACTGTTCCTGAGTTATATTTTGTTAAAATACTTACTTGCCTCTTCCAGGTCTGCTTAATACCAACTATTTAGCCTTTAAAAACCAACCCATCACAGATTTTCTAGTGGACTATAAAGATTACACACTCTCACTCACTCTCACACACATTCACACAACTGTATTATGAATTTTGATATGATTTAAATTAAAAATAGTTTTCATTACAGATGGTCTATTGTACATGAACAGGCCAGAAATTATTGTGCGTAATGAAAAAAAAAAAAAAAACTATGCCACAAATAAAGCCCAGCTCAGCTGCTGATTTTCTATATGAAACAAAAGTGGGCTTTTTGTTTATTGTAGTTAAGGCCACACCACTGGCCACGTTGACTGAGTTCTCTGGAGACCACTACCACTGACCCCCAAAGCAAAACAGAGGGCTGGGGGCACATCCCCATTTTTGATATGCTGATGGCAGATGCCACACCAGCAATATGGAGAGCTTCATTTATATCACCCTCTCCTTGGACATTTATAAAAACTATCTACAACAGAATATCATCACTAATAGAAATTTCTTCCCAGTTCTATTTCAGAAGGTGTCAAATGATCGTGCTCTTTAAATAAACTATAAATACCCCAATGTACTTCTTCATGTCTGGCTGTCCCAACTCTTTTTTTTCATTTTCTTTCTGTTTTTTTTGGTTGTTGTTGTTGTTGGTTGTTTTGTTTTTGTTTTTGTTTTGCGGGTTTTTTTGTGTTTTGGGGGTTTTTTTTGGCAAATTAAAAAGGCATATGGCTTCTTCTCGCCAATTTGCACATCTGAGGTTTAGCTTGGTATCCTGCGGTAAAAGTACATGTAGCCCAGGTCTTTAGGAGGCCGTTCTGAGGCGCAGACTTTGTGGTCATTGTAGATCACCCATCTGAAAATAAAAGACAGAAGCATTTGAGGGATGTAGGTCAGTCTCAGGATTCTTTGCAGAACTGCATCATACGGAGCACAATGCTTAAAATAACCAATATGTTTTAGGATAACCAAACTCCAACTGGTTGTGTAAAAAACAGAATGCATCTGGGGAAATCGCCACACGTTTCCATTCTTGAGCTTAATCAAAAAGTAGTTACTAGAAATCTATCAGAATCTTTCAAATATTTTAAACCCTTCATCCCCTAATTCCCATGGATGGCCTCGGAAACCAAGTCAATTAATTGTGTACAACATTTATTTCAGCCTTAGGTATACAACTAACTTAAAAGGGGGCTTGGGATTTAGCTCAAGTGGTAGAGTGCTTGCCTAGCAACTCCAAGGCCCTGCCTTTGATCCCCAGCACCCAAAAAATACCTAACTTAACAAATCAGAAGTAAATAAGGAGGGAGCAGCGAATGAAGGGCAGAGAGGGGAAGGGGAAAAAAAGCAGCAGCAAGGTGTATCGTGTACAGGTACACATGCTCTATGATCAATGTTATCGCTATGTGCATCTAAAATGTACGATTAGAATAAAATAAAAATTTTTTAAATTTTTAAAAATTAGAAGTAAACATTCATGCAACTATTATTAGATAACTATTAAAGCTTCTTCAAAGAATATTCGATGAAGTGAGAAAATAATCATGATATAATATGAAGACATAATATGAATCACAATATAATATGAAAATGGTTTTAAAAATTGTACATACTCTGTAATACTTTAAGATTTTAGGAAAGCTGCAAATACATATAGAGTATGTGCATATAGACATATATACACCTCTTTCGATGAGACCAATAAAACAAAGAAAAATATATCAAAATGTAGACATTGGTTATCTTTAGGCTTCCAATATACAAATTCTTCACATTTTTTATGTTTTATAAATTTGTTACAAAATATTTCATTGCTCTGTATATTATAACTAATCTATTTTTCCATTTTTAAAGAACTGTCACACCCGGTGATAAAAAGAATATATTTTAAATACAAGTCCCTGTACTCAATGGTTTTACTAATCAAGTTAAGAAGATAAAACTAAAAGACACCAAACACAGAACACATGGAAAAGCTGCTGAGTCTAGGTGGTAGCAGACCAGCCCTGCAGTGAGGTACGGGTGAGAGGCCAGCGCCCCAGCAGACGAGGCCAACGTTTAGCGCTGCTCCAGTGTCTACACGGCCTGAGCACTTTCCTCAACGAGCACCCACCCACAAGCCGCAGGGAAGGGCTGTGGGAAGAACACTGGGGGAGAAGCTTCTAGAAGAAGCAGCCTTCCATTCTGAAACCATCTCATTCCTGCTTTACCACACACCTAAGAATTCTGCAAAGAAGCCAAGAAGGCAACTGTAGGACCGTATCAAGCACTGAAAGTATAAGGTTGCCAGAAAAAAAAGCACTGGTTATACAATTAAATTTAAATATCAGGTAAGCAACAAAGAATTTGTTAATGTAAGTATGTCCCACATAATATTGGGACATACAATGCTTGAAATATATTTATACTAACAAATAACTCACTATTTATCTAAAATTTAAATTAAGGCATCTTGGCTTTCTTGTTGCGTTGGCTTTATGGTGGTCCTACGGTGATTCCAAATATGACATGCCTCTTTATTTTGGAAAGCCACCTTGATGTGATGGTTGAAAGTGACATTAAATACCGGCTCTGACACAATTCTTTATCTGCTAAGGCCAACCTATTCAGTCTCTGTGAGCCTCAGAGCCCGGATGTGTAAAATGGTTTTAAATGTAAATCCTTACAAGACCACCATGAGAACTCAATGAGATAACACATGAAGCATCCAGCAGAGTAGCTGGCACATGGTAATGGCTGAATAAATCATACTATCATCTATCTTCTAAAACAGACTCACCTTCCTTCCTTTTTGATATGGCAAACGTAATGGCCACTCATTGTAGATGTTCCCATGTGACTGATAAATGCAAATAATTCATATGCTATGAAAGAAGAAACAATTCAATTACAAGGCAGCATTTCCAGAATCAAGGACACTTCTGGTAAGACTATAAAACCAATTATAGTGTAATCCAACAACTATTTAGATTTAAGAGGCAAAGCCTATTGGCCTTGCTATGTGGACAACACACACACCACGCGCGCGCGCGCGCACACACACACACACACACACACACACACACACCTGCAAATTCTACCTGCAAATTCATTACAAGAAAAACAGGACATAAATTACTAAACTAAAGCTGAAATTAAATTCAGATCTAGAAGGGATTAAATATTCCACAGCCCAATCTGGTGGCAAGCTCCTGGGTCTAAAAACGTAGTCCTGGTTCCAACAGTTTCAAACAACATGAGGGTAGACAAGCTATCTCTTCTTTCTAAGCCTATTTCTTCATAAAGGTTTTTTTTTTTTAATCTATTTTACAGGGTTGTGTGAGACTTATGACCTATATTAGCAATTCAGACTAAAATGTACAAAAGACAGGATTATGAGGAGTGTAGCAAATAGCTATTATCACTAATAGAAAAGGATAATGTTTCACACAAAATGTCTCATTTGTCATGATAATAACCTACATGGGACCAAATTTTGGGCTTGATGCTTTCTGAACAAAGAGATACATAACCTCTTAAGAGAGTGAGACTGATGTTTATCCTCTAACAAATACCTCCTGCCGATAAGCACAGCATGCTGTATCAAATCCTTGTTGAACTAATTTTGTTCAAGTTCCTTCTGTTAATCTTAGATCTATATGACACAAAGTAGACTCCCTACGCTAGTACCAATCCACTCAGCAAACTGTTAGGACTAGGATGATATCATACAGAAATTAAGAGTAAGCATTTATAAACTTTTATAATAATTTATGAGTAATAATCAGACCTGAATGTAATAAGTAAAAAGTTTGCATATTCACTTTTTCTAGTCCTCAATTTTTATTACACTTTCCAAGAAAAAGAGTTGGTTCTGGAAAGGTCCTCTGTCTGACCCTCGTCTCTCTTGCTTTTCACTCATACTCATTCACTTACTCAGCTGTCAGTCCGGGTCGTCACCTTACTCACACTTCAGAGGTACCACACCCTGTGGATAACTCTTCTTTCCTCAAATATTTGCCCCAGGACATGCATCTCTTGGCTGTCCAGCTGCCCCAGTGATTGTTCTATATCTGTCTCCTTTGTTGGCACCTCTAGATCTCCTGACCTTCAATATTGCTGACCTGCACTTTAAACTTCAGACTCTATCCAAAGTAACTCTCGCTAGATGTTCTCACTTAGTCTCATGGTGGTAAAGAATATTGTTTTCATAATTTCATTTCCAGAATGTTCCTTGCTCGTATATATATATATAAATAAACCTGAATTTCATGTAGAGATTTGTTTCCTGCAACCTTCCTGAACCTACTTATCAGTTCTAAGTTCTTTAGTGGATTCCCTAGAATTTCATGTCTATAAGATCATGTCACCTGCAAACAGAGATAACATTATTTATTCCTTGGTAATCTGGGTGCCTTTTGCCCCTTTTCTTGCTTAGGTTGGTTAGGTTGTTCCTCCTGTACAATGTTAAATAGAAGGCAAGAGGGAACGTCCTTGTCTTTTAGAAAGAATGCATTCAATCTTTCATAGTAAACATCATGTGAGCTATGGGGATGTGTTTGACAGATACCTTTTGTCAGGCTGACATTCCCCTCCATTCCTAGTTTGGTCAGCAGTCTCCCCTCAGCCTTGTCTATTTCAGTCAATGACAATTACATCCTTTCATTAACTCAGTCTTAATTTCTCTCTCAAAGTCTTTGCGTCTATCTAAGCCATCGGCAAATCCTGTATTTCCTTTAAAATATGTCCAGAACCCAACTACTTCTTACCGCCTCCTCTTGAAAGCTCGAATGCAAGTCACCATCATCTCTTGACTTCACTGTGGCATCTTGCCTGAATGTCCCGCGGCCTCCCTTACTCCCCACTGACTATTCGCAGTATGGTTTTCCAGAGCGGTCTTTTTAATGGAAGTCAGATTATGGTCACTACTCTGGCCCAAAATCCTTCTGGTGGCTTCCTATATCCCACAATACTATCTCACCCTTGCAACTGCCTGTGAAGTGCCCCCATTTCTTCCCAATCTCCCCATTGCTCCCCTCCAGCTATCCTGAACTCTTGGCTGCTCCCAAGCACACCTAACACGCTGTGACCTTCAAGCCTTTACACCTACTATTCCTTCTATCTAAACCTCTCTTTTCAGGAACCATGTGACTCACCCCTCTCTTCATTGAGGTCTCAGATCAAATGCTGCCTCACAGGAAAAGCCTTCCTGAACCCCGCATGCTCCTTGCTAATGCTCTCAGTCCCTTACCCTGCTTTACTGACCCTACAGCAGGAAGCACCACCTGCTAGTCGCATGCTTCCTTGTGCATTTGGTTTATTGTCTGTCTCCTCTTACCCCGAGATAGAATCTTAAAGGGCCCAAAAATTGTCTCCCTCTACCCCAGCCAGCTCAAAATTCCCAATCTCTTTGTTATACTGCTTAACACTCCAAATATCAAACACTTCTCTCCAAACTTAATGGTTCTCAGTCACTCATACTTTAGTGTAAATTAATTCACAGAGTATCTTCGTCTTAACTTTCAATAGCACAAATCAACACACGAACAAATCAGAAATTATAACAAATGCTAAAGCAGGATGAATATTAGAATCCAAACATGAAGGATGTTTAAGTGGCCTTCCGGGAGGCTGTTGGGCCCTAACGGCCCTGGGCAGCCGTACTTCCTACTCCCTCGGTCCTCTTCCAGTGGCCTTCCTCAGGGAAGCCAGCAGGCCGAGTCCCGCCTCTGAACAAAGGGACTGTCTCTGCTCCCTGGCTGGGAAGTCTCGGCCGCTGCCGAAGATGTCGGAACCACTCCGGGAGTATGACTGAAGGAGCCGAAGCAGGTTTTGAGTCATCACAGCCTAATCACATGTTAATTAGACTGGGAATCAGCCAGCTGTTTCTTAAAGAAATTAAACACTCATTAAGTACAACATGGAAACAGAAATGATTTTGCAAATAACAGGACCCCAGATAGGTCAGAATATTCTCACTCTTTGAAAAATTTTAAAATTCAACAGAAAGTTAGGTGCTATCCCTAAAAACCTGGTAGGACATGGCAATAAACAGCCTTGTGAAAAACAGACTTTCATCTCTATTTGAATACAAAATGTGAATACAAAGACTCATGGGAAATAAGAGGGTCGAGGAGAAAGTATCCAGACTTCCAAATCAGACAGACCTAAGTTCTGACCTGGTTCTACCATTAGCAAATCACTTAACTTGTCTCCATTTACTCATCTGAGTATTTCCTATAAGCAATGAAAGAAAAGTGGTGGAGGAAACACCTGGCACATAGTAAGCACTCAATAAATGACAGCTACTACTTCACCAAGTGTTCACAGTGTTAATAACCTTTTTAAGCTATTTGTGCATAGCATCCCGTTTTGGGAACACCCATAACAACGGAACACAATAAAAATTTTTCTCTTCAAGTTCTTGTTCCTTGAAATCTTTCTAGGTAACATATATGAATTTCATGCAAAACTTCAAAAACTTGCAATCTTCTATATAAACAGGTTAAACAAACACTTAAAGTGTTGCATGCAATAACATTTCTTCCTCAGTCAGAAAAATGCAAATGTAGGTTGAATATTCCTTATCCAAAATGTTTGGGCCCAGAAATATTATTTCAGGAGTGTTTTCTCTTCTGCCAGCTTCTGGAATAGTTGCATATACATATTGAGATATCTTTGGGATGGGACCTAAATAAATGCATAAAATTTATTCAAATTTCATATACACCTTACAGACATAGTTGGAACATAAATGTATACAATGTTTTCAGCATGTCTCCATTTTGACTGCAACCCATCACAGGAGGTTAGGTATGGAAATTTCCCCTTGTGGCATCAGGGTAATACACAAAAAGTTTTGGATTTGAAGCTAAGAACTCCAGGAAAAGCATCTTTCCGCTGGATTGTGACCTAGAAAGATACAGTTGTAGAGGGCCCTGGCAGGCATCTTGTGGCCACTAGTGTGAACTCGAGGGTGGAACCAGCCCAGAGGCAGCAGGGCCAAGGAGACTATCAGCCAAGAGGGTATGGGTCCTGAATCAAAGATGTCTGGAGTCCAATCTAGTTCCACCCAACCCCTCATCCCTACCCCTGGGGACCTGCCAGCTCTTATGAGGTGATACCTCCCTTTTGCTTAGACAAGTTAGGCTCAGGTCTCCCACTTACAATAGAACCCCCAAAGCTGAGGTTGTTTTTATTTACTTTGTTTTGGCTCCTCAAATAGAAATTTCCTTTACCCTTCAATGATATTTAATACCCTTAAGACAACCTACCTAAACAGAACACACATTTCCCCCGGCTTCACCTGTAAATCTAAAATAATTCCAATCAAACCACTGTAGAATGGTTTATTTCTAGGTCCATAACTTTATAAATTCTGCAATAACAATTTAGAAAATACAATGGGACAAAAGTTAATATGTAAGTAACACAGAAAATGTAATTCTGAGACAGAAGTAAACCAGAAGTACAAAGGGTGTTACGAAGTAAGCTGCACAGCTTTGCAGGGTAGAAGGAGGTTGGGAATGAATCAAAGGAAAAGTATAGTTGGTTTCTGGGGAGAAAAACTCAATACTGCAAAGTCGGGAGGTATTCCCAAACTAATCTACAATATATGAAACACATACAAATCAATTTTTTAAAAAACACTTGAAAACCTCAATAAAAACAGCCAAAAGAAATGAAGAAGCCTTGAACACAAGAAGGAAGTTAAACACTTGAACGAGTGTTTATTTGCTGGCTGTGGATTAAATCAACCATTTGTTGTAGTTTCATGAACTGCATTCGTCCTTTAAAAAATCTGCTGGCGAGGCTGTGGGGAAAAGGAACCCTTCTACATTGTTGGTGGGAATGTAAACCAGCATAACCACTATGGAAATCAGTGTGGAGACTCCTCAAAAAACTAAAATTAGAAAGTCCATGGAACCCGACTATTCCCCTTGTAGGCATCTTCCCAAAAGAGTTAAAGACATCATATCACAGCGACATACGCATACTCATGTTTACGGCAATGCAACTCTTAATACCTGAATCTTGGAAGCAACATATAAATCCATCAATAAGTGAACGGGTAAAGAAAATGTGGTATTTACACACAATGAATTACTGCTCTGCCATAAAGGATAAACCTGAGTCATTTACAGGAAAATGGATGTACATTGAGACCATAATGTTAAGTGAAATAAATCAGACACACAAGCCTACTACTTGACTTCTCGTACATGAGAAACTGAAAATATAAATAAAAGATAGATAATAGAAGTAGGGAGCTAGATCTTTTTCAAATGGGAAAGAGATCAAGAGATGGAGAGAGGTGAGGGCAAGGGAAAGAAAAAGAAAGAACTGAGATTGCACATGTACCGACTCCCCACAAGGAATGTAATCATTATGTAACACAAACATCTACTAATAAAAAAGTAAAACTGGAAAAAAAATCATTGCTGCCAGCCAAGTGTGGTGGCATGTGCCTGTAATCCCAGCACTCAGGAGGCTGAGGCAGGAGGATCGCTGCAAGTCTGAGGCCAGTCTGAAATACACAGTAAGATCCTGCCTCAAAAAACAAACAAACAGGGCTGGGGATTTAGCTCAGTGGTTAGAGTGCTTGCTTACAAGGCCCTGAGTTCAATCCCTGGCACCGAAAGAAACAAACAAACAAAAATAATCATTGCAGTCACCTGAATGTGGAAACAACTTCATTATTTGAAACTCTTTCTGAAACAGTCCTTTATTTAAATATCTAACTGCATAAAATTAGATACATAAATTATGATATACATAGATAATAGAACATTCTTAATATATGTTTAAAGATATCAGCTTATATAGTGTATTCCCACAGCAGGGAGAATCTAGTCATAAAATTGAGTGTATTAAATAGAATGTTCTATTTCTATAAATTCATGTATTTATAATCATTTTTATGTATTTGCACAGAAAAGTCTAAAGAATACACACGGAACATTAACAGTGCTTCTTGCTGGGGAGTAAGATGGTAATTTTTCAGTTTCCTCTTTTTATATACATATATTTTCTCAAGTTGCTAAAACATACATCCTTTTAATTTTAAGAAAAATGATGTGAGGGTTAATTTCCTTTTTTCTGTCAATGAGTGACACAGGAGTTCCGGCGCTAATGCGATGAGGTGCAGGAAGTTAGTTTTCCATTTCCTTTGATTCATGCAACATAACACAAAAGTATACCACCAGTTCCTCCACACAGCACTTACTGGGGGTAACAAAAACTCCAGCTCAGACTACTACCTCCCAGCATTTATTTAATTCTTCATTCAACCAGTTATTTGTTGATCAGTTACCATGGGCCAGGCACAGTGCTGGAGAAGCCACGCTAAAAATATTTGCTCTTTCATAAAAACAGACTAAAAATGTATTTAGCAAGTTAGTATGGTCTCTGCTTTTTTCCCGATAATTAAAATTTTCACCTACTACTGCCTTTATATCCAGCATATCCTGTATATGGTTTCTCACAGCACATATCACAGGGCCCCTTCACCCACCCTCACCTCAGCCCCAGAGCTGGACCCACAGTACTTCAAAGGGTGCTTGAGGGCAACATCACGGCATCCTATTGGACCAGAAATACCTGCAGATGGCCATGATGTACAGGAAGTCCTGAGGGGATTGTTATTATCATTGACCATCACAGAGGGAGCAGTTAGTGCCTCCAAGCTACCCTAAAGACAAGAAACCCTAATGGCCAGGCCCTCCCTCCCTCTGTGGCCAAACACCTTGGCATCTTTACAACAACTCCATCTTGTGGTTATTCCCTACGTGAGGACTCATCAGCTCCAAAATCCATTATGGAAAATCAATGAAACAGTAAACCAACAGACATGGAACACGTAACAGACGACCCTGCTCATAAATTATTAACTTGTCCATTACAGCTCCTGATGCTTTAGGCAATGCAGTTGTTTCTGAAAGTGACAGAAGACCTTCTAGATGAATAGGGAAATTGGGAGAACTATAGCCTATCATGTTCTTACCCCATTAAGATTAAAACAGTTTCAGTTTTATATTTATATATATTTAAAAAGAAGAATAAAGCCCATTCCACCCTCTCTCTTTAGCTATAAAACAATAAATACAAGTTACGTCTTGTAAGACCTTGAATGAGTAGATCTGCAACTCTATGGTCAGAGAAACAAATGTCCATAATACAAGTTTAATTAAATCCAACTGTTATTTATTCAGTACTTTCCATGCATCAGACACCATGAGTTTCATAAAATGGCCTCTACCCTCACAAGCTCCCAATCAAATGGGAGGCACAGAGAGCTATATAAATAATTTTACTACAAGATCAACTTGACACTCAGCACCTTGCTGTGGCTATAGACACAGGCTCTGGAAGCAGAATGCTTAGGTTGGAATCCTGGTTCTACCATCCTACAAATGTGACCTCTGCAAGTTACGCCCTTCTCTGTTTCACTTCCTTCACCTAGAAAATGGGGTGACAATGGCCTCCACCTCATAGGGCTCTTAGGAGAATTAAATATGGCACAGATGAAGTATTATTAGAATAATTATTACTAGTATATGAGATAAATATGGGCTAACTATGACTATAATGGGGATCTAAGAAAGCAAGCCAGATCATGGAGTCTGTAGCCAAGTTCTGAAGAACAGAAAGGATTTTCAAATGCAGTGACGGGAGAGAAGAGTATTTCACAAAAAGAGATTAACCTGAGCAAAGTCCTGAAGGAAAGTGAGACAGAAGTTGGTGGCAGCTGAAGATGCTGGCACCACCAAGCATCTGAGCTGCAGGTAAAAGGGATACAGAAGAAGTGACACAAAAAAGAGCCAGGCTGGAATCTGATAGGAGGACATGCTGAATGCCACACTAAAGAGCCAGTCATCATCTTATCAGCAATAGCAGCTCAAGAAGCGATATCAAAAAGTTTCAGAACATGGATTCTAGACTCTTGCCTCTGTACCTTAAGAGCTACGTGACCTCGGGCAAAGTACCTCATCTCTCTGCCTCTATTTTTCTCACCTGTAAACATCAGTCTTGGTGATGATTAAATGAGTGTTTACTATTAAAAGGCAGAACACTGGCCTGTGGCACCTCTTCCTGTCACCTTGAGACAGCCCTTCAGAAAACTCAGCAGACGGCATTGCTCCTAACACAGTCAAGGACAGGAGACTGCTTTTCAGCTGTTCAAAAACCACCACCCTGAAAACAAAAGCTCCATTTTTAACAAAGCTCACATGGTAGGCTGGGGATTTAGCTTAGTGGTTAGAGTGCTTGCCTACCAAGCGCACCCTGAGTTTGATTCCCAGCACCCCATCCCCCCCCAAAAAAAGAAAAGAAAAAAAAGCTCACATGGTCTGTGAAGAAATTTTACTTTAAGGTACTACTACTAGGTATGTTCTAGGTACTAGCACAAGTTCACCTAGACCTTATCAGAGCACTGTGGCTTGTGCAAAGTGACAAAAGGTACCGTTTGTGAGAAGGAAAGATCTGGGCTAACTTCTAAATGACGGCAAAGGTTCAGATATATAGTGATGAGGGGAAGGGTGCGAGCTAAATGCACAGTCATGAGCTCTGAGCCGATTTCTGGGGCAAGAACTCACTTCCAGATCCATCCTTGACTCTAGGTCCTTCAGGCTTGGCCTCAGAAATAATGTTGGCGTTGGCATTATTCTCCATCTCAATCACAAAGTCGCTGTCCTCTTCAAACTCAGGGTGGCTGAAGATCCAATCCAGTGCTCTTTCTAGGTTATTGTTCTAATAAAACAAAACAATTTTACAATGCACGAAGTCCCTGGGCCTCATTACATCCCGACCATTTGAATCAGATGTCAGGCAGATGGGGTGGGGGCTGAAGTCATTAGTCCTAAGTGCCTCTGACTCTGTATATGACATGCACACTGGCCTGCCATCCTGCAAGTCTCCCGACCAACATCTGTAATTGGATTCACTGGAAAACAGTTCTGAGCAGCAGATCAGCATTTCCAAAGCTCCTATCAGACTTAGCTCAGCACTTCTGCAGGTCGCTGCTGACATGATGGGTGTAGAATGCCAAAGGGGCATTCATTTAAGTGCAGCCCTTTCTACAGCCACAATAATTGCACAAACTACTTTCTCTATCAACTTTATTTCCTGCAGATAACTCTACTACTCTCTACAAACAAGAGTACTATGTTAGTACCTCCTCTCCCCAAATGTTGGTAGAATGGCTGAATTGCAGTAGAGACAAAACAAATAACTTAGTTAATGATTAACTGTTTAAAATGAACTCTCTACAGTTCAAACCAATTCACCATGAAAGCTTTTCCAACCTCCCTTATTTGCAGTACCACTGGCAAGTTAAAAACTTTGTTTAAATGTAATCAAAAACTCCAGTGAAACAGTCAGGCAAATAAAATAAGTGAGCCATAAGGAAGTACCCAGCTGAGGGAAACATATCATTCCAGCCACATCTCCATGTGCCATACAAGAGCCTCCACAATCTCAGCAACACGGCCTAGCATGCCCCCACTCAGGGTAGGCAAGAAGGAAGTGGTAGCAGATTGCATCGCGGGGACATTGTACTCATGAGCAGCTCAACCCACTAATGTTCACAGCTGAACTGCCGTGAGCAGGTGAGGCCCAGATAGAGGTAGGACACTGGGGACGTGCCTTTGAGGGTATATCTCTCTTTCTGGCTCTTCCACTATTCTCTGCACCCTGGCTGCCAGGAAGGAAGCAGCTTTGCTTCACCACACCCTTCTGCCATGATGTTTCTGCTTTGGAGCCTGCAGATCACGGACTGAAATCTCCAAAAACACAAGCCAAAAATGAACCTTTCCTCATCTAAACTGCCACTTTCAGGTAGTCTATTACAGTGATGGGAAAACTGACCAATACACCCACTAACAAACATTCAAGATAATATGGAGTTTCCTGCGGTTTGGTCATCTTGCCCCAGATTTGTCATGTCCTTATGCTTAAATTTGCTGTACTATTCCTTCAAGCATTTAATTTAGCTTTATATACTATATGCAAATAAATCTTAAGGGGCCAAGGTGGAGTATAGAGTCACATAAACATGATTCAAAATGATCAAAGGATATAGAGAAGTTATACGGCTACTGACAGAAATGTAGACCACCTCCATCTCCATACAGGAGAGTACACACACACACACACACACACACACACACACACACAGAGACAAAATTTCTCATGCTCACCGTTGCTCGTAGTGCCTGCACAGCCTGATTTCTCTGGAATCCCATGGAAGTAATGATCGCTACGATCTCCTCTGGAGGCTGGTTATCCAACCCAGTAGCACCAAATACAGAGGCTCCAGCAGATGCTGCTCCTCCATAACCAGGCATGGTCAGTGGTTCAGCAAAATCTGAGGAAAATGATCATGTGCAAACCTGCTAATTTCTCTTTTCTTTTCTTTTCTTTCTTTTTTTGGGGGAAGAGGAGAGTCTTGAAACAGACAACATTTGAGGGCTAAAATAGAAAAATGCCTACAAAATTACAATAATCAAGACAATCTGGGACTGGCATAAAATAGACATATTGATCAATTGAATCAAATTGAGAGTTTGGAAATAAGTCCATATACCTATGATCAATTGATTTTCAACAAGACCATTGAATAAGGAAATGATACTCGTTTTCAACAAATGGTGCTGGAACATCTAGCTGTCCACATACAAAATAATAAAGTCAGACCCCTATCTCACACCATAAACAAAATTAACAAAATGGATCACTGACCTAAATGCAGGTGCCAAACCATAAAACATTTAGAGAAAAACACAGAAGTAAATCTTTGTGGTGTTGGGTTAGACAATGGCTTCTTAAATGCAACACAAAAAAACAAGTCATTAAAAAGTACATTAGACTTCATTAAAAATTTAACATGTGGGCTTCAAAGGACACCATCAAGAAAGTAAAAAGACAGCAGAGTAGAAAAGATACACATAAATCATATATCTGATAAGGGACTTGTACCCAGAATATAAAAAGAACTCTTAATACTAAGACAGCAAAAAAAAGAAAAAGAAGAACTCTGAGAACTCAACAATAAAAAGACAAATAACTTCATTAAAAGTGGGCAAAGGGTTTCTGTTCCCAAAGTACAAGTTCCAGGAGCAGCAGAAATTATGGTTATCCAGCTACAAACTGTCTCAGCCTTTATGAAATAACAGTTCCTGGGGAGTATTGCAAAGCTGCTGATCCATTTTCATCATTTCTCCAAGGATTCTTTGAAAACGTAACCATCAGATATCACTGTCAGTAGCACTGGAAACATTCTGCTTTGGTCTTCACTGGTTCTACTTGGATTTTGTTCAGAAAGCAACGATCTTTTAAATTATAGTTCTAGAATAGGCCGACTCTAGCAGACCTCCAGAAGTTAAAGTTACAAACAACTCACTAGAGAATGCTTTGTCAGAAGGAAATATCATGACCATGAGTCTCAATTCCTGAAGCTCAGAACACCTGATGACTGTAATTCCTGTAATGCCTCCCTGTAATACTTACCACCTCCCAGCTTGATGGCAAAGATGGTACCATGCATAGACTGCACTAAATTGTTCTTCACAAGATTCACTCATTTTATTCAAATCCTTCAGTCTCTTAACAATGGCTACAGTTCACCATGGATTTGTCTATTTCACCTGAGCTATGAAGAACAGCTGATCTATCATTTCATGAAAGTGTTACTTCCCACAATCCTCTAGTACGACCCAGGTCCAGCCTGCTTTACCATCCTTAAAATAACTTCAAAATGATTATTTTTGTTCCTACAACATCCCTGGGGTGTAAATGAGACAGGAATGGGAAAAAGAACCTGAGGCCCAAATGTGTAAGCAAAGCAGATGGCCAATTATAGACGTGTTCTTTAAGCTGAGTCACTCTTAAGAGAAAAAAGAAAAGCAAAATTTAAGACAAAATTAACCTGTCATTCAATGTATTGGTACTTTAGTGATGGCTCAGATTACTGAAGAAATGTGATGTCATAGTAACAAAGGTGATTTACTTCCTAAGTGCTCCAACTCATTTTAAATATTATTGCATCTCTCCAGTATAATGGAAATTACAGAATGTAGCTCAAATCTATTGAAGGTTCCTTACAGATTCTTAGCTCCTTGGTGTTAACTCACTCAGATGATTGCTGCCTTTGTCCAGCGGTGATGCAGAATGTGAACACAAGCTCAATGGAGGCCACAGGATTTGATGACAATAAAGTTGTCAAGATAAGCAAGTCAGTCATTAGTTTCCCAAATTTGTTTCTCATTGACCTGCAAGAGGGCTAGTAGAGCAGTTGTCTGGGAACCGTCATTGGCTGTGAACACAGCTCCCCTGAATGGTACACACTTAATGAAAATGATTTTCCAGTCTTAGGTAACTTGATATTGTATAACTCCACAATTACATGGCTAGTATTTATGCCACTCAGGGCCATTTTGGGATCATTCTGTAATGTGTGTTATAGGACATGAACAGAGGACCAGGCAGATGTCCCCTGGGTAAGAATAACATGGAACAAGTTATAGGATGCAATGGACTGTTTTCCTTAGAAGCAGTCCCATGTTCATCACCTCCAGTTCCTAGTGGATATTACATCACACAACACTTCCTAGATCAGAAATAATTGTTGGTCTAAGGTCAGTGAATTACTGCTTTCTGGGTGTTACGGCTTGTATTTAGATGTCTCCCCCCAAAGACTCAGGCACTCATAGGTGAGGTTTTTTGGAGGTGACTGAATTTAGTGGGTGTGACTATGGATTAAAGTGTGTGGTAACTAAATTAGTCCACTAATTGGCTTAGCATAGTTCTAGGTGATAATGGGAAGCCCCACCCTGGGTGTGGGTGGCGCCAATTAATCAGTTTATAGCCTGGATGGGATAAAAGGGAAAGGGAGGCTCACTGCTGCTGCTTTGTGCCTGCCCTGCCATGAACTGTTTCTCCTCTGTGATGCCCTCTGCTGTACTGTCCTGCCTTGAAGCCAGTTGACTATGGACTGAAACATCTACAAACTGTGAATTAAAATAAACCTTTCCTCCTTCAACTTGTGGCTGTCTGTATTTGGTGCCAGTAACAAGAAAAGTACCTAAAACACTGAGTTTCTCTAGTGTTAGGGAGTATATCACATTCATGAAACTCAAATTCTTTTCCTCAGCATACATAACAGGCTTTCTTCTACATCCCCATTTCCTGACCCTTGCCACATGTCGCTTAAAGTGGCAGTATAGTGGATTGGTTTTTCCTGAATATTTATTCCATATTCATCCCATCTAGGACCACTTATAGCCATCACGCAACACATGATGTCGAATGTAAAAACAGGCCCAGCACGGTATCTTCCCTGTAAGAAAATGAAGGTATTCTGTTATGAAGGCCAGGCAATAACCACCCAACACTTACTCTTGTGTATTGACCACCTTCAGTTTTTGCTAGACTTGGGCATAATTGGCATTGAGTTCCTTTTTAAAAAAAAAAACTCATGTAAGAAAAACAGGTCTATCAGATCAAATTATATCTGTTACATGAATTGGATTCCAGATTCTGTACTGAAAAGTGTATGTCCATAAGACTAAATGACCTCATTTACAAATAAATAAATAGAATTTTTTTAAGTAGGCAAAGAATGGGACTGGGGGTATAGTTTGTTTACTTAACATGCATAAGCCCTGAGGTTCAATCCCTAGCATCACCAAAGGGTATGGGCGCAGGGGAGACAAAAGATTGAATAGATAGTTCTCCAACGAAGACATACAAATGGCCAACAAATATATGAAAGGATGTTCAACATCATTAGTCATTATAAAAATCAAAGCAAAATTACAATTTAGTAACACTTTGCACCTTCTGGAATAGGTATAATAAGAGAGATAATAACAAGGGTTAGTGAGATTATGGAGAAAATGGAACTCTCACTTATCATTGGTAGTAATGTAAAATGGTTTAGTCACTGCATAAAATAGTTTACAGTTCCTCAAAAGGTTAAACACGAAGTTACCTTATGACACAACAGTTCCACTCAAGTGAAATGAAAATATCAATACACATAAAACATGCACACAAATGTTTACAGAATTATGAATAAAATCTTAAAAAGTAGAAACAATCCAAATGTCTATCAGTTGATGAGAAGATAAATAAAATGTAGTACACCTATACCATGGAATATTATTTGATCATAAAAAGAAATGAAGTACTGATACATGCTACAACCCATGAACCTTGATGACATTATGTTAAGCAATAGAAAAAAGACACAAAAGGTCTTATATTGTAGTATTTCAATTATGTGAAATGTCCAAAATAGACAAATTCATAAATGCAGAAAGTAGATTAGTGATCACCAGGAGTTAGGGACAGAGGGGGATGGGGAAGTGACTGCTAGTGTATGCAGCATTTCTTTCAGGTGGACAAAAAATTCTAAAATTAGTGGTAATGTTTGTATAATCACAAGTTTACTAAAAATCATTGGAATTTACCCTTTACATGGGTAGACATATAAATTATATCTTAATAAAGTAGATAAAAGAAAAAGCTAACTAAAGGGCCCTTATTTCTTCGGGCACATGTTTCTATTTTAAGTCCTTGACTGTTAGATGGAAGTATACACCACATCTTTCTAACGATCCTTCTGCCACTGAATTATACATTTCACAACAGTGAGCTATATCTTACGAAAGCTGTATTAACAAGAACAATAAGAAGAAAACAACAAGAAGAAAAACAGATTCTAACTTCATCCAACTCTACAGAATATTATGAGCTGAAAAGTCATTTTTCTGGGCACACATTCCTAGGGGACAATGCAGGATCAAGGTTTCATATTGCTGAAGATCATGTCAAACTCCAAAACCATCCATGATCCCACCACCTACCAGGCTCTTCCATGTGGACAATGATCCAGTTGAAGGCTACCTCAGCACCCATATTTCCAGTAAAGTACACAGCCTTCCGACACGCTTCTAGAGGGAAGCCCATCTCGGCCAGTTGCATCACGGACGACTCATCAATGTCTGAGGCTGCAGGCACAACAGGATATTCAGATGCGAGAAAGTAAGCTCTCCGTTTCTTCTTGTCTTAGTAGCCCTTCACCCTCTTAGCCACATGTTACCCACAGAAAGTGCTAGACAATGTTTTACTTTGTTTTAAGCCACTTAAACACTAAACTGAGGGCAGAAATGGCATCACTAGGTCAACATAAGTAGCAAAGCCAAGATTCCCACTCAGGCCTGGATGGCTTTCATACTAATGGTCACTCTCGGGAGCTACAAGGGCACCCACGAGCATGTCATTGGCTCACATCTGATCCTTACTCAACTTGCAGACAAGGAATTGTTCCCACCCAGGAAAGGCTGTACATACACACAAACAGAACAAGGCTTCTGTACTGAACTATCACAGAAAAATGTGTCAGACTAACAACAACTGAATGACACCCAAAAACATTTTAAAAGGTACATACGGTCTATCAATTGGTTCATCAAGCGATCTGAAAATCAAGGGAGAGGACAGAAAATGAGACCATTCCGTGTCAATGAGTTTCACAGAAAGTAAAACCACAGATCCAAAGCATTCTCAAACTCCCTCGCCCCTGAGAACCCCACACAGACCATCTCAGCCTGCACAACACAAAGCCCTTATAATAAAGAGGGAAAATAACACATTTTAGGCATTTAGAGCTGATAAAACATGATGTTCTGATTAGCATCTTAATGAACTAAATAATTTCTCTGGGTGTACTTCTAAGAACTCTGTCTAACGACAAATCAAGGATTCTGTTTTGAACATTAGAGAAAGGGGGACTGGTTCCCCCTTTCAAACCAGCTTGTGTTTCCGTGATGCTCATTCATCTCCCTTCTTTAACCTCCACCAGGACCCCAGAGGGTCTCCCATGCAGTTCCCGTCTCTGTATGTCTCTGCAGCTAGCCTCTGACTTCCTGCTGGAGAACAACAGAAGAGACAAGCCCTGTCTTGCTCCTCTGGATCTTCTTACTTTTCTTTTGCACCAATTACCACCAACAGTATTCACTGCTCAACTAATGGGACGCCTTTGGCAGAAAGGCCCAGAGTGCTCCCTCATTATTAGCTAATTTACCTAACAAACTCATTAGGAAGACGAACAGTAAACAGGTGAGCAAACAAAGCCAGAATGAAGCAGATCTCATCAGAATAACTGAGCTAATAATTAAACCGAGAATTTTCTGACACCATTTTTAAAGCTGCAAAGAGGAAGCAATTATTTTTTGCATGAACTTTTCCCTTTTTTGAAGTTATGTATTCTGAACAATGACCGATTTAACGGTCACAGAGTGAACAAGAAACACAAACACTCTCTTGCTATGAAGCACTAACAAAACTGGGGGGCCGAAATACGATCAAGACATTTAAAATCAATGTGCTCTATTTGGAATTTCCCTTTTCCAGTTGTCCAAGGATAACAAAGCTTCCCTAAACTAAAAGCCTACTGAAAAAATACTCTTTTTCTTCTCAACAGGGGTAAACATATTCCTTCTTTTCTCATTTAGGAGAAGCAGAAAGAGGGAAGAAGTCAAAGCCAGAGGCAACATAACCTAAAAACTGCCCATTTCAACTGCTCATGCTGGGTCTGTGCCTCTTACGATGTGAATTCTAAGTGTGCAGCTGCGGCCGCACCCCCAAGCCGTGTGTCTGCGGCGGGTTGCACACAGGAAGGCAGCCAAAGGCCCCTGACGAGAGGTGGAAGGCAGTGACTGCTGCTGTGGAGGAGCGTGGCACGCAGAGAACACCCTCCCAGCAGGAGCGGGTACCTTTTGAGTCATCGGGAATGACTATGGGGGGGCTGATGTCTGGAAGCTCCTCCTCCCCTGGCTGCAACCCTCTGGCTCGAAGGTGGTTGATATCAAGTAGATCTGGCATATCAATAGAAACATCTGCAAAACGAGAGAGATTATATGGACTGGACTCTCCATAAACTACTAAGCACTTCAAAACCAGCACTACAAACTCTACATGCGAGTACCGAAGTGGAGTAAAGGAGGCTTTTCAACACATGTATCAGGGGACCACGCGCTCCATCGAGACTAATGAGAGGTTAATGGAGAGTCTGAGCAAAGTACAGAGGGCAGCAAGATTTCACACTAAACAAGAACAATTCAGTTAAGCCCCAGGCCAGAGACTGCAGCCCACAGACCATTTGTGGCCCAGACACATTCTGTTGGTGTTTTTAAAATGTTAGCAATAGGTTCCAAATTTTAAATAAGGAGGTTCAATTTAAAAATTCAGCTTCCAGCTTATTTTGAAAAACATAAAGCTAGAGCACACAAAGCTGGAGCACTTTCTCCTAACAGCTGTCCAGAGCTGATCTTCGCCTTGTAGTCAAGTCTGTGACAATCTGCACAGATGCCTACTCTCTGTCACCGCAACGGCCCGAGCATCACACTTGTGCTATTCTGCTTCTCGTGGTAGAGAAATGTTTTTAATGTATGTATTTAATCAAAGTGGGAATATCCAAGCAAGATCATGATGGCTATGTATTTACTAAAAATAGGTTCACATGCTGATGCAGGATTTGGGGCTGAAAAATACTGTCCCCAAAATCATTTATGATGCCAGGTATATAAATCATATTTTAAAACATCAAACCAAAGAACAAAGCTAAGGGGCTGGGGATTTGGCTCAGTGATTAGAGTGCTTGCCTTGCAAGCACAAGGGCCTGAGTTCGATCCCCGGCAACACAAAAAAAAAAAAAAAAAACAAAGAACAAAGCTAAGTTTAAAAAATTTCTATCTCAGGGGAAAACAAAACCAAACATAAAGTCTGACCAATGAAACTGTTACAAATGTTCCTCAAGAGAAAGATTCAGGTTCATTTAAAAAAATTCAGGTTGAGCTTCAGGATTCTTTTGAATTCAATAAATTAGTAAAATCTGATTCAAATTTGTGTCCCCCCTTATAGAAATTTCAAGAACAAAGAAAAATAAGAAAACTATTTTCAAAGCTGTTCAAAGCCATTAGTACAAGTCAAGTCCTTGAAGACTCTCTCAGCGTCCTGCAGAGTGTCTTGCAAAAACATGCAGAGTGGCTGAGCGATCAGCAACCTGCCCTCGGTTCCCTCTGCTCCCAAACCTACCACCACAGGAACAGCCAGGACCCCAGCAGTGTTAGAACAGCCCAGGACAGTGTCCCACGGCAAAGCCCTGTGTGCCCGAAAGCACCAGGGGCTCCTGGGAGATCCCTCCAGCTGATTCTACATTCTTCTTACTTAGTCCCCTTCAGTGAGTGCTCAATTAACCAACAGACTTGCCTTTTCTGGCTTTGTTTTGTTTCTCTGGTTGTTCAAAAACAAAAACTACAAGAGACTGACAGTCTGAGGCACTTTCTTGAGAAATAACAGAGAGCAAAACCCTTCCACAGCACTGAGGACAGCCCAGGAGTTTGCACTGAATCACACTGGTAGAAACATTGTTGTATGTTGTCTGGAAAGCAGGCCTCTAACAAGAGCCTCTAAAATTAGAAAAGAAGCGAGCCCAGTGAAGCCAAAATCACGTTCCTTTTTTGACTGTTTCACACAACTGTTTTTATTTTAGTATTAATAAAATTTCTACAATTTAAGTGATTCTTATTAGCTGCACCTGACTACCTCAGCGCCAGAGAGTTTATCTTCAACTGCTTGCTACTCCAAGTGTGGTCTTTGAGCCAATGTTCCCTGGGAGCCTGTCGGATACAGAATCTTATGCGCACCCCAGACTGCCAAATCAGCATCTGCATGTCACCAAGATCCCAGGCCACATGCATGCACAGTAACATTTGGAAAGGGCTATTTATCTGATAATGTGAGGATCCGGGTTTCACTCCTAGAGTTCAGACATGGGCGCGTTCACATGCCAGGTGTTTTAAATGGTTCACTTGATGTTTTAAGCAAAAACATGCAAAAGATACCTACCAAATTTTTTGGGAACCCAGTCAAGACCAAAAGTGAACTTCTTTATCTGCACCACCAAGTATTCAGGGAATGAGGCAAAGCGAGATGTTCTGGGAAACACAAGGGGATTATATCAATCAAACAAGGCAAAAAGAATGGTAAATACAATTCAAGAAGTAAAATAAGCTTTGTCTGCAGCACGTCTCGTAATTCTAACAATCGGCCTGAGAAGAGGAGTACAAACACAGTCACATAAGGTGTGCACACACTCATGCACGCCTGTCCTGGCCTCTCCACAAGTGGAAAATGTTTACTGTGGGAGAATGTTGTCCCTTGACAGTGATCTTGGGCCTATTTCAAAATCATTACTTTTACTCTGCTGTGACATTATTTCCGTTTGTTTTTCTGGAATCCTTGTTGGATTCCTAATTTAGAATATATATTTAGAAGTGTTTCTGGCATTGTCTGCATTAGCGTGCCTGCAAAGACCCCCAAGTGGCCCTGAAACACCTGTACCCTCCTCTCCCCTAATGAGAACCCCTGTTACCGCTCAGGGCCAGCAGAAGTACAGTTTAACTTTGGTTGCGGTTGACTACTGGAAATGCCAGGACCTTATTAAATACTAAATCCATGGTCACACAGATCTTTGCAGTAGCTGTGTTATGACCATCTATTCTAATGGTAAACTAAATCTGACTCTTAAATTTCAAAATTAATACACATGTACAATATCTTGAATTCTCTTCAGACCTTTAGGAAGGCCAAATGCCTGGACTTGGGCTTGACAATTTTATGCAACAATTATTCAGTTTGTAAATGAAATCTATGTTTATTCTGACCTCATTCATTCCACATGTATCATCTGGTTTTTAACAATAATTTCTGTTTGATTATTAATGAATGGTAGGTATACATAAAGAAGAAAATGAGCTGTAGACAGGTACAACACATATCTTTTAGATAAAAGATTCTGGAACTCCCTTCTCCAGATTTCACTTTTCAAATTTGAGCTACTGCCTTCTATTTGTAATGCAGTGTCCCAGAATTCACAAAGCAAATACAAATGCACTGCTGCCCCCTAGTGTAGAAGAGAAGCCATAGCAGGGCAGAGCCTAGACAAAAAGTAGAAACAGGTAGATACACTCTTAATTCACTCAAATCTGGACAAATCGCTGATCTCCTGAGGCTCTGTTTTTACAGCTAAAAATTGGATTTACTAATGATATCTGCTTTCCAGGACTGTTCAACGTTCATGAAATAATGTAAATCCTCTTGGCACACCAGAAAGAATTGTGTAGACCTAAGGAATCAGAATGAATTTAGTCAACCCGTGAGATTCTGGACACTGACTTGATCTGTCACTAACCTGCATTATATCTCAGACAAGTTGTATCACTTCTCTATATTTCACATTCTCCATCCAAAAGGATGGCAGAAGGGTACAGGTGACAGTGTAAGGGAGCCATTCAGGAAACAGAGGCTTTGTCATCCTAAGGAACTGATCTGTTATTACCCTGGCTCTCTCTCCAGAAATTTATGTTATTTCTAATTAGGTTTTCCAACCTTCTGAGATTCAGTAATTAGCATCATTCTTATTTAAATGTAGCCAAGTTCTCAATTGTACCAAAACACACCAAAAAACCTCCATCTGGCATTATATTTTCAAATAATGTAAAAATGTTACCTTTCTGACCTCCTCTTCTTACTTTAATTTAAAATCGGGAAAAATATGTATGGAACAGTGAAATCAACCAAAAGTCATCAGTAAATCAATGATTCATAAAATGCGATGCAGGAACTCCGAGAGTTATCCCGCTGGTCTGTGGTCAGTATCTGGGTGACATTTCAGCTGTAGTGCAGGGTAGGGAGAATGGACAAATGTGGGGTGGGGCAAAAGACGGAGGAGAATTTAATCTATGATTTCATTATGGGTAACCACCGACGTCAGAGTGTAAGAAAGCAGACCAGATGGTTCTCACACTGTATTTGCCCTACTAGGTAAACATTCTTTAGTCTTTGTAATCTCCATGGGGTTGAATCATACAGGTAGTAACTGCTCAATACATATATGCTCAAATTAATCTAGAAAGTGATATTTTGCACTTATTAATAACAGTTTGGTGATAGGAAGTTTGTTCACCAACTCCAGCAAAATCATAAATTATGTTCTTCATGCTCTTTTATTCTTAAAATTTCTGGAATTAAAGTTTTTCTTGGAAAGCTATGCATTTTTAGTAAAGGCTATCAGAATGTAAATCATTCAGAAAGGAATTCAAGCACACCCAACCCAGGGCCCATAGGACGCTCACCTCTGTTTTAAATGATGTAACAAAAAATATTTTTTTAAAAAAGGAAATTTTGTTACTTATATACATTAACTATGTTATATATTTTATGTGGAGCCCAAGTCAATTCTTCCTCACTCAATGTGGCTCAGGAGGGCCAAAAGGTTGACCCACTCCCACAATGGGTACCAAATGTATTTCAAATAGTCATTACAGGAATCAAATGAAGTACAACATATAAAGTACCTAGAACAGTTCCTGACAACACTACTGTGTTTTCTGTTGACAACCTATTATTTAAAATATGACAATTGCTCACTAATTACAATTAAAGCAAAAATACCATGAAGACTTCATTAAGAAAAAAAAAACACAAGCCATTCATTTTCCTAAAATGATTAAGACTGTCTATGTATTGAAAACCTGGTCACTAAAAACAAAAACAAATTTTAAAAACCACAGTCCTACACTTTCTACTAAGTATGTTGAAAATATGATAATCGACACTACTCAAATCATCTAATCCAAAGGGGATAAGGGGGAAAGATAAAGATAATAGTGATAATAACTGCATCCTACAGTTACTCTGTGCCAGGCACCAAGTGAGACACTCAACATGGATAATCTCCTTTGAGCCTTATCTCAACTCGGTCAAGAAAGCGCTTTCTTTGTCCCCCTCTTGCAGATTAGGAAGGTGAGGTCCCCTGGCCAAGGTCATATGCCAGTAAGCTCTAGACTGGAAATTCAAAAGCACCCACCTAACCCAGAGTCTGTGCTCTGGAACCCACACCATGCTCTACTCGCTACTCGCCTTAAATGCTAACAGGGAGGCGAAAATCTCTCCTCTCAACCTTTTAACCGTGAGCTGCTTGGGGCAGGAATCGGGCCTTGCTCAGCTCACTGCCAAGAATATACTGGGCAGGCTACCGTTTGCTGAGGGAATGAGTGTTCCGAACGCTAATGTTCTTCCCAGACGTGACTGCTCAGGATCACTTTAGGGAGGGCTCATGATGGACTCACAAGGCCCAAGGTCTTTAGGACATTGCTGCCCCTTTCTGGCCTTTCAGGCTTTGAGTATAACCAAAGGAAAAGTTCAAGATTCCAAATCATCAAAATGTAGGCTCAGTTATAGCCTACAATGCTGAAAATAAAACATGGAAAGTAAATAGTTTCTTAGGAATCCACTAGTTGTTTTTCCCAAAACTAGTAGATGGAAAATGATAAAGCATAAGGAATGAGCAAGGCTGTGTCATGATATAAGATAAGCAAGTGTGGAAAGAAATGTGAGGGTCCTATGTAACACCGGGATTAAGAGTTCAATCCCCAAACTCAACCAGACCTGAATGAATCCCAGATCTGCCCCTTAGTAGCCAATTACTCCTCCTTTGATTTCTTCATCTGTAAAATGGGAGAATAATGGTACCCACCTCACACTACTAAAAAGACTAAATGTAGTATTTGGTGGGAAGTGCTTAATTCATGACCTGGCAATAAATGCAATAGATGATAGTTATTTTATTTCACAAGGACTATTTTTTCAATTACCAATAATTGTTACACACTTAGTACTAATTCTTTTCATGTGTATAAAAAAAGCATATGGAGCTGGGCATGGTTGTGCACATCTGTAATCCCAGCACTCTGTGAGCCTGAGGAAAGAGGATTTCAAGTTCAAGCCCAGCCTGGGCAACTAAGCAAGACTCTGTCTCAAAAAAAATGTTTAAAGGCTGGGGATGTAGCTCAGTGCTAAAGCCCTGAGTTCACGTTCAATCCCATGCCCAATAACAAAGAGGAAGAGGAGGATGGAGAAGGAAGGAGAAGGAGATGCAGAGGAAGGGGAAAGAGAAAAGGATGGAGAAGGAAGGAGAGGGAGAGAAGGGGGAAGGGGAAGAGGAAGGAGACGAGGAGAGGAAGAGGAAGAAGAAGGAGAAAAGGAAGAAGGAGAAGAAGACAATGAAGCAGGAGGGAGAGAAGGAGAAGGAAGAAGAGGAAGAGTATGGAAAGATATGTATGTATGCAGATAAGGGGAGGACATGCTTAATATCTCCCTGAAAAGACTGTAAAGAGCAGAAGCCCCTCCTCCTCAAGGACTCTAGCTAGTTGGGGTGCTAAACACCCTGTAGCAGTGAGGAGAAATCAGGTCAGCTAGTGCACTCCTCCGTGACTGATGGGGGGGACACTGGGCAGTGGATCTGGCCCGTACAGAAGACAAAACGGGAAGTGGGCAAAGAGAAGAATCTGGATTCCGCCGACCACTAGCCCAGGGCTCAGAGAATCTGTCTTTGGCAAGCTGATTTCCCCAGCTCCGTGTTAAAGAAGGGACTTTTCCACATGTTGAGTAGGCTCCTTCTAGGCAGGGCACATGCAAGGCCAGGCAGACGGGAGAGTGCGCCACACCCTGCGCTGTGACCCCGGCAGGCCACAGTGTCGAAGAGCAGGGGGGCGGCCTGGGGGCGTGGAAAGGAAGAACATTTCCACTCCCATACTGGGAGCTTTCTGGGCTCCCAGATTTTATGATCACTTTCCAGCTCCCACACAGATCAGAATAAAAGCACAAAAAGAAGGCAATAAATGTTTGAGCAATCTTCAACCAACCTTTAATGACCGAATAAATTATTTCCACCACTAATAAGGTGTGTGGATTTCTAACTGTCCAGAGGTGTCTCCAAATTGCAATGAAGTGTCTCTCAGGTGGCATGGCAACTCACCAACCATTATCTGCAAGGACACAAACATACATGCAGGCACACACACAACACGCATGACATGCACAGGCACCCACACACCACAACGGAGCAGTCTTCCAGTAAAACTTACCCAAGGACGAACTCCCATTACTTTTTTAAAATATGGCTTTTTTCACATTTAAAATAAATTGTTTTGTTCCCATTTATAACATATGAACTCTCTATTCTGAAACAAAACAGAATCCAGAGGGATGGACACCGCAGAAAGCCATCTGCTTTTGGCTTGAGTGTTATTTGAGGTTGTAAAAGCCATCAGCACCAGGTCTGCCCCCTTCCCTCCCCTTTCCATCAACCGAGGACTCACTCTTGGCCTCAAAGAAACACGGCCAAGGAACATCTCAAAGGAGCAAAATTGCTAGAGCCTAATGCAGACCGCTCCTCATTTTATGCCACTTTAAGTCCTCTTTTTCCAATAAGGTTCAGCAGTACAAAGTGTGCTGGCACAGAATGTATCAAATCGGTTAAGGCGTTAAGTGGAGAAAAATATTACACCGGACAACCAGCCTCACCGTGTGAACGGGGGACATCTCCTAAACCCTGAGCACATCGGGTGAACAACGCTCACAAGCCTTTCCACCCACTCTGAGATGCCCCAGACTCTTAATCTTCAAGTACGAACATAATCGACCATGTTCTGAACCACATCTCACTCATACAGTTAAAAGGTATCACGGTGGAATTTGAATATTGAAGCCTGCCATAAGTAGTTTTATTGTTTCTTCATGAATAATCCTGCTGATCGTTTGGGGACAGGGGTGTTGGCTGCACCCTCTAAAATAAAATAAAGTTTCCCAATACACGATAGAACACAATCTGGCATTCTAAAAATGAAAAAAAGGCATCCCCTCTCTAGCACGTAATACAAAGTATAAGAGCCTGTCTCTTTGGACAGTCTCACACGAGTGAGGTCTATGACAATCAGGGTACATGAATCATAATCCCACCCCGCCACACATGAACAACCAAGCGCAGGACACCCGACCCCTCTCTTGCGCCCCGTCCACACCTCCCGAGGCCGCCCTCAGCCCACTACCGCCACACACTCACTTCACACCCGCAGACTTTGCTTGCAGGGCGCTGCTCCAGAAGTCATCGACATTATCTGGTTCAGAAAAGGCCTGAAGGCAGGCGCTGAACGGTATCTTGGCACGCACCAGCTCAGGAGGGGGTCTTCTGTTTGCTTCTGCTTCCCTTCTTGTTAATTCATAGGCAATCAGCTCATCTGAGGAAAAAAAGTACCTAAATGACCTGGCAATTGCTCTTATCTACTTGAAAAATTAAAATTTAAGGGAAAAAAAAAAACAAAAACCCCAGCACCCTCTTTGGACGACCTTCCCCGCAGGTTTCTGGGCTGAGTCAGGATTGCCCTCTCCTTGCCCATCCCAGATATGGATGCACCTGCTGAAATGCTGTTGTTGGAGTGATCTTCGGAGCTGCACCGACAGCCTGCATCAGGCAATATTTTTCCTTTTCTCTTCCCTTTGAGACTGACGGGTGCTGTCAACTCAGTTCAGATTGCAACTGTGATATAAACAGCACCTGAACCTGGCGTTTCATTTGTCCACAGGTCAAGCCTGGTGTGACCCAAGCACCCTCCTTCCCACCCCAGAACTTCAGAGCTGAAAAAGATCCGCTGGCTCACTCTTCCCCGGGCCCTTCGCTGCTGTGCTAAGAAACCGAGTCCGAAGGTCAAACTCCATCAGTGACTGACAAATGTGAATGTAAAACCCTGCCCAGTACCCCTCCACGGTCTCCACTATGTGATGCCAGAAAGGGGCGTTACATCGTGTCGGCAGATCAAATCTTAGCAAAGATCAGACATACGCACATACCCCCCCAAAAAAAAAACACCTAATGAAAATATTCCTATTAACTTTAAACTATCCTAAAATAAAATGACCAATAGAAGAGGAAAAGGAAAAACCCAACTAAAAACAAAAAGAACTACCACTGAGCTCTTGGTGATGACCAGACTCAGTGTTACACATTTTCCCATCAGTTCCACCAGCAACTGTGATTACTGGTTGCGGGTTCCAAGTGCTGTGGGACCAGGGAGAAATATGACTATGACGACTGAGGTTACCCACCATCTCACACCCCATAATACAGCCAACACTGCAAGACAGCTTCCTGTGGAGGCCACCAGCACCTAAGATATCAGAGGGACCGATCTAGAAGGCCTTTCTGTACACGCTCTACTTAAATAATCAAACGCTAAGGAAAAAACCAGTGAGTATGCCATGAACCTCCCAAGAGGGAAGAAACTAAATGTAGTCAAATTTTTACATATGCATCAGTTTTTAAGCACATGTATGCACCATGTATTTCCCTACACCTCTGAATAGCTTTTAAAATTAATTCCCTCCGCCACAATCAGCTTATGATCTACTTATGCTTATGTCTGATAATAAGACTATGAAAACGTACCTTCAGAACTACAACTTTGCACAAAGGTCACTGGAATCTTGTACAGAAAATACTTCTGTAGGGACAACTGTCCAGCAACTGTCTGTTCATCTCTGAATTGGTGCCACCCCCATTATTGATCCATGGTATTTTTATGCCAACTAATCTTGATTGTTAACTTTACTGGATTAAAGAGACTCCTGGAGAGGTAAATGGATGCTGGGGGTGCTGTACTCATGGCTGGATTAACCCACTAATGCCACAATTGAATGTGCCCTTAGAAGATGGAGCTCAGGTGGAGGTGGGTCACTGAGATTGTACCTTTGGTATATCCCTTGTGGGGTGTTGTTCATCTGTGCTCTGCTTCCTCATCACCATAAAAAGAACAGCTTTGTTCTACCACACCTTTCTATCATGATGTTCCTACCCTGGTGCCAGCAAAACAACAGGCACTAGAACCTCTATGAGTCGAATTAAACCTCTCCTCTTTAAATTGTCAGTGTTGCGAATTACATCCCAGTAAAGGGAAAACTGGCCAATACAAAAAACTAGCACCAGGAATGAGGTTGTTCCTGTGACCAGACTATGAGGTTCAGAAGCCACTGGAGCTAGTTTGTGAGAGAAGTTTAGAAAGGTATAAACATGTGGGATAGAAATACCCTCGGATGCTATAAAGGGAGTTTGATGGGCAAATCTGGTCAGCTCTCAGAAGACCAGAATACTTTTAGGAATTTGGACAGTAAAGGCCAGGCTTATGAGGTTCACATGGAAATGAGGACTCTATTGGGAACCGGACTAGAAACCATGCATGTTACACTCTGGAAGAAAAAAACAAAAAACAAAAAAAACTTGTCTATGTTTTGTCCATGGCCCAAGACTTTGTGGCAGGCTGAATATGAGGGCTACAGACTAATCGATCTACTAGAGGAAATTTCAAGGCAGTCCAGTGTTAAAGTTGTGGCATAGATGGTGCTGGCTGCTTTTAGCCATCCATATCTATAGTGAGAATCAGGAGCAAAAGCAAAGCAGAAAGATTTAAAAAACTTAAATTTTGGTCAGAAAAGAAACAAGTAAATCTGCTACCAAAAGAGGTAGTGTTACTCTGGAGATCAGTTCCTTTAATGAAAAGAAACCAAGTTCTTCATGCAGGATCAAGAAGAATGATGCCTTGAGGGCATCTCAGGAATCAGGAAGACCCCACCCATTGCAGGTGCAAGGATACAAAAGTATAAACCTTTTATTTGAGAAGGAAGGCCCTGGGCTCCCTGCTTCAGAAGGACCACCAAGGAAACTGATTTTTCTGGACTCATTTCACCATGCTCAGTCAGCCAAGCACTCAGAAGCCACTGCAGCTGTGGTCCAAGGGGCCTGGTTATTGCTCAAACTGGCAGCAGACCTTGGCACTGTCACATGATTCTGATTCTACAGAAGGAAGAGTGCTAAAATTAGGGGGTCATGGAAGTTTCCACCCAGATTTCAAATGCAGGCCTGCAGAGCCAGGGAATTTGTAGCAGGGTCACTAGAGTCCCTGCCAGGAGCCCCTGAGATGACAAAACAAGAAGCTGTGAGAGTGACGTGGAAGATGCACTGGAGACCTTAGGAAGTTGGACGTGCTAGGAACATGGAACCTCCACCAAGAAAAGCTGCAGGGAGCGAGCAGAGTCAGCCCAAGAGAGAGACCCTATGGGCTGCCATTGGCAAGGCTGCACGTGTCTTCTGCAACTTACATATCACCACCATGTGCCTCAGATGCTGGACCTGGAACTACAGGATTTAATGTTTGCCCTGCTGAGTTTCAATCTTGCTTTTTCCTCTCTATCCCCCTGTTCCTCTCTTTGGGAATGGGAACGCTTAACCTGTACCATTTTTTACTGGGAAAATACAATTTCCTTTTTTAAAATTTTATTTTAAAAACAAAAGGTTTAAAGGGTTCATTGCCTTGAGTTTGCCTTCAGTCTCAGAGACTCTGAACTTGGACTTTTGAGCAATGTTGGAGACTTTGGAGAAAAGATCATTGCATTTTTAGTTGAACCCAGGATAGTTACAGAATAAGGAGAATTATGACCTTGTCATTGTGGTATTTATGCAAATTAAGTGTGGTTTAAGGAGAGGTGATTCGGTGTCAAGTCGATCAGTGGTGGAATTTTGCCAGTTGGTCTCAATTGTTAATTTGACTAGATTAAGAGACTCCTGGAGAGGTGACTGAATCACAGGACAGCTATACTTAGCACTGAATTAATCTACTAATATTCATAGCTGAAGGTGCTGTTAGGTGGGGACCCACTTACGAGTGGTTGCTGGTGGCTTGCCTTTGGCAGGTGTATCTGTCACTGGCACTTTCCCTCCTGCTCTCCTTCGCAGTTTCCATGGAGTGAATAGCTTTGCTGTGCCAAGCCCTTCCACCATGATGTGTCTGTCTTGAAGCCAGCTGAAGAATATGGACTGAAACTTCTGAAACCATCAGCTACATTACACCCCTCTGCCTTTAAGACCTGGGTGCTGGGTATTTTGTTCCAGCAATGGGAAGGTGACCAATGCACACTTACTATTAATCCTTGTGGTCAAGGATTATTTATCAAAACAAGTAATTCTCATTTGCCTTTAAAAACTTTTCCTTGTTTTAACTTCTTTGAATACTGTTATGGTTTATTTCTATATGTGCCCCCAAAGTCTCATGTGATCATACGTGGGGCTTTTGGGGTATGATTGGATTATGGGGATTATAGCTGACTTGCTGTTAGGAGGTGGGCTCTGGCTGGAAGAGGTGGATCACTGGGGACATTGCCTGGCAGAATTTATCTCCCTTCCAGCCCTCCCTTGATTCTCTCTGCTTCCCCGCTTCCACGCCATGAACAGCTCCTCCTCTGCTAGGCCCCTGTGCCATCCTGCCTTGGAGCCAGCCGACTGCAGACTGAAATGTGAGCCAAAATAAACCTCCTCGCTTAAATTGAGAGTACGGGGTATTTTGTCACATCAACAAGAAAAGTAACTAAGACAAATACACATGTAGTTTACCATACCGTGTGTATTCTCTTTGCAAAACTACTCTCAAATAAATTTATCAATCCCTAGACAATCTCTGTGATTTAGGCTGACAGACCTGAGTAGATATGTAAATCGGGAGCCCTGAGGCAATTGATCTTAGTTCTAAAAATGAAACAAACCACATACTCAACCTCTTTATTTCTACGTTTTATAATGGGTAGGAATTTAAAAACTGGTCAAAAGCAGTTGAGCTTATAGAGGATGGAAATCATTTCATTTTAAAATCACGATAACCACTACTTTCCAATTAGCATCATAAATTGAGTTCCCAGAGGAAAAAAGGATAACCAAAGAAGCACTCACCTTCACAAAAATGACAGTTTACAAGAGAAGAGCAATCCAGCATTATCATTTTCTCAGTTAATATATTAATTCTAAAAAAATGCCATTTGTCGATCCTACCTGAGAAGGACTAGCTCAAACAACAGACCAAGAAGAACCATCCTCTGAGAACTCGACCTGGCTGCCTCATCCCACTAGGCCTTCTTCTCCCTTTCAAGGTCCGGAGACCCTTCTAATGGGCTTCATTCCTACGAAGTGTCTTGCCACAACTTATCTCCCACAAGAGGCACCTTCAATACTTGGATGCTAAAGCTGAATTATTTCAAAAGACATCTGCTTGAATGTCTAGCATCAAAAACTGCAGTTCTGATCATGTCCCTCCAACTTCATAGCACAATTTATGAGTGATGCTAAAGAATCTTCTACATGTGTCATTACCAATTATTTCCCACAAATTACACTGACTCTAAGTAATAGCTGGCCAAATTTATAGGCATTCAAGTAGGTTCTACCCAAAAAACTGCCACAAAACCTGCTATGCGCTTGATTCTTCTCGGAAGTCACATGGGGACTAAGGAAAAGATGAAAAGAGATGTGCAAAGCAGATGCTTTCTCATCCCAGCCAGGTTCACACCCGATTCTGCCCTCCAAGGACTAAGCCCTGTGATCTCCGACGAAGGGTCTTCCCGTAGTAAGTCACACCTGACTACTTTTCTGCGTTGGAACTGTTACCTTTGTTGGTTGCTGCCTCCATGGCCACAGGTAGCTGCATCAGGTAATCCACCCTCTCCGTGTAGCGGACTTTTCGAGTCTGGCAGCACTGAATACGTTCTTCCACCAAAAAACGAAAAACATCACTTGGGTTTTCTGAGCCGATGCGATTTCTCTGAAGGTTGGATTATATAGAGGTAGTAAATATAGGAATATTACATCATGAATAATAGCTAGCCTAACATCAGCTACAAATGTACTTTTAAAAGGAAATGGCTTTAGAAAACACTTCCTTTGGACATGATAGTTCACCACAGCATTTTAACAGATAAACACTGAAATTTATCTAAAGTCCAAAAATGGAGGTTTGGTTAAATAAATTCTAGTTCACCTGTGAAGCAATATTATGCAGCCATTAAGAATCATAAGAAGATGGACTGACATAAATGGAATTAGAAGAAAGAAGAGAAAGGATCCAAACGAAAAAGAAAGGGGAAATAATGAAACATAGTCCTGGGAAAATTAAGGCATGGGATGATGTAACTGTATAAACGCCCTCATATAAATTATATTCAAATAAAAAAGAAATCATGCTATATTAGAATACCCAACCATGTGTTAATGTGCTCACAACAGATTAGGGGAAATTACTGCTTTAAAAACAGCAGAGAAATCACATATAACCTGGGAAATGACTGGAAGGGTCAGACACCAAATTGTTAAACCAGTAGTGTAGTAAAAGAGTTGCTATGGGTGGGGGGGTCCCCCTTTATGTTTCCCACAAAGAATACTCTTACAATCAGCAAAAAAAAAAAGTTGTTTTTTAAGGTGATAAAAAAATGTTTTACTCAGGAATTCTCAATGAATTTTTTTAAAAACACAGTATTTAATGTGATTCGACTTTGTTGTGAGCAAAGTGCAATCATCTCCGAGGGGTGGCACAGGGGCACCATGTACCCCGTGGTCCTCTCAGAGGGATTCATCCAGAGACCCAAAAAACTAGACAGTGAAGTAGTAGATTAGAAGTACAGAGAGAGCCACCAGCATCTGGAACCCAGGTCATGAGGAGCCGCCCGTCAAGTGGACTGAGCAGAGAAAGCTGCCAGGAACCTGGTGAGAAGAGACCAGGGTGGGACACGCAGGGGAGAGATCTGCTCAAGCCAGAGAGGAGGAGGCCAGGGGCTGGGCACGTCTCACAGCCCCTCAGAGATTTTTTGAAGACTTACCTCTACAAGATTCACCAAGTGCAAGAAAAATTCCTGGGCATCTTGCTGTCTGTTAGAGGAGAATTCTGGGTGGCTCTTGCTGACAAAAGCCTTAAACATACGTGGAGAGATCCCATTCTGTTGAGGCTGAAGTACAAAGACAAAACAGACTTATGATACCATCATAAACATTAGCAGCCCCAAGTGGCAAGCAGAGCAGGGCTTACCATCAACTCCATTCCTCAGGGGAAAGCGCTGAAACCCAAAAATGATAGCTACTGAGCAGGAAGGTTTAGCACGTCCCAGGCACTGCACCATGAACAGGATGGGACTCTTCCTGTGCACACAAAACTAAGCACAATGGGGGAGAAATACTCCACTTTATAAAGATGGGCACGAGACCCATCCTCGCAGGACCTGCTACACGGTGGCCAAACTGGCCTGTCCCAATCCATGTCAGGGCCCCGCAGAGACAGGTTATGAAGCGGGGTGGGCACTGGACAGAAGTTAAAGAAGAGGAGCACTCTGTGGCATCCCCTCGAGCTTCCCTGCAGGACAGGAAAAAGCCCCTCAGTAAGGGCCGGGTGTTCACAAGACAGAGAAACACCACGCCATGGCCCATGAGCTGCTGCAGAGCTGCTCAAGCTCCAAGTCCACCCTGCACTGTCTGTGGACAGTGGGCAAGAGCTGTGAGCAGCTTGAGGGCTTTTGCCCCTCACCTAGAGAAGCAGGAGATGGGCTGTAGCTGCCAGGATGGCAGCATGGGAAGAGCAGGCAGCAGGGGCAACTCTGGCAAAACACATTGCTGAATTGCTCCCAGGGCAAAGGGTACCTCAGAACGCAGCCAGGTCCCCCTAGAAAGGACTCCGCACAGGTTGGTGGACTGTCGGCCAGCCAAGGAGGCCCAGGACAAGACCCAGGATGGAGGACTATAGTGATCAGCAGGACAGGGCACCGGGGAAAGATCCTCGTAAGGTCTCTGAGGTGGTAAGCAAGGTGACGGGTCAGAGAGCATCTCTAAAGAACCACAAATGTGTCCCCACAAGAGGGCCAGCTGTGACAGGAGCCGCATGGCAGCCAAGAGGGGGCCGAGCAACACTCCTTACGCAAAACAGCTCTGCCTACCTCTCTAAGCTCCCCTCTGGACCTCAACTTTGGAGGAGTCGGGAGAAAAGAGAAGGGGGCAAAGAAGTGAAGCAAGGACAAAAAAAAAGACATATATAAAATAAGCAAAGGCTAGGAAATACAGACACAAACTCTTCTGCACTGCTGTTCTCTGACTCCAGAGCATGGCAGAAGGACTTTTTAATACTGGCCATCTACAGGAAATGGCTGGAAATCTAGGAAATTTCCCTGAGATGCACTCAAGCAGCAGGGTGGGAAGATTCCACATCACTGTTGGGGATAGAGATACACAGGGGAGCGCTTGATAGAGCTGTTTTCTGAGTGTCCTCCCCCACCCAAGTTCAGCCACCTAATAATGGTGATTGATACCTGTTACTTCATTAATACAATAACCCTGGGAAGCAGATGCCATGTTTGTCCTCATTTAGGGAAACCAAGACTGGCAGAGAAGTGGCAGATAAATCTTTCAACTCAAAGAGGTCTTAATGGCCAGACTCGGTGCAGCCAGCAGAACAGAAGCAGAGGGGATGCCAGGTTGAGCTCCGACCCCAGTTCCAGGCCATCTGCAGTGAAGACAGAGAAGTGGGCTTTCCAGCCCACACTTGGTCTCGGGGAAACAAACCTCCCTAAGCCGCAGAGCCTGAGAGGCGATTCCCGTCCTCTCCGTACTTGCTATGGCTGCTGCTTGCCCATTTTTGATAAAATTTCCACTTACTCAGTTTGCAGGCTACTTTCCCCTCTTCTGACATCCATCTGGGCCATCGTTTGGCTCCTAGCACCAACCACTTCCTACTTTCTTGACTGTTCAGCTTGCTCCTGACAGCTCCACAGCCAGATGCAGTCAGATGCAGCAGGCAGTTAGAAGGTTCCTTTATCTATCTCCTTGTGGCCATGAGGCAGACGTACATGTACCGTCTCCCCTACACACACACACACACACACACACACACACACACATATACACACTAAGCAATTACTTCTCATTTTGATCTGAGTGCTTTTCCTGACTTGCTGAAAGCATATCTGGTTTAGTCATCTAGAATTTACTAACCACATATTCTATGCACAGCACTACTGCCCTCCAGGAGTTTATACATGTACATAAACGATATATATACATTTCTTTGATAAATGTTAAGGAACACTACAGAGGACTGAAACAGTGCTAGAAACCCCTAGAGAATGCTCCAAAGTGGCATCATTTAGACATCTGAGGACTCGGAATCTGTCCGTAACAGACTATGACTCGCATGCACAGCTTTCTGTGGTTTTCTAGTGCTACATGAAGCCAATGTATACCTGCTCTCATTAATTTTACTACCTGTATATACACCTCCTGAAAACTAAAGGTTGTAACTTTCTTCACTGGCAATGCTGGTGTATACCTACCGGCTATCAGCTAGCGCAGCACCTAGTAACGATGCCTTGTCTTTGTGTAATAGCTGACATATACCCATTCATTCAACAGCTCTTTATTGAGTACTATAAAATGTCTGGCACTATTCTAGATGCTCAAACAGTAGGTGCCAGGCACAGTTCTTAACCCTCTATATGCATATTTTGCTTAAATCATCCAATTCCAATAGGAGATGATGATGATGACTATCTCTATTGACAGAAGGAGAAAATGAGGCACAGAAACATTAAGTAACTGGTCCAGGGTCACATAACTAGTAAAGTCTCTCTGCTCCCCCTCTCTAGCATCCTAGTGTTGTTGGTGACACACATGATCCCAGCTCTCATCACTGAGTCCATTCTACTAGTTGCTACAAAGAGAAGACAGTATGGCAGACACTGTGTAAGCCTTCTTCAAATCCTGAAGCCAACATTACAGGTCATTCTAGCCATTATTTCTCCCTTATCAACAGTATGGAGGCACCATTGGAAATAAATCTCTTCTCTTTTGTGCACTTCCTGTTCTGGCATTCCTATCAGAGTGCACGTGCTTCTACTGATGCTGGTGTCATTTCTTGCAAGCCATGATTCAAGTTTAGTGGGGCTACTGATCCCTAACATGCTGGAAAGTTCAACAAGTCAGTAAACTCTAAAGAGGCGGCTGCTGCTCTGTGCCACCATGCGGCTGTACAATCAGGAGATGTTTCAACAAAGACCACAGCGACCAACACCAGAAATAGCCCCATGTTTGGGCTGTAGCAAGGACTTATTCGTTTCCCTCCCACACCTCTTCCATTTTGGGCCCACTTCATTTCTTTGTTTTCCCTTAACTCACCTTTGTTAATCCTTTGTTCAACCACCAAGCTACCGCTTGTGAACTCTTGATCACCTGGCAGTTATGTGACAAAGCTTCCTAACCAGAGAGATGCTGCCTCTTCCTGTGTCATGCTGCAGACCAGCATCTGGGTTTCCCAGCCAGGTTTGAGCATTTCAGCTCCAGCTCAGCTACTCTGTGCTTAAGGCCTTGACCATCAGCTGGCGCATCTGCTCACACCCACTGTATCTCTGATTTCAGAGCGGGAGGTCTTTCTAATTCCCATGCTCAGCTATTGTTATGTTCAATGCACACCTGGATAGTAGAAAGTCAGGCACTAAAAAGGTTGAGCCTGAGTCTAACAATGCCTCCAGATCTAACTACCAGCTTATAAGAAACACAAATGAGCAATACCTCCTGGAAGCAATCTATAGAGCAATTTTAAGGCCCATGATCCAGCTCCTTCAACAAATCAAGAGCTTACAAAAAAGAAAAGGTGAGGGGCTTTAGAAAGATATCTGTGATGCTGCAGAAAAAAAGAAATCTGAATATGGACTGGGTATTAGAGGATACTGAGTAATGGCGGGTAATATTGTTGATATGCTTCTACAATTCAAATGGTTTTCAGCATGGCACTTATGTTAAATGAAGACAAAGAAGATACTATAGTTACAGAAACTAAATAATTTCAGGTTAAAAGAAGATGTTTGGATTTTGTGTTAAAATATTGCAGGAAAGGGGAGAGGAAGGGAAAGAAAGAAGAAAAAGTGAAAAAGGAAGAGGAGAATTTACTTCAGGGAACCAGAATGGCAGAATGGTGATTATTGAAATTGCATAGTGGGTACATGGACACACATTATACTTACTCTCTACTTTTAGTGTGTAAGCAAATTTCAATAATTTTTTAAAGATCAAGTTCTGAATTAGACATTTCCTTAAAAGCCAAAATAAAAACCAAAGAACTGACTTAAAGAAAGCACGTTTCCTACTTGACAGTGAGTCAGTGACACCAACCAAGTGTCCCTGATGGGTCTAACCCACAAGATGAAAAAAAAAGGCCAAAAGCGCCCAAGAGCCTGCTCACCCCTGAGTGCAGCTCCCTGAAGGCTCCCTGCACTCTCAGGGGCGAGCAGGCTCTTGGGAACCGGAAGCGATAGTTCTAATCACTCACTTCAGGCTAGGGCGGCCCAAGGAATCTTCAAAACAGTAACCACCCAGGGAGCCTGTCATATTAATAGGATACTGTACTTACTTTCTCCATCAGCAATTGCAAAACAGATTAGCTAAAATTAGAGAGAAGACTACGGTGTTCAGAATGTCTCCCAAATGCTTACACAGCACTTTCTGTTCAACCCAGTGCCCCAGGCAGACAGCCAGACACAGTCCCCCGAGCCTAATGCTTTAATTAACAAGCAAGCAGGGCTGGGGATTTAGCTCAGTGGTTAAAGTGCTTGCCTTGCAAGCACAAGGACCCGAGTTCAATCCCCAGCGCCAAAAAAAAACCAAGCAAGCAGTCGAGGTTTTCAGCACGTTGTGGCAACACTTACAGAGATATTTACAAGACCATAGGAAGAAAAAAAGATGCACATTATCTCAGCCTGTGCCTAAAACATAGATTATGCAGTCTGTGGGCTAAAACCTTGGACCTTGGACCACTACTTCCTACCCCAAGTCCAAACCCCAAATCTCTCCAGCTATTATTCCTATTCCAACCTGAGAAAATAGGTTAACGAAAACAAAGTTCTTATGTTTACAGCTAAAGTTATGTCACCCGACACAGACATGGGTTATCTTATGTTGGTAAGCTGAGACCAGTAATAACATGTCAAGGATCATTTAGATGAGAAATCAAATAAACCATCAATAAACACAGTTTGTTCAGAGTATACAATTATTTAAAACATGTTATCTCCAGAAGAAGAAACAAGTTACAGAGTATCCAACTTCAAAATGTTTGAAAGCACTAGCTTAGAAAAAAAAAATTGGGATCCTTTTCTTTTTCTTTGATTTGGTGTCTTACTATACTGCCCAGGTTACCCTCGAACTCCTGTGTCAGCGATCCTTTAATCTCAGAATAAAAATGCGTTTTTAGAGTTTTACCTACTATAAATTTTTACCTACTATAAATGCAACTTCGTCTCACAGATTAATTCAACAGGGCGAGGTGTGTAGCTCGGCGGTACAACACACGCACCAAAACCTGGCCCTGAGTTGGAACCCCAGCAGCAAAATAAATAAGCCCAACAAACAGAAAAGACAGGGCCCAAAAACAAATACTGCAAGGTTTTTTTTAACACATGAAAGTGTTTCTCAGGCAAGCATATATTTTAAAAACTATATTTCACCTTAGTCTGTACCAGACCAATAGACCAACTCGGGAAGAGTATGTTCTAGAGCTGACCCAAGATGTAAGACAGAGGTTTAAAAAAAAAGAAAGAAAGAAAAAGAAACACGCTATTGAGCTATCTGCAAATTTAAAACCCCTCTTTTGCCACCCACCCACTACCACCCACAGGCTGAGGATCCGAGACCCCGCACTAAGCCAGGGAGGACTCAGAAACCGCCATTCACAGCACAGACGCTGAGCCGCCGGCCGGCGTGGCTCTGAGCTCCTGCTCCACAGCTCTGCACCTTTAGGCAGCTCCTCAGTGTCAGCTTCTGCATCAGTCAACACAGAGGCCGAGCCTGACCCGTCTTACAAGCACAGTGTGACGCTAGTTACCTGTATCGCTGGTGCTGGCCGTGTAAAAAGGTCTCTCTGCCACATGCCCCTGGCCCATCACTCGGACTCTCTCCGCTCCAGCACACACTCCTCTCATAATCTGCCCTTCTCTGCCTCGGCGTTTTCTTTCCTCTCTTGGGGCATTTAGGGCTCATCTATAAGCATAAGTACCAGAGGCCTGGGACAGGATCTTCTGACCAAAGAGCTCCTGATAACTGTCAAATTGGTTCCTTTGAAACCAACTGGCAGTGAAGATCCCAACACCTCAGAAGGTGATTCCCCCCGCTCTCCAGGAGTAGAGTTTTCTGCTATGAATTATCTGTCTGAGCAACAGCTTAAAACACACACACCCAGGACCACAAAGGAAACCATATGGTCAGTTCAAGGTCTGTTTTGAACGTTAAAGGAACTCGACCGATGATGCTTGGGCCAAAGACCAGCCCATTTCTCCCCTGGCTGGATGGCCCTCCCTAAAACCCAGAGGATGTACACTGTACTGTATACCAATCACATTCAGGACTCTTTATTTTCAGTGGGGACTGAATTCAGGATCTTCACACTGACCTACATCTCCAACCCTTTTGTTTTGTTTTGTTTTTGAGACTGGGTCTCGCTAAGTCATTAAGTTGCCCAGGCTGGACTCAAAGTTGCAACCCTCCTGCCTCAGCCTCCCAGAGTCAGGACTCTTTCTTTAAGACCACTAGACCATGAGGCCTCAAAGCTGGGAAGGATTTTATAAGTCTTCTAGACCAAAGGTCACAAATACCCAGAATTCCAAGCATGTCACAAGTCACAAAGGCACTGGAGGCAGCCGGGGTCTGCCACTGGGCTCCATCTGCCATTGCAGACCTGGGACACCCAGAGGTTCTGAGTGGGTAAGAGAAGCCAGAAACTCAGATTGTATGTGTGAGCCAACCAAAACACACTGTGGGCCAGATGTGGCCAAAGCGCTACCAGGTTACACACTTCAACCCAAATGAGCAATGCTTCCTGCCCAGGAGCCGGCCCCAGAGGTCTGAAGAGCTACTGCATGGCAGCCGCCGGGTGCAAAGGGGAGAGAGCAGAAGGTTCTGAGTGAAGAAACAGCACACCTGGCTCATATGACAGCTACTTTTCCTCCATGTAAAAGGACATTAAAACAGCGACAAAGACAAAGTTTACCTCCAAACACTGCCAAATTGATGATTTGCATCTTCACATTTCCTGAAATGAGGAAATTCCAAAAACATGACAATAATCACCTAACAGACACAGATTTTATTATCATCAGAGAGCACACCCCATAGAAATATTCAGCATCACCATCTCAACCCGTCCTGCCAGGGAAATGCAGAGATGGGCCTGTTCCACGCCTTGCCTGGGCCACAGCTCCCAGCTGAGCCACAGAAGCAGCCAGGCTCTTAGTGAACACCCAGGACAAACACAATCAAAACAGAAATCTGGACCGAGCCTTTCCACCATCATCTCCTCAAAGCTTCACAGAAGTTCAGGGGTGGAAGAAGCCTGGAAACCCCATAACCCAGGAAGCCTGGAAACCCTATACCCCAAGAAGCATAGAAACCCCATACCCCAAGAAGCCTGGAAACCCCATACCCCAGGAAGCCTAGAAGTCTCACACCCCAAGAAGTCTGGAAACCCTATACCCCAAGAAGCCTAGAGACCCCACACTCCACCCCTCACCCAAACCATCTCCAATACTGTACCCCAGATGAGGGCCTCCACACTCTGGTGGATAAAGAACGCTTTATCTTGCAAAGTGATTTGAAAACGTAAATTTTTCCTGTCCCACATCCCTCATCTCCTGGGCTCACCATTTACAAACTCTGTTTCTCCTCTCCACCTTTTTTACAACCTGCTTTCTTCTCCCAGTCTCAAAACACTGCCTCTACAGTTACTTCAAAACCTTCTTTCTCTCCTTCATCTCCATGTCCACAACCAGCTAACTCCACCTGAACAAGAGTATACCTGCTTTTGAGCCCTGTTCCTGGTCTACAGGCACTGGTTAGAGACAAACGCCTCAGGATGAAAGCCCAAATACTTCAGAGTAGTATTGAACTAGCTTGCACACTAAATCAAGAAAAGGTGTTCCAAAGGAGTAGTGGGTAGTGGTGAGGGAGGCATGTTGCTATGATTAGATACGAAATGTCTCCCAAAAGTCTCCTGTGTTCAAAGGTGGAGCTTTCATAAGGTGATTGGATCATTGGGGCACTTTACCCATCGGTGGATTAATTCATTGATGAGTTCACTGCTAAATGTGTTGTCAGGAAATGTGGGTCTTTGGAGGAGGTGGGTTGGTCACTAGGGGCATGTTTTTGGAGGGTAAATCTCTCCCTCTGGCTTTTTCCTACCTTTCTCTTGCTGCTTTTTGGCCACCATGTGCTGAACAGCTTTCCTCTGCCATGCCCTTCCATCATGGCTATTCTGCCTCAGAGCCGGCCTGCCAAGGACTAAACTCTCTGAAACCGTGAGCCAAAATAAACCTCTCCTTTAAATTGTGGGTGTTGGTTCTTTTGTCCTAGCAACAGGAACACACATATGTTCCACTCAAGGTATTTGCACCAACAGGAGCCAAGGGCGCCAAGTACAGCCATATAAAAGTGCATTGCACAATTCCAAGAGCACCATTCAAAAAGACCAGGCTATGAGCACCATCCTCTGTAGTTGTGCGGCACAGCAGCCCAGGGAGGAGCCAACAGCCCGCTGTCCAGGCACATGGAAATCAGACCAGGCTGTTAGGCCGTCAGCCTATGATTTCAATCATTCTGTCAATTCATAGTGATCGGCCAACTGACTTTCTCCTACACGACTGTGTTTTAAAATCATGTGGCAACTTATCAAAATCAGAACTGCCCAGCCCTCCCCAGAAATTGTGCATCCTCCAGGAAGAAGCTAAGGAATCTGTGCGCTGGTGTTTAATAACCAGCCTTTTGAGACACCACAGCAAACAAACCTGAAACTTAAGAGAAGTAAGATACTGTGAGCACCAAGATCAGGTTACCGAGGGGGAAATGTTTATATGTGTATAAAGTTCTGCCCTTCTGCCTCATTCTTTCTGGCTCATAATTGTTTCTGAAGATCAATTATAACAATGGCACATAACTATAATCCGCGTAGGGCAACCATCGCTGGAAACCCGGCCCTGGTATTCCTTATCATGATTTTAGGAGCACGCGGACGGGCATTAGTCATTCTGAAATGAAATAGCTGTCCTGACAGCTTGCTAAATTTATAGGCAGCCTTTGCCAAGGCGTAGGACACCCACCTGTGTGTCAACATGGCAACCCTGGGACACATACCTTGTGCTCCTCCTTCATCACCTGTTCGATGAGCTCAGATTTCACTGGAGGCTTCGAATACTGGCCTGAGAGGAGGCCGTGTCCTAACTTAGTCCTGGTCAGGAGGGAAACACAGAACACAAAGAGGTCACTATTGTCTTCTTGTAGAGATATTAAAATTATTATTTATGAATTCCAACAAGTACAACCACTTTGAGGGGGAACATTTTATCTTGATTACTCACAAATTATTTATTTACTTGACTGTTTATTCTGATTCCATTTTCAAATTTTCCTCAATACTTTATAAACAATTTTCTTAATTTGTCTTTAGAGCACTTAAAAACACAGAAAATAAGAAAAAAGATAAAAAAAAAAAAAGAATTGCCTTTAATTCTGCAACCCAGCAATAACCCCTATGAACACACCTTTGGATAATGTTATATTAAACAATATAACATGGCACTTACATCTGTGTGTTGAAATCTTGTGTTGGATCTAAAGGCGAGTAGTCAAATATTCTTGGAAGATTTCCTACATACCTAGGAAATGAGAAGTGATATTCAAAACAGTGTGATGATTAAGCAATTGTCAGCTTGATTGTCTTGGGGTCTGCCCTGAGGATTAGTAAAGCGAAATTCTGGGTGGGTTTGAGCTTGGAAGTGTGACCTTGAGGTCTATATGTGACCCTTTTTCTCTAGCGCTGTTCCCTCCTTCTGTTTCCCAGCCACCATGAACTGAATAGCTTTGTTCCAGCTTGCCCTTCCACCATGAATGCTTGTTTTGGAGCCTGCCAATTATGGAATGAACCCTCTGAAACCATAAGGCTAATAAATCTCTCCTCCTTAAATTATGGGTACCAAGCATTTTTCTCCCCAGCAATGGAAAAGCTAATACACATAGGAAATGAGAGAAGAACAGAGCTGAAACAATCATTCTCATGAAGATGATACTGCCTGTCAAAATCAAGTCATCAACCTGAGAAAAAGTTTTTCCTGAGACCAACTCTCAACTGCCAAACTCATGAACCATCCTGGAATGTTAATCCTTCTATCGCTGGGTCTCAACACTGGTTGCAAGTCAGAATCACTAAAGAGTTTCTTTAAAAATTACCAAAGCCAGAGCCACTTGCAGATGTCCCAGTTTCATAATTTATTATGTTTTGAGACTTTGAATACTTTTAAAAGAATTTTCCAAAGATTCTAAGAGGTCACCAGAATCAAGGAATACCAGCTTATGCTCTCACAATCACCACTTCAAATAGAAAAGGTAAGGTTAGTAACAACTCTCTCCTTTGATTAAAACTTTAGTCACGTTCCTCTGAGTACTCCATCTGGCCAGGCCCAACATGGGCTTCCCTTTCTGTCCTCATAGAATCTGTTTTGAGTGAGAATCCTGCTAGGTAAGTTGAGTGAAAATCCTCATCTGACTTGCCTTCAGCAATAGTCCCATCAAGACAGTTTAGCTCGATGCCCCCATCCTTGATGTTTCCTCTTAGTGATGCTCCATCCAATGACCTTCACCCTGCTCCTCAGTTAGAAATCTCTACTTGTCCTCCCTGGAGTTAGAGTTTTGCCCAATCTCTCTCACTACAAGACCTTGTTGCTCTGGTCCCTGCACTTATTGTCATGGCCTCCATTGTATAAACCTACCTTTCCATCTTAGCAGGTATTTGGATAATTTTTTTCTTTAGAATTATGCATTGTTCCAATAATCTCAAAATGAATGATAATGTTAGAAACAGCAACAACTACTACTATTTTTTGAGGATTTCCTATAGTAGCAAGTAGTCTTCATTACAATCATATGAGCAAGGGATTGTTATTACCATTACTCCATTTGGGAGATTAGAAATTGGAGTGCAAATTCATCAAGTAGCTTCGGGAGAGCCCAGAAAAGCCCCCAGGCTCTAACTCTGCTGGCTGTACTTGCACCCACTCTCCCTCAAGCCGTGCACAGTCCCTCCTACGGGGCTCATCCTGAAAGAACAGTGCTACCTTAACATCCTAACGCACTTTCCTTCCTTTCGTTGCCTCAGGTAAGTGCCTATTTCACACCCTCTACTGCACGCTCCTCTCTCTCCCTTCAGATTCTGATTCTCTGAGCCTAAGGACTCTGGAATGAATGATTCAGAAACAGATCCCTTTCTCTGGTCCTTCATCTACCCTTATCTGCATGCTTCTCTGACCTCCTCTGCCACCACTCTTCCCCTGCCCACAACACCCTGGCCATTAGCTCCTCCTGCTGCCCACGGGCATGTCAGGCTCACTCCTGCTTTGAGACCATGCTATCTGCTGTCTCTTCACAGAGGCCTGCTTGAGGACTCCTTTTCAGGTCTGCTGGAAGTCACTCCCCTAGATGCAGCCAAAACAAGAGTAGCCACCTCTACTCTTCCTAACTCTACATCACCTGCCCCTGGCTGACCTTCTTAGCTTCTTCACATGCATCCCTATTTGCAATTAAGCAATTCATTTCCCTTATTGTTCATTCCTTTTTTTTTTTTTTTTTTTTTTTTTTTGGTACCAGGGATCGAACTCAGTCAGGCCCTTGTGCTTGCTAGGCAAGCACTCTAACCACTGAGCTAAATCCCCAGACCTTCCCTTATTGTTCATTATCTACCTCTTTAGAGATTTCATACTAGAATGCAATCTCCATGAAGGCAGAGATACTGAAGCTCCAGCACTACAATAGCACCTGGCATGTAAAACATTCAATATATAGTGGTTAAACGAGTACATTCATATCCTGTAACCACACAACAAATCTCCATAATTCACTACCAATAATCCAATAAGAAAGGCACTGTAATGTTTTGGATATGTGTCTTCTAAAAGCCATGTGCTAAAGGCTTGGTTCCCAGCCTACAGCACTTTCAGGAAGTAGTGGATACTTTAGGAAGTAAGGCCTAGTGGGAAGAAGTTAGGCCACTGGGATGTGTCCTCAAAGAAGACTGTGAGACCCTGCAAATCCCACCCCCCCCATATCACATGTAAGGTGCATGATCCTTCTCTGCCACAAGTCACCACCAGGATGAACTGTGTAATCACAGGTCTGAAGCAGTAGGGCCAACTGCTCATGGACTAAACAAAACTGTGAGCCAAAATAAACCTTTCCTCTTTCTTAATTTGTCTTTGGGTATTTTGTCAAAGTGATAGAAAGCTGACTGTGACAGGCATTATTGTCAGAAAGTCCTAGCAGAGAACCAAGACACACTAGAAGTTAATAATGACCTCTAATTGGATCCCTCAACTGCTATAAATTTCTAGGTGTCTCTCTCCATAAACTCTGAATTTATACTCCAGATTATATATCTACATCAAAGTTAATAGACCACAGTTCTCTGAGCCAGTCCCATTCAAATGGCTTTTGAATATGTCCCTTGGGCAACAGGGTTGTCTGGAAATTTTCAAAAGACAGAGAGCCAAACAACAAATAAACCAAACTTTAGAGTTAAACTACTTAAATATGGCAGTCATACTGGTGAATGTTTTATAATATACAGCATGATAAACTAGTTCATTAGCTCTCCTATGATCCAATTTTTATTACATTTCAAAACCTGACAAAACAAAACAAAAAACTCACTGGGAAGATGCACAATAGTGAAAGCACTTGTGTTTAAGGCAAGACTGGTAGAGAAGGGCAGTTATAGGGGTAATCATTGATGTCAGAAAAGTCCATTTGGCCAGCTATTTACATTTCTTTTCTAACTGATGAGAAATATCCTCCATTACAACAAAATTAAGTTAAAATGCAGAAGCAGTCCTAGATAATTTTTTAAAATATATATTACACCATCAGTTTGTAACCTAGTAGTCCTCAAAGAAAAAGACGCAATTTGGCTATCTGACGATCCAGCCTACTTCTCATTCAATTTGCACACTGGTCTATCCAGACTTGATCCTCACTGAGAACTTACACTGTGTTGTTCATGCATCATCTCATCCTTCTGTGAGTCACTCTTCCTACTTACAAAACGGAGACACCGTCCCTGGACCTAATTCCACCGAACTAGCCTAAAAAGAGTTTGAAAAGCAAGTATTTCAATCTAGGAATATCTGATCAAAGTATGAAACGAATGACTGAATAGTAAGTTGCTCACGGTTATATGGTGAATATTTACAAAATAGAATATAAAATATTCAATATACAAAATTCTAAAACTCTTGAAACAAGACTAGGGAGAAATTCAAATGTTAAATTCAAACCACAAACACGATATACATTTTTTTCATTAAAGAAAAAATTCAGAAAGTTAATTCTTGGTCTAATTGTAGAGTAGAGGAAGAAAAAAAATTTAATTGTAGATTTGTAAAGCACTAAAAATATTATTGGACTTTGTAAGAAAAGAACACAAGTTTCGTCCACCTTAGTTTGAAAGAAATAATAATTATACAACACCTACCAGAACATTCCTTCAATATTTTCAAGAAAGGTCTTGGAACATGAGTCATAGAAGACAGAGTTACATTATCCCCCAGTCAAATGATAATAATACAAGTATGAGATGTGGGTAAGAACCTAAAAATAATATGGCACACCGTGCACACTTTTGAAAAGGGTTTCCCATCTCCAAGTTTGAAACTTGCTCTTCTAACACTGTCCAACACTGTCTGTCCCCACTCTTCCCACACATGACAGGGGGTGTGTCCCTCCTCCAAGTGTCCTCTCTCACCACCTTCTTTCCTTTTCTTTCATGGAACACACTACATTTAAATGCATGTAGTTGGTCTTATGGATTACTTATTTGGTGTCTATTTTTTTGTGTGTTCCCTGAGGGTGGTACCGTGTCTTTTGTTTAACATTGACCTGCACACACACCCAGCACACTGTTGAGCAGAACCCAACACACTCTTCCTTGGTGGATGAGAAAAAGAAAAACAGACAGGGGACACTGACCATATATTTTCAAAGCCAGAAAACAGAAAAAGAAATTAAGCCTTCAAATGTGAAGAAAAGAAAGAAAAGGTTACTTGACATACTTTTGATTAACCGCTAATTAAAGATATTAGGATTTCAACTCCCTGTGAGTATAACACAGCCCTGTGCTATCCCTAGCATGTTCCCTGCCCATCAATCTGTCTTGTGTACCAGAATCACAGTGGAAACCTACCGACTCTGAAGCACACTAGAGATCATCTAAACTCAGGCAGTGGCTGCCCATGAGTGCACCCACCTCAGTTCCTGGGCTCTGTAGCTGCCTGTCCTAAGTACAACTCTAGGAGGAAAATGACCACAGACATAGCTGCTGTGAGCTAGATGTGGGGAGAGTAAGGCAGCTTTGTACTGCACAGTTAGGAAGCACCCTAAATCAGTGCCCCCAAAATGTCTGTGATGTAGGACCAGCTTCTTCCAACTCAGACAGATGACACTTTTCAAATGCCATAAAAAAAGTTATTAGAAAAATAAAATGACACTTGTAAAAAAAAAAATGGCAATGCCAAATTGCTACAAAAACTTCTAAGTGCTCACTCTTAGTTCCTGTATTTATTTCTTCACAGAACCACATCCAACAGTTCACAGTCTATTCACAGACCAGCACTCTTCTGTGATGTGTGTGTGTGTGTGTGTGTGTGTGTGTATTTGGTTTGGTTTGGTTTGGTAGTACAGAGGACTAAATCCAGGGCCTTGTGCGTGCCAGGCAACACTTTACCACTAAGCTACATTTCCAGCTCTTTTTACTTTTTATTTTGAGACACGGTCTTGCTAAATCACTAAGTTGCCTAGGCTGGGCTCAAACATGCAACCCACCAGCCTCAGTCTTCTGGAGTACTGGCATTACAGGCATGTACCACCACATCCAACTACCAACACTTCTTAATTTTGAGACAAGGCCTCTGTAAGTCACCAAGGCTGGCCTCAAACTGGTGATCTTCTAGCCTCAACCTCGCCAGTAGCAGAGACTACAGATATGTGCCATCATGTCTGGCTGTGAACCACACTTTGAACAGCACAAAAATGAAAACTCTATATCCCCTATAAACTCTCTCCTTTCCCAGAGGGGCGACGTCAGCTAAAGAATCCACTGACTCTCTGCTAGCACATCTGTACAAGGGATTCGGGAGGTCTGCTGCAAAGATTAATGATTAATATAGTCTTGGCACATAGGGTGACAATTAATATAAAAGCTACAATTAATATAATAAACCTTCATAGTGTTTTCCAGTTTCCAAAGCTCTCCCAGTAACACCTGGTAAGTGTTCCCACTCACTTCAGGAAGAGAAGTCACATCAGGCGGTGAAACCCCAGGAGGAAGGAAGATGAGCTTGTTCCCCGGGCACACCAAGAAGATGGGGCGAGAGGGACAAGACCAGCCCTCGGGACCCATTGGCAGCGCGAGGCACTTACGCCCTCTGGAACTCCGGGATGCTGAAGATGGCCTGCATGACCGAGCTGAGGTAGCAGCTGTTGCCCAGGTTCTTCAGGCCCGTGTACCCGGGCCCGTACATGGGCTTCAGCTTTGTCCCCGACTCCTGGATCACTTCCCACTCACTGACCCTCGGCTTGATGTCATTGTCCCGGAGCCCGTTCTCTGTCTGGGGCGAAGTCATGAATGAAAAACAACTTTGAAATGATTTCTCTTCAAAGATTACATCTCGTGGATTATTTCTAATGTTAGTGGGTATTTCTAGTACCCACTCCCAACTACATGGAGAAATACACAAGCTAATTAATAGACTGTGAAAGATGATGATAACTGCACGAAAATGTCAGTGTGCTGCACGCCACAGAATTACACACTTAAAAATGGGTTAGATGGCAGACTTGATGTTATATATATTTTACCATGATAAAAAATTGAGAAAAAAAATTTAAATGAGAAAAGAAAGAAAGACTGAGAAGGAAAAATATGGGAGGAGGATAAAGAACAGAAATCAAAAAAGGAAACATAAAGATCACAGAAAGATGTAACACGACACAGCAAACGGAAAGGAAAGGAGCATAGAATAAAACCACAGGAACCAGCCTCCAAGAGGAAGGAGGCTTAAAGAAACACAGAGAAAAATAAGTGAAAAGCCAGGTATAAGTAAGGAGGAGGATACAGCAGAACACGACGAGAGGGAGGCAGCCTGTGAGGAAACTGCTAGAACAAAACATGAACATTTAAAGAGCACCTCAGAGGGAAAAACACTACACAGTCATGATAGCGGCTTGAAAACACAATACTAAATGAAGCAAAGCTTCCCCCCCAACAATAACATGCTCCTAATTCCTTCCATCACCCCAGGAGCTCTGCTTCCCTTCCTGAAATTAATTAAAAACGACGTTGAGCACAGATAATTTTAAAGGTCATCTTTCCGTACCTTCTCCCTCTAGTGAACAAAGAGTGAATAACGCAATGGACCATCAAAAGAAACGAGTAACTTTGCAAATAAACTCCAATGCAACAAAACTGTACCCAACGAAGTGCCATTTTTGTTACAACATTAGAAAAAAAAAATCTAAGCTGGTAACCAAAAGAAAACGCTACTTAATTACATTTAAGAAGTATATGCAAAATTAAAACATAAAATCTATGAAGTAAAGATCCATGTTAAAGGAATTATATATTAAATAAACTACAGTTCCCTCTCCTACTCCCCCGCCCTGCCCCCCCACCCCAAGGGGGATTAGAGAAAAGAGAAGACTCCCACCCCATGCATGTGAAGCATATCGATTCCAAAATGTGCTAAGTGCTTGGCCAAGTGAGGATCCAAAACGGGTTCTTCTTCTTGAAAAGAATAAACATCTAGAAGATGAAAAGAAATGTGCGTTAAGATCTGTAATCAAGTCATTCAATATTTCAGCATATACTTATTGAGTTCTTACTGTGCACCAAGCTCACGAACAAAACAAAAACTTCCTAACATTCAACTAGGAAAAAGAAGGAAATAAACGATAAACATTACATAGTTGTATTTTGTAAATATACACACATATCAATTCTTTTGACATTTCAAAAAGTTCAGAAAAAGTCTTAGAAGTGCTATTTATAATTTTCAAAGCTACGACATCCCTGCCTCATCCGTCCTCATGCAGTAATGCCATGCAGGAGGGGACAGGCATTTTCAGGCCACCCTAAAGAGAGGAAAAGATGCTCGTAAAGGTTAACCGGTATCTCCTCAGATCCCAGCAGTGTCCAAAATCTCAGACACCTGACTCCCTCTACATCGGAATAATCCTGGAGCTAGCTCAGAAACCTGCGATGGAGCACAACACGAGCTAGGCCCTTTCATAGGAATGGAGGCTCAAAAACCAGTTTCTTCACTCCTAAATGTAAAAAACCAATCTACGACAAGAAAAATAGAAATAAAGATATCACAGAGCGCACGAGCCGGCACTCCAGAGAGAAAAGATGAGAGAAAGTCTGAGAACAGGAATACCCCACTCATGTGATAAGCATGTTAGAAAAGAATGTGTGCGGTGAAGGGAAAGTGAGGAGAGAGATGGAAACTGGGACTGACTGAGATTGGAAACAAGACCGGACTGTAGGAAATAATACCAAGTGCTAATCACTTGTTATCTCTGAATGGGAAGATTTACTTCTTTCTTTTCTATTTTTCTCAAATTTATGATAACACTCTGATTGAAAACATATTCTACAAGTAATTCCCAAAGATTACGAGGTTTCTCTTGGATGGAAGGCTATGAAGCTAAGTGTGCCACCGGCCAACCTTGCTCAAGCCAGTTAGATTAACTCACTCATTCATTCATTTACTCACCACGTTCAACAAATATTTACTGAACACAAAATACACACGGTTACCAAGGATACAATGTTAAATAAAATGACCAGAGTCCCTGCCTTCATAAATTTAAACATTACTACTTCAAATAGTCTTAGAAGGAGTGCTGGTTTGGTGTGAAGGACCTCAACGAAGGTCTTCCTAAGGCTCAGTCATGTGACTTCCAGCCCTTTTTCCTAAGCCCCAGAAAATGGCAGAGGCAAAGGTATATCTCACCAAGTTCTCGTGTTTATAAAGAGAAAAGGAATCAGGAAAGCTAGCTTTGCTACCCTGCTCACAGCTCAAGTGGTGAGAAGACCAGAGCTCCTGATCAAACACCAAGTAGAAAGTCAGAGAATAGAGGCTGAGGGAAGGTTCTCCTCAGAGTAAGTGCCGACCTGTCCACCCGAAGCACATCTCTCCACCATGAGTTTATATTTGTGTGCCTACAGGCCTCTGGACCAGCAGGAGAAGAAGAGAAAGGAGAGATTGCTTCAGCAATTACACTAGCAAAATAAACACAAAATGAATGAGGTCAAAGGCATGAATAATCACATTAAAGAAGGGGTATATTTCCTGGGCCAGACAAAACCTAGACTTATAGCTGTTAGGATGACCCTCCCCAGATGCCAAAATGGCTGTTGCTGGTTTCTCACAAAGCCCCTTCCCCCGTCTCTATGCCAGAATCTCCCGCGGAAACAATGGCCCCTCCCCCTGACTAGAGTCCCCAATTAGGTCCATGGCGCCAATTTACCCAGGGGCATTACCCACCACCCAATCACCCCGTGCAGAAAGGACCAATCCTAAACATGCACACTTTCAAGCCTCCAACGTCACGAAAGGGGGGGGCGGCTAAGGGATAAAAGGCCACTCTCACTCAAGTGAAGGGGGGGCTGTAACACCTTAATAAAGCTTTCTCCCACGGCGAGCGTCGTCAGCCTTTTCCCTTCCCCCTCCCGCCGCGTAAACCTAACAATAGCCAGGACAGGAAAACTGTAAGAGTAAAAAGATATCAATCAAACGTAGAAAAGAAAGAAAAGAGGTGAATCACAAGAGACTCTATTACTGTGCCTTCTTCTACTTCTTTACTTCACAAAATTGACTGAGTAGCTACTATGTTCGAGAGGCTACACTAGATGCTAGATACAACACTGGACAACAAAGAGGGCACTCAAGGCCTGTTGTCCCAGGTGACCACCACTAAGCCAACAGTTGCAGGATCCAGTGGAAAGTGTTGTGATGGAACAGCACCAGGAGAGCCATGAGCTAGGTCAAAACTAAATCGAAGAAGTCAAACCCCCAGGCTGTGAGAAACCCAAGGGAGTTTGCACCCAGATCCAGGGTGACTATGACCAAGCAGAAAGACCAGCTAGGGAAGCTGAAGAGCTGTTCCAGGGAGTGGGATGGGCCATCTCAGAGCTGCCTTGGACATACCTGGACAACTCTTCTACCATCACCCATGGCACAGAAGCGCCTTCTCGGGTAATAACTAGTTTCCATGAGGGAATAAAATATATCCTGTCCTGCCTCCATCTTCCCACTGAGAACCTCCTCAGTAGGCCAAAACAATGTCCTCCTCCTCCCCGCATAGGAAAGCTTTTGTTTGTTTGTGCGGTGAGCTGTTTCCTGTTTTGTTTGTTGCTGTAGCCATGGAGACCAGAGAGAAACTGGATATGGGGGCCATTTTTATGACATATGCTACCACCCTGGCCTCGCCTGGGAGATCAGGGCTTCCTGGGCAAATAAAATCTCCGTGGAGACCTGAAGGGTAGAAGTTCCTTGCTCAGCATATACATCCTCTTTTGGGGGAAAGGAAACTAGGATGAGCAGATCACACTACCATTAACTATCTGAATCTACAACCTTGTTGGATTCCATATTCACTAAGCAATCTTCTAAATATAATTCAGCTTCCCACAGGGAAGGAATGTACTGGTTGAGCTGACATAAACATCCCACTTACTGGCAGTTGTGGTTCTCATTATTACCCAAAAAACAAATGCCATGACTTTGAAATTTGCGAGCTGGATTAGCCTGAAGGGCCACAGAGTGTGGAAGACCAAGCCCAAGACAGAGGTCCTTCTCTAGGATGCCGCTGTCCCGCCAGACAGAGGGACCCAGTCTCCCGACTCTCCAAGTCTACAGGCTCATCAATGGAGACTGAAGGAAAATGTACACATGTTTTTACTAACTCATTTGGCTTTTAAATAAACAGTAAGTTACAGCTAACAATCTACTAAATGGATTTAAAGGAAACAAAACAGAATTGATGCAAATCATGAAGTAATACAAAATGATAATCAGACTGAAAATAGTCATTTTTATTAAACCAGCCCTACACAGCACCAGAAATCAAAGCTTATCTTTTTTTAAAAAAAAAACATGATTTCAGCTAGATGAACCCTCATCACTGGATATATGATCTGCACTGTTGTTGCCCAGTGGTACACTCTATGAATGAAGAAGGAGTGTATACTCAAATATTGTCAATTATTTAAAACAAATTTTATTTTTTAATTGAAAAATTTATAAGAAAAGACATGCTGTTGGTAACCCTCCTCAAAATACTGCCTCTCTCTTTAAACATACTTATTCCATCATTCTTGCCACTTTCTGAAGGAGTTCTAAAAGTTCTCTTGATGTTAGTGTCTTTAGTTGTGCTGTTTTGTCTGCCTAGATCAAATCAAAACATCTACCTCTCATGGTAATTTTGACTTAGAGAAAAAGCCAGAAGTCACACAGTGCCAGATCCAGTGAGCAAACTAGATGAGGATACACTGTAATGATTTTATTTGATAGAAAATGCTGTAAATATTTGATCAATGAAAGGCGACCAAAAGATATGGTGAATGTTTAAGTAAAAAAAATTGTTACAGTAAAAGACAAATTACCATTAATTCCCCTAAGAATACTCCCCTCTCACTTCAAAACCACTTATCCCACCATTCTTGACAATGTCTTTTACTGTAAAGATAAGACAAACTTTAAAAGTTCTCCCTCCTTAATATTAACCAACACACACAGAGAGAAACACAGACACACACATACACACACATACACACTTAACAACTATGGCAGATAATAGGCTAATATTTTTAATAGCTAAAGAGCTCTTAAAAACCAATATGAAAAAATCTATACATGTACCTACTAAATTATCACCCAAGAAATTTACAAAAAGAACTACAAATAGCCAAGAATACAATGAAAAATATTCAGTATGACTAGAAAAGCAAAATGAACCAAGCTACCAGTTAGCAAAGGTCTTTTTAAAAGCTTTAATACCCAAAGTAGTTAAAGACTTGTTGAAATGGGTACTCCCATACACTGCTGGTGGGAATGTAAGTAACAACTCTTTAGAAGAGAAATGTGGCCATTGAAAATTTTAAAGATTCACTCCTTTTTACACAGAAATCTATCCTAAAGAAATGATCAGAGACATCAAAAGATTTGCATATATACAAGAATGTTCATCAGAATAGCAAAAAGAAAGTATAACAATTCAGAAAGGAAGAGAGAAATGATGTATGAGCCATGATGGAATAGTGAAGAATACTTAATAACATGGAAAAATATAATGTTAAATAAAGAAAAGTAAGAATAAACTTTATACAGTGATCCAATTTTTGTGAAAATGTGAGGTGGGGGTAAGAATTGATTAATTTCTTATAAAAAGGAAAAAGGACTGAAAGGACATATCGAAATTGATAGCAGTAGTTAATCTGGAGAGGGCATTACTAGTGATTTTTATTTGTCTAAACCTCTTTCTCTGTTTTTTGTACATGTTACATTGAACATGTGCTTCTTGTATAATCAAAAGAAAAATATAAAACACTCCTCCTCAAATTTAAAGAAAAAAGCTTTAGATTTATCTAAATGGCAGTTTGAAAGTAAGTTTCAAAAAAAAAAGCTTCTGGCAAATTAAAGATGCACAGACAACAGAATGCACCTTTGCTTTCATTATAGATGTATTTAAACAGGTTCATTCACTTTGGAAGAAAATTCATGGTACCAACACCTGGGACCTAATTCTTTAAATGCTTATATGACAATTGGTTTGTTTAACAAAAATATTTGTTACTGATATGTGAAGGTTTTTGTAGGAAATCCAAAGATTAGTAAGACATAGTCCTGACTTCAAACAACTGAAAATATCGAAGAACTAGGCCACATGCACAAACAGTTACACTCTTGGTCCGGCTCTTCTGAGAACTGAATTGTTAATAACTGGCCCTCTAAACTCACTACACAGAGAGCAGAGAGTAGGAAAACCTGAATTACAGTATGTTTCCCTTGCACTTTTACCTAAGAGAATTCATATCTTGCAAACCTTTCTCACTGTAACCCCATAAAAGGACAGGACAAGGCTTGTGGAACAGTCACCCAACACTCATTACTGAGAACAATGATCGGTAAGCACATCCTGCAAACCTGGATCCAAATGTGTATCTGAACTTCCTCTTTAAACTCTGGAAGATTTAGGATGAGACCTAGTTCGTGTATAGGTTCATTCACTTTGGAAGAAAATTCATGGTACCAGCACCTGGGACTCTTGAAATCACTTTTCTTTAATGAATGAAAATATTTTCATGAAATTGAGAAGCAGGAAAATTTCCCAAAATGTGAAACAAAAGAATCCTGACATGACTTAACTTCTAGGTCTCAATTATAGAACAAGTCAGAAACTAAACAGCTCACTGGAAAAGCAAAGGTTGGTGAGAATTGTTCCACACTGTGTGAAAGGTACAACTAACTATCTTGTAGACAAGCTAATTCAGATCTAAAACAATAACCAAGAAGGAGGGAAAAGATGGAAAACATGAGTCTATTTCTCCTAAAAGCACCATCTCACCTTAAAGCAAGGAAAAAACAGAGACTAAGGAAAGCTGGAAAGATGGAGAGGACTGGGCTGCGTGTTGGCCAGGTAATCTTTGTTTAATAACTGTGGTCAAGGATGATGAGGTGATGGGATCTTATAGCCACTGCTCAATGTTTAAGTTTCTCGTTCTTGACCTGTATTAGTGTCCTGTTCCATCTCAAAATGGCAGAAGGAATTAACTGTACAAACATGGCCAAATGCTCATGCTTTAGAACAGACTGCAGGAGAGCAAAAGAAACAGAACAGATTCTGAAGCTAACAGCCTAAGTAAGAAGTCACTCTCATCCTTCAAAGCACGTGAATACCATCACTGCTGGGCATTTTCAGGGACACAATAGATTGAAGGGCTTCCTCCTACTGGATGGAATTCAGTAATGAATTTGATTATGCATACGGATTTCAAAAGTCCTGTTTCCTGCTTCTGGCCTCTTAGCCAAGAGGTAAACACAAAGATGATAACAACAGCAGTCTTTTTATAAAGGCCTTAATATGTGCACTGGCTAAATGTTTTGTGCTCATTAACAAACATGAAGAAGGTACTGTCACTATCCTCAGAATGAAACTAAAGTCTTGAAGGATTAAAAAACTTGTCCAAGACCTCATAGCTAGTACAAGGGGAGGTCAGGATTCAAACTCGGGTTGAGTTCAGAGGCTCAGCCTCCATCTGTAAGGATGAAGAGCTTGGTTAAATCCAGGCAGCCACTTCACATGCTCAGATTTGGTAAGAGCACACTCACCTGCCCCATCAGGAGTGATGGTTCCCAGCTTCACGGCCAAAGGATAGCCCATGTCTCTGTAATGCTCCAGCGCATGCCCATTACCCCCGGAGCTGTCGAAGAACCATTTCCCACACAGGATGGAGCCGTCGGTCAGGTTCAACCAGAGATTCTCCCGCAGGTCACACCTGGCACACTTCCAACCACTGGAAAGTCATTGCACAGCAGTCAGAACACCCCCAAACAATTAACATCTGAAAAAACAGAGTGTCTCGAGCTTGTCGGTCACAGGAAATGCTCAGTGGAGTATCAGAGCCTGGTGCTTCCCCATGTTCCCCCTCGAGACAGTATTTTGGGGGGCTGGGGTGTAGCTCAGTGGTAGAACGCATGCACTAAACCCTGAGTTTGACTCCAGCACCCGAACAAAAAGACCCATTATCACTACCCCTCCCAGAGCAGCTGGCCCACTCGGCACCCTGCCGGTGGACCAGCACCCAGATGTGGGGCTCCTCCAGGCATCCCCAAGGTGGTTCTTGAACTTTCAAAAACTGACACATGACATGGGGATACACGGGGAGGTCACATCCTCAAAAGTTACAAATAAGTAGTGAAGTTTGAATAAGTTTGAAATAGTAAAGATCCAAGAAAATAAGAGACTGATAATTCAGAGAAAAGGTGGGAAAGCAAATGCTCCTCTGGCCAGTTTTAGGAGGTGAAGTCCCATTGTGCTCTTTGACTCTCACCTGGGAGGAATCCTGACTCCATTGTCCAACTGGGTGAGGTTACTGGCATATTTAGATACTGGCAATTCATTCTCCCATGTGTCTGGGTCCTGCTTTCTGTACGGAGATTTTGAGCTGAGAACTGCATCACAAGCAATTGTTACCTACAAGACAAACCCAGACGTGACATATAAAAGCAGTTTGGAAAAGCAAGAACTTCTAGAAGATGAATTTAAACACCTGTTAATAAATATAGCTTAACTGAACAAAATTCAAATAGCACTGTTACCACAAGAACAATCCTCTGGTTTCCCGCACTCTCTCCTAGATCTAACTAGGTTTTGCCCCTGACCTACAGTGTGCAGTATTGACGACAGCAAGGGACCAAAGTCAGTTTGTAGGCTCAAGCTTAGGCATCAGCTTAAACTATTCCTACCACTTAGCAAATAGGGTGAAAAGCATGAGGTGAACAAGGTAAACAAGGTGAAATTAGATAGAGGAATACCCAATATTTACTACAGTGGTATATTTTCCTCCTAACAAATGTGCACCCAGATATCCAATATCCTCAACTCATCATACAATGGCACGTGGTCAAGGGTGCTTAAATGGAATGTATGCAGCATGGCGCCATTTCTTAATCTGGTGCAAATGTGACCTTGGATGGGGAAATGCCTCGGTGTGTCTGTGCCAGACCAGTCCTCATCATGAGTGAGTCTGTGATGTCCTGCTTGGCACCAATTGACCAGGAAAGGAGGAAGACAGATTCTCTATCTTCTTCCAAACCTAATGGATCCCAAACATATGCTACTATCAAATTTGCCACTTGTTTGAGGCTGTCAGCTATGTCTAGCTATTTTGAGTAACTTACATTCTGATGGAAAGGTAAATACACAGCCACTTTGGAAAACAGTTTGGCAGTTCCAAAAAACATTAAAGAGAGTTACCATAAAACCCAGCAGTCCTAAACTGGGTATATACCCAAAAGATATGAAAATATGTGACCACACAAAAACTTATAAACAAATGTTCACAGTAGTATTTTATAAGAAAATGGAAATAACCCAAATGCCTATCAATGATAAATAGAAAGTATAATCAAATTTAGTATGTTCATACAATATTATTCATCAATAAGAGAGAATGAAATACTGATACATGCCACATGGATAAATCTTGAAAATATATGTTAAATGAACAAAAACCAATCACAAAGTAACACATTTTATGATTCCATTTATATGAAATGTCCAGAACAAATAAATCCACAGAGACAGAAAGAAGATTAGTGATCACCAGAGGCTGAAGGGGAAGAGGAGGGGTTTGTAGAATGATGGCTACAGGATGTGACGTCTTTTGTTGGGATGATAAAAATATTCTAAAATTAGGAGTGGTGATGGATGCCCAACTCTGAATATAATAAAAGCCATTGAATTGTTTTAAAAAATGCTTAAGACAAAAACAAAATTTGTATTCTACATCACTAACATCCTGCATAATTGGCTAACCATTTTCCCTTAGGCATTACTGACAACTAGCCTTATACGCAAGTAACTCACAACGGAAGAAGCTGCCTTAGATCCCATCCTACCCGCCGCCAAACCCCTGGGCAATTGCTACAAATCCTCCATCCAAAATACATTAGGAATCTGCCACTTCTCCATTTCAGCCATAGTCCCAGCCACCATCATGGCCCACCCAGAGGACGCACAACAGCCTTAGTCTCCTTCTACATTGTCTCCTCTGCCCTGCAGTCAGAGTAATCTGCTGTAAAAACGAGGTCCTATCCTGCATCATACATACTCCATTATAGTTACTGCTGACAACTGATGAGACTTGACCAGGCACAGTCAGGAATAAGAAGAGCCCTCAAAAAGCTTAGAATCCGCCACACGGCATCTCTCACAAGGAGTAAACGTATAACTAGCCTTTCCTTTCAATTATCAGAATTCCTCTCCCACCACTTTTCAGAGGTGCCTGTGACACACAGAGCTGAGCGCTCCACAAGCCCCTTCCCAGATCTTATGGGTTTGGGCCATGTCACGGCAGCACTTCTGTCCACCGCATTCTGATCTTTCTAATCTGGCCGATTATAACCTCTGTTAGTTTCACCAACTGCCTGGACCATTTCTCTGCCTCCTCTGAATTTTCTCCACTCCCATTAGATCAGTTTTAGGCATAATTGGGTATGATGCACAATGATTTTTCAATGAGATTCAAATGGAATCTTGTGTCTTTTCTTTGAATTTCCTTCCTGATAACATCCAACAAAATTTCCTGACACCTCCGGACCCCTATAAAACACTGGTCTACTGTTTTGAGAATAGTATTGAAAATAACTTAAAAGCCCTTCTAATGGGTCTTAGCTGAAGGTCAGGATCAACCTCCTATAGTTATGCTGGGCATTATTCTTTCTTGCATTTATTATCTGGGGTTAAGTGAGGAGAGCTTGGCTCCATCTGAAGCTTCCACAGGCCTCAAATGCAGTGGTGCTCTGGTACTGGCTCAAACCAGCTCACAAGAGTTGAGTGTGAAATTGTAATAAATTTTGCACTCCTGTTTTTGTTGTAGCATGGTTATCCATAGATGCTCACAACAGCCAAAGAATGGGAACACCTAAAGTGCCTGTTAACTGATGAGTAGATGAAGAAAATGTTACACACAGTGGACTACTATTCCACCGTAAGAACAAAACCCTGTCCTTTCCGACAACATGGATGGAACTGGATATCCATTATGTTAAATGAAGTAAGTCAGGCACAGAAAGACAAGTACAGTATTGCATGATCTCACACATGTGAAATCTAAAAAGGTCGATCTCATAGAAGTTGACAGCAGAATGGTCCTTACCAGAGGCTAGGGAGAATACAGGGGCAGCAGTGATGGGGAAAAGTTATTTACTCTTTTCACAGAAAGATTCCATTAAGCATCAATGAGAGAAAAATAATTTCTCATGACATTTATGCATAACATGTTTCTTCTTTTCTGACAGCAGAAATAAGAGTTCTGTCAAAAAAGGCAGTAAGAATGCAGAATCACACAGACATAAGCTTTGGTATATAATTTCTGGGAATGGGATGAGGTAAAACCGTTTTGTCCACTAATATATTTTATCCTTGGTAACAGCCACATGAGTCAACACAGGGAATCTAAGAAAGCAGAGGTAATTTAATTCTGCATGCTTTACTGAACACAGAGCACTTCGTACAGAAAAGCATTGTTACACTTAATAAGTGAAAGGTCGACAATAGATAAATACATAAAGTTCTCATCTCTGTGCTCTTACACGTAGATATAAAGTAGATCAGGGGAAAAGAGGTTAAACGGTAGAAACCTTGTCCCTAGTACCATGGAAACCCCATGCACAAATGCCCTCCCTTGGCAGCAGCAAGTGAGCAGATGGCTGTGGACAGTCACATAATGTCCAGAAGACTCTGGGACCTAAAGACCTGGCTCCATTTCCCGCAGAGTCTGATGCGGGAGAAAATGAACTGGCCTGTCTAAACTTAACCTACCCTGACCCCGCTGCCGTCTGTGACCAGGCTCCAGGAAGTCAAGGTGTACACGGAGTAGAAAAGAAGAAAAGAGAGGGAAGAGAGAAAAGGAAAGAAGATGGAGTGCTGGGAGCAGTACAGGAAATGAGGAAAGCAGGGAAAAGATTTAGGGGCCCCACAGGAATTCTGGGCCCACTTACAGGATTTAAGAATCAAGGAAAAACAACACTCCCTCCCTCATCCCCACCACCTCCAGTTCCAAATAGTTCAGGAAAATTAAGATCTCTCCACAAAACTGGAAAGAAAGAAAAGAAAAGGGAGGAGGGAGCTCACTACTAAAAATATAAAACCTAGAGAGTAGTCTTAGTTCTCACAGGGAACAAAACTGAAAAGAATGGGTTTACGTTTCCCAGAGCTCCCACAGACCTGATTTGTGAATGGCTCTTTCTTTTTATAACTGTGTTGCTGTTGTTTTAGCAATGGAACATTTTGTTTTTCCAAACAAAATCTTATGTGGAAGGACAATATGAGAAAACTGATAAAAATACTGTCGTCTCTCTGATCAGAAGACCGTCTATCTCTGGCAGTTCCACACATGCTGCGTTCACACTTTGAAAATCTAAGCAACAAACTACAACCTGGGGATAGGAAACCAGCCCACCCTGGAAAAGACTAGCCTCTGGGCGATGACGTCCAAACGACACTGGAAGGAATAGGCAGCGAGGCAGGAGTGTGGCCCAACAGTGCTGAAACGTCACCCTAGGAGGGAGGGCCCTGTCACAGAAAAGAAGTGGTTGCTTGTGTCCATGCTCATTCTTACCCTGTTCTCTCATTCAACCCACCCCCCATGCACGCACACCACACGCGCACACACACCTGACACAGAGTCACGCGCATCTAGCTAGCAGCCGTGCACACTCACTGACCAGGGCTGGCAACTCCTCAATATTTGGTAGTGCTATTTCATAGTGGTCTGGGAATATAACAAGTTTGGCTTCATCTTCATATTCATAATCGTCGCTATTTAAATCGTCATCAGTATCTAGATCTGAGGAGAAAACAAAAACAAAGAACAAGAAGTGAGGAAAGAAACATCCCACACTGAGGCAGCACTCACTGGGAAAGCCAGAAATCCAGAGATGAGACCAAGGACATAACATTTACAGTTTCCAACAGACATGCCCACCGATCTGCCCCAGCCAGGAATAACAGGCCCTGCCGCCTTTCCTACCTCATGAATATTTACTTATCTGCGACAGATGAATGAAGACAACTGAGTTAGATCATAAAGCCTCCAGTTAGAGCAGACGAAAGTGAAAGACACTGAAGTCTTAAAGATTTTTAAAGGAACAGATTGTTACTTATAATTTTGGGGAGTACTGCCTCCTGATTTCATAAGAACTGGCCATTTTATGGGAGAAAGTGCATGAATTTGAGAGTAAATAAACTAGGTTCAATGGTGGCTCCAGAATTAAATGTTACTTTGGACAAATCGCAAACTCTCTAAACCCTATAGTTTCCTCATTGGCAACATACAGATAATAAAATATTTATCTCACACAGTTTACGTGGAAGATAAGTAAGAAAGAGTTGACAAGAGACTTGGTACGTAATAGTTAATAAATAGTAATTATTATTTTAAAATAAAATCTCCCTCCTCCTCTTCCTGCCTCTCGTCTATCTCTGTCTCTCCTTGTCTGCCCACCCAACTCTCTAGGTCATTGAGATCTTGCACAATAAACCAGAGGGGGAAATCCTGTCGTGGGGCAGACCTGCTCTCCTTGGGCTGCAGAGAATGCTCAGTAAGATGAGCTCCCCAAGCCCGTTGTCTCTCAAGTCATCGCCTCCTTGCTTGCTTAATCTCTGGTAAAGGTTAGGTGAAGGCTCAAGGAAATGTCTTGTCACAATATTTATATGGACATTTCAGCCTCGCATTCACAGTGATACCAGCATCATGGATCATGTTTGTATATTTATGTTTGGAACTAAGGTGACAAACTACAGCAATTGAGCTATATCCCAATCACATGCACAAACCACACACGAACATGTGTGGCAACACAGGATCTGTACACAGAAAAAAAAAGTTATTTTACTATAATCCGAGTCACCTGAGAACCAAAGAATTTACTTTCTATCACCTTGTATGCCTTTACCAAAAAACAAATATATTTTTGTGTACATCTCTGCTCTTGAATTATCAAGGGGAGGACAGGTTTATGTAAAAGATAAAAGAGAGCAAAAATACAGCCCAAACATTTTAATAAAAGATTCTAAATAATAAGAATCAGAAATAAGAAAATAAAGAACCAAATAACATTGTTAGTTAGCCTTAAGTGCTTAACTTGACAAAAGGCAATTTTAAGGATTAATAGAATCTTAATAGAGTTTTAAAAATAACGAAAGGTGTTTATTTAGGGAAAATAACAAAAAAGACATTCTAGGTGTTATAAAACTTTGAATTCCCCAATTTGTATAATTTTTAAAACCTGGAACCTAAAAGGTTTAATGAGAACAATATTCAACTCAATAGAAAATTGTTTAAAGATAGTTATTTCGACTATGCAGAAACACGGAAATGTTTATGCTATGGTAAGGTCAAGTGTTAAGAAAACTTTGTTTTATTTATAATCAAATATTGGAAGGAGGCCTGCACAAATGAGAACAAGTGGGCAAACTGTTCTCCATTCTTAAATTTTCACTATTGATATAACATAGTGCACATAACAATTTAAAGTAACCAAAGTACAAATCTTTTGTTTCTGTGTACAGCTTCAGCTTATATAAGATAATACTTTCTCTTTTCCACAGAAAACACTTACTTAATACTAATTCAGTGAACTGAAACTGGCCTAAACAAAGTCAAAAAAAATTCTGCTCTAACCAGCTATGTAAAAAAATTCTGCTCTAACCAGCTATGTAACCACGGGCTATTCTTCCCAAGTTCAGTTTCCTCATGAGTAAGCTACTGATAATATTACTTGCTGCACAAGAGTGTTAAAAGGAATAAACAAGATAAGGTTTTAGGGTATCTGGTATAGAATCTGGTAGTATGAGGGTCACCACCGATAACAGCAAATACCACCCTTACTTCTTCACCATCTGTACGTTCCTAGCAACTAACACAATCCAAAGTGCCTCCCCTTTCTTTGGCTGCCCCAGTGCCAAGCAATCCTGAAATATGTTTTGAGAAGACCACGGTATCCTGTGGGGATCTTCCATGTGATCCGAGTATAAAGAAGATATGACTTTCAAATGCTTCTAGACTGTAAGCTCAGAGAGGGGGAAATTGGTCTCATTGACCTCCTACATCTCGAGCCCCTGCACAACACCCTCATACCTCCCAGCTCCAAAAGGTGATGTGCATTATATTTTTCACTGGCAACTAATAGATGTTCTCGAAGAAGCAAGGCTGCTACCATGCAAAAAAGTAGAACATTTAATTCACAGCTTACTTTTATTTTTAATTCAGTAAGGATAGAGGACTATGATGATCTTTCACAAACAACTTAATCCAAATTAGGGAAAAGTGTAACAGACAGAACCTATATTCTGATTTTAAAGGGAGAACATCTAAAGTTTCTCCTGATCATATATAACCCAAATCCTTCAGTGCATTCTAAAATTTCCATACTTACTTAAATTGAGTTTCACAAACCTAAAAATCTCTAATTGAGGGATGTACAGAGAGTAACCACACCATACGCACAAGTAGGACTGGACCCCCCCCCACTCTTCTAGCAATGCTTCCTACTGCGTCTATTAACTGGCCACACCCAGAGGAGCTCTTTTTCTGAGTTTTAAAAAAAAACCTCCTCCCCAACTCTCCCAGGTCCCTGGGAAAAGGAGCTGAGATGAGACCCATTTCCCCAAGAAGCTTTGGCAGCCCAGGAGGAGATGGAAAACGGAGTTATTTAAATCTTCTGGCCATCTTCTCCGATGGGTTCTCTGAACAGGCCCATTGCCAGAATTATTCAAAATTTTCTGTTTTCAACCTGTGTCTCATCAAGTATGTATGCCTGGGCTAAACCAAAAAGGTGGAACTTAAACTCTCTGAGATTATGTCGCAGCTCTTTGACACTGTACTCTCTGGGTGTGGAGGAATTTAACTCATTTACCCTTGTCTGTGAAAACTAGGAGAGGAGACTTGATTTAAAAATGAGAATATTTAACATTGTGATTCTGATATAATCAGAATTGACTTTTTAATCAGACTTTTTAAGATTTTATTTATTTTTTTCTTATTAGTTCATGTTTGCAGTACATAGTGATTACATTTATCATGGGGAGTTTGTACATGTACATAATACACCTTAATTCTTTAATTGTCCCTTCCTCCTCCCATCTCTCCCTGTTCCCTCCAACTCCTGCTCCCCTTGCTAATTTCATTTGTCACAATGAAGACACAACTGTGTACATATATGTAATAACTGCTAGTGCATTTAATCAAAAATATAACATTTTTGGTGTGTCATTCAAAAAACTGCTAAATAGTCACACTGAAGGTAAGTGAGGATCCTGAAATCTTCTACCTCCCTCATTTCCCCTTCCTTCTCATGAAACATTGTTTTACATTAGTGTTTTTCTCAAGTTCACAAACTCTGGCAGTGTTGCAAGTTATCTTTCTGAAGACAATGTAGGAGTGTCTCTGCCCATCTTAGAAATATTAGTGAAGCGTCACTCAGTTCTAGGTTCACAGAAAGAATTCCAGCAGCTTTTTCACCCACAGCCAAAAGAAACACCTAATCATTCTGTTTATTTAGTACTTAGGCCCAAATGACTAAGTATTTATGTTTTAACAACTTAGTGACCACTTGAAAAATTAATACATATATGTTAAAAGATAAGATTTTATTTCATAACCACAGTTTATGGGCTGTGCACACCTGCTGAGCACTGTACAAATTCTCTGAATCAGACTAAACACTGCCACCTTTATTTCTTCCTTCACACTGATTTCTACACGGATCTTGTCTTTTACCATGAAAACCAAAAACTTTGAAAAACAACTTGACCAAGCGATGAAGTCACTGGATGGAATACAGAAAAGCCTAATAGTGAAACTACTTCGAGCTTGGTTCACACAATCTCTGACCATCACTCTTCCCCTGAAGGTTTAAAAAATCACTCAGTGCTCCTGTTGGCTCACTGCGGCAGTCCAGACCGATCAGGACGCATCATAAAATCAACAGTGAAGGTTGTAACCAAACGGCTCAGTGGTTTCAATGTCACTATTAAGCCACTGGAAAAATCATGAGGTGATTGAAGCGGGAAAAAAGGCTCAACCCAACACGAAGCGATGGCCATCTACACCTGTTTTATGATGGGGAAGAAAAGGCCTCATAACCACACTGCAGTACTAGTGAAACAGCACTGTCTAACCCAAGAAACTGCCGGGGTGCCCGCAGTTCTCCTCCTCTCCATGAAGAGACAACCCCATCCCTTTAAGAAAAGCAATGTCAACTGCAGACACTACTAGCTGCCTCCCTATATTGTCCCTTTCCTCTTCAGTAAGAAACTTCCAACTTTACCCAGTGACACCAAATAGTAGACTTTATCTTTCAGTCTCTGGTCGTTGTGGCCATGTGTCCAAGTTCTAACCAGAAAGGCGAAAACCTCATGAGGATCTACAAGAAGCTGACAAAAAGTGACTCTATTGGGAAATGAGATTTTTTTTTTCCCTTTCTCCTTTCTCTTTCCCACTTTCCAGATAGGATGTGATGGTTAGAGCTTCATCAGCCATTGTGGACCAGGAAGGGACCATGAGTTTGGAAGTCACAGGACAGGATGGGGAATAAAGCAGAAATAAGAGAACAGTCTAGATCCCTAATGAGCATAAGGCCATCACATCAGCCTGGACTTGTTGCTTCCCGACATCATCCTCACATGAAAGAAGTAAGTCTCTAAGTCACTTAAAGTGAGCAATACCTTAAATATATCTTCAAGTTAGCAAAAATGTTAAACTTTCTGTTACCTAATCCAGAAGGAAATCCCAACACAACCCACCACTGAAATTAATTAACAAGCCCTATTTAAAGAAAGGGATTCTACTCTTCAACACACAGCTGTTCAATATGGCAAGAGAACGGTGCACCTCTTGGAGATGAGAAGAACCAATGGTCAGGACTGTAAGTCACGGCTTGAAAACCAAGTTCTCACTGGGACAAAGAAGCTAATGTAGAGGCTGGGGACTAAGCTCAGTGGTTAGAGTGCTTGCCTAGCAAGCACAAGGCCTTGAGTTCGATCCCCAGCACCAAAAAAAAAAAAAAAAAAAAAAAAAAAAAAAGTTAATGTAAAAACATTTGGGTATAAAATAATAGGCATAAATGGGGGCCAGATCAAGACCCAGAATGTTAATGGAATTCCAGTTTAATTTTTTTAGAAATGAGCACTTTTGTTAGGCTGAGAGCTTTAGATGGAGCCTGTAGTTTACTAAGACATGGAACATTGAGCGAATTCAGACAGTGACTTGTAACAAAAAAGCCCACTGTAATGAAACAGTGGGTAGCAAACAAGCAGTCCATGGAGAATTTGGTACAAAACCTCAGGGCTTTCCTTTAATTTTTTAAACTGTGACTTGATAATACCTTCAAAATAACCACTAGAAGATCTAGGAATGTAGCTCACTGGTAGAGCACTTGCCTAGCATGTGCAAGGCCCTGTGTTCAATTCCCGGCACTTCAAATAATGATAGTAATAACAATAATAATCACCAGTGATGTAAAATCAAGCCTCAAAATCTTTCCAGTAAAAGACACCAAGGTTAAAGACTAAGAGGTCAGCTAATTTCTTCATTCAACCAAAAAAAAGATGAAAAATAACTACATGAAGTCAAAATGTTTAATTATTTCTACCTTCAAGAAGGCCATGCCAATGTCCTTTAATTAAGAAATCACATTGTCTATATAATGTGAAGGGGAAGCAGAAGGCTACTAACCAAGCATCATCATGTCCTCAACCATGTCAGCTTTGGGGCTCATTCTAGACTGCTTTGGGTCTGGTTCATTGATTGGGGTTGTGTCAGAAAGTCATGTGGTGAGTGGGAAAGATTGGCCAAGGTGGAAAAAACAAGTGCAGACATGCCACATAAAGAAAACCAGGAGTCCGAAAGCAGAAAAGAGGTCAACACAATTAGGCCCAGCATGGAGTAAATGAGAATCAAACCAGGAAGGAAACTCAGCTCCATGACTGTTTTAACGGTTTCACTTCTTAAATAATTCCTTTCATTGCAATAACACATTTGGTATAGAAAAAGCTTAAATACAAATAAGCAAAAAGAGGAAAATCAGAATCATTCCCATCCTATCACCAAGAAAGAGCTACTATTAACAATGTAGACTAGAGCATACTTTTCCACACCCTTCTAGTATCCCAGTTATATCTGTATGTGTGGGTGCACGGACACACAGATCATTATGCATACATATATGCATGCATACATCCATATATATGTATATGTATATAAACCTGCATACATATAGATGTATATAATGTGTATAAATTTTTTACCAAAACAAAATCATACTGTGCAAACAATTTTGATATTTCTTTCAAGTAGTAATCCCAGGCATTATAGTAATATAAAATTATTGGGTCAAACATTATCAAACAATTTTTGTGTGAAAAAATTTTAATATGAAAAAGCATAATTACATAATATAGAAACCAAGACATTTCTTTAAGTAAAACTAGCTCTTCTGAAGGGGGATATTAAAACATCACCATTATGCAAATGCCATGGTTATAATTGTTACAAGGGAAAATCCACTGTTGGATGCTAAAATCAACAGGCAGATCCCTGAGAAGAAACAAGATATAAACACATTCTCAAAGCAGCACCCCTAGATGTTCATTAATTGCATTATTACTCTACAGTGAGGAACCCAGCAGATACTAGCTTAAACTGTGATGAAGTCCAATGTCGCCAGTATGAAGACACAGCAGTGCTAGGTACTTCCATGCACTGAGAGGGACACATTACCTCTGCAGTATTCTGCAGAAATTCCTAACTTTGGACTTTTCATGAGAAAACATCAGACAAACCCAAACTGAGGAGCATTCTACAGAAAAACTGAGCAATACCGTTCAAAAGGGTCACAACTGCTAAAGACAAAGAAACCTCAAAGAGCTACCAGACTCCAGAGGGTGAAGGAAACACGACTGAATACAATGTGGGAACCCGGACTGGAACCTGCAACCAAAAAGGACATTTGTGGAAAAACTGGTGAAATCTTAGTAAAGTCTTACATTTGGCTAATTTAAAAAAAAGAAAAGAGAAGTTGCCTCTTCTTTAAAGTCAATGAAAAAACAGATCAAAAGCAAGATGATAATTACTCTGTATTCACTTAAATCACTTTAAAGCACTCACCCCAACTAAGAGTGCTAAAGGCCTCCTTCACCACTACTCAAAGTCAGAGGGGAGTCAGAGATCCTCAGTTAAAACTGAGCCTCTCATCCTTAAATGGTAGAGCAATAAAGAACCCAGCGCTACTTCAAATCGGACATGCAAATGCAGACACACACACACACACACACACACACACACACACACACACATGATCTGAGGATAACCATTTACATTACCTAAAAAAATCTTGGAATTCCTCCTTTTTGGTAAAGCTCCACCAGATGCCCCTCTTACCTTCTGAAAAGAAAATAAGAGATCATTAAAATCCAGCCTATGAAATAAAATTTGAGAAGAAAAAGCACCCCGTTTTATTAAAAGTTTTATGAAATCCTCCCACCTTTTCTAAAAGGCCTGCAAGAAATTCAACCTGTGCTAGAGATTCCAAGATAAACAGGAACAGGACCCAGGTCTGTGGGTAGGTGGAGGACAATACTGCTGTTCCACCTGATCGCTCTCACCATATTCTACAGAAAGCGCTTCTGGAAAGGGAAGTGGAAATCAAAGGCCGAGCTAAAGTTGACACTTAAACTTCAATCAGCTCATGCTCCTAGGAGGGCTGAAGTCCACGCCAGAGAAGCAGCCTGGGAGACAAAGACTGCGGCTCCAGGAGGTGAAAGTCCTGTCCCCTCCTCACCCACGAAGTCCCCCGCTCGGTCCTATGTATGATCCACGACTATAGTTGAAGGAGTTACTAAATATCTATGTATAGTCCCTGATATGCTGATCATATTAAACCTCCCTGACCATTTCCGGAGCACATCATCTGGCTGTTTGCCATCCTACCTTCACGCGTTTCCACCGAGGCTGGAAGCCCCCACAGCAGCAAACAAACACCCAGCAAGCAGTTGACAAAAAAGGCCATTTATCTGATTGGTGCTCACACAAGTAATTTTACTCTCATCTAGATTATAGTTATTATAATAATTTCAAATGGCCAAGACCATTTCCACACTGTATTTTTTCAGTTATTAGGAAAGAACAAGCTTCCAACCACCACGGCAGTGTGGGTCCAACCCCAGCGTCTTTTCAAGCAGCCGCAAGCCTCAGGGTTTGCTGTGCATTTGCTACTTCTTTGTCTGAGGAGCCATACGTCTTCTCTCCCACATTTGAATATGTGAAATCGAAGCTGACTCTTCGTGCTTCTCAGAGTAAGCTTTCATAGCTCCTAAGATGGATTTACAGTTCCCATCTTAGCAATCTCATTATCACGGCACACTTTTGCTCAGAGACCTATCCTTCCAAATACTGAGGCCAAATGCATGTCTCCTCTCTTAAAATCCTTCTTCTCCATGCTGTCAGAGCCTCTTTTTTTAAATTAATTTTATTGGTACTCTTGATATACATAACGATCACATTTATCATTGGGAATTTGTACCTTTACATAATATATCAGTTCTTTTTTTTTTCCCCATACCCCTCCTTTCCCTTCATCCCTTATTCCCTCCCTATTTACAAAAGCTTTGTTTCCATTTTTTTCCTTCTATTCTCTTTTTTTTTCCTTTTCCCTTCCTCCCCTTCCGGCTCCCTCCTCCCTTATACCCCTTCCCATTTGAACATTTTCTTCCTACTTCCCAATATCTATCATCCATTTTGGTCCTTGCTGACGCTTGTTTCTCACACAACAGAAACAATGTGATATTTAAACATACGTGTCTGATTTATTTCACTTAAAAGTATGGTCCATGGTGTATCTATTTACCTAAAAACGTCTCAAGTTTATCCTTTTTAATGGCAAAGTAGTACTCCATTATCTATAAAAACTACATTTTCTTTATCCTTTCATCCACTAACAGGCACGTGAGCTGTTTCCAAGATTTAACTATGATAAATTGTGTTGCTATAAACATGGGTGTACATATATCACTGTGGTATGATGTTCCTAAATCTGTCAGGAAGATACCAAGAACGGGAATAGCTGGGTCAAACAGAACCTCCTCTTTTAGTTTTTTGAGGAATCTCAATACTGATTTCCAATTGGTTGCACCAATTTACACTTCCACCAACAGTGGAAAAAGGTTCCTTTTTTCCCCACAGCCTCACCAGCATTTGTTATTGCTTAATTTCTTGATGATAGTTATTCTTTCTGGAGAGAGATGGATTCTCAGTGTTGTTTTAATTTGTATATCTTGAATAACCAGTGATGTTGAGCATTTTTTCCATACACGTATTTGCTGTTTCTACTTCTCTGAGAAGTGTCTATTCATTTCAGATGCCAATTTTTGGACTGGATCTTTAAATTTGAAGGTCTGATTTTTTTGAGTTCTTTTTATCAGGCCTCTTTCCTCTCCCTACCACTCATCTCTCTCAGAGAAGAACAAGATAAAATGTACACCAAAAGTTTATTTAACAATCATGGAGGCCACTCAAAATCTCTCTGTGGAAGTTTGGGGTGTCTCTTAATTGCTCCAATCTTACTGTCCCCTCCATTTTTGCATGATGGAGGAGTGAGTACAAGGGAGGGGGCTGCACGAAGACTTGCTAGAACATGATGCTCTCCCTGATTGCGGGGTTTGTGGCTCAAACTTGGACGAGATTTCTTTTCAGAAAAAAAAACAACTAGGACTTTCTCTAAAGATCATCACCTCTGCTTCTACATCAGTCAACACTGGAAATCAGCAGAGTCTGAGAAACTGAAACTGCTCAATTCACAAATCTGACTATGCTCATGTGTTACATTCCGTGCTGGAGCTCAGTGTACAAACTGAATAAAGACATATTCTCTCTCCAGAGGATCTATAGCAGGAGAACAAAATGCAAAATAGATTCATATGGATATTAAAAGAGGTTCCAAAAGTTACAATCATGTTAAAAGGAGGAACTGATTGGTTCATCTAGGGTTGGGGGTGTTGGCAGAGCTGGTCACGTAAGAAGAGCAGCAGTCCTCATACGCAGCAGATGCTCAGTAAATACCTGTTCAATGGATGGATGGATGGATGGGATGGGGGAGGGATGGAGGGATGGATGGAGAGATGGATGGATGCATGGATGGATGGATGGATGGAGAGATGGGTGGATGGGTAGATAGATGGAAAGATGGATAGATGGATGGATGGAGAGATGGATGGAGAGATGGATGGATGGATGGAATGGATGGATGGAGAGATGGATGGATGGATGGATGGATAAATGGACATTTTAACTAGAGTGTACAACAGGTATATGAAAACAGAGTGAGTTACAGAAAGAAGCAATCCTCTATATATGGAGCACAAAGTTGGTAAGAGCAAGGGAGAAAGGCTGTGGGAATCATATCGTAAGCACCTTGCAATTACACAGAAGAGTTTATCTTCATTCTGAACAGAGAAACTCATCTGAGACTGAAGCTTCATGGCACCACCATGCACAGTATTATGCATCTCAAAAGATCACTCAGTGGGCAGTGGGCAGACAGGGTAGGACTAAGGGAGCAAATCCAAAGGAAGGACGACTCATTAGGAAGCTATACACTAGTCCTTTTCAAGGATGCTGAGTACTCAGACAAGAACAGCAGGGATGAAGAGGACTTCAGAGCTGTTTGGAAAGCCCAGATAAAAGACTTAGTCACCAACGAGACACGGAAGGAAGGCAGAATCCAAAGGACACTGAATCTCTGGAATTCTGGAGTAAGGACTATTTTGAGAAGGAGGAGAGTACAGTTGGGAGACCCTGAACTTGAGGGTACCTATGAGATGCTGAAGAAAAATAAAATCCAGGTCAGAGGTGAATGGTCAGATCTTCAGCTCTGGAGAGATGCTGACCTGGAAGTCCCAGATACCACGGTGGTGCGGGGCTTCCAAGCAGTTTGTGCATGGAAACAGAGGGAAAAATCAATGGGTCAACTGGTTAGTTGATCAATGGATCAATTAAGGAGGAAAGACAAGAGGACGAGGTTGGTTACAGGAGTTGTTGATGACAGAACGTTTAGAGCCATGGGTCAGTAGAAGCAAGGCAAACAAGCCACAGGCCAAGAAGTCCTAAGGAGGTAGAGCAACGGTTCAAAATAGAAATGAGAGAGTGCAAGAGAAAAATGAGTGGAGGCTGTAGCCGAGAGTCAAATGTTTCACTTAAAATTCAGAGATAGAGCTGACCAATTCCACAGTGTTACCACTGACTTCTGACCTTGAGCAAGTTACTATGTCTCAGGGCTTCAGTTTCTTTTCTTTTTCTTTTTTGAGTTGCCCAAAGTTTTGTCAATTTACAGTAAGATATATAGGACAAAGCGAACTCCCTAAGAATTTCCATGCAGCACCCAAGAGGACTACTGAACATATATCTTTAACATCAGGCCAAAATTAAACTATTTTAAAGCTAATCTTTACATTTATGGCTTATATGACCTTCTGGCCTTTCTCTGAAACAGAGTACATATTAGGCAGACTAAAGGGAGAGATTAGATAAAATTCAAATCAGAATTGACAGGAAGATTCAAAATAGTCTTACAAGCTAATAGAACTATTAAAAATGGACATTTAAAAATTAATAACATTCCCAATTAACATCAATAACTGATTAAATATGTAAACAACAATAGCAGTAACATTAGTAACAAAAAGTATACGGTACCTTTAAAAATCTAGCAAAATACAAATTTCTTTACAGAAAATTTCAAGACATTATTGAACTACAAAAAAGAGACAAATAAATAAAGAAGTACACCAAGTTAAGTGGCCATTTAGTAAGTATTTGTGAAGCAACTACTACAAGCTAGGCATTGTAAGATGCTTAAGGATATAGAAGTGAATGTGGCAGACAAAAGTCTAGGCCCTCACGGAATTTACACAACGGTGCAGATTACAGATTAATCTATAAATTTGATATTACTCTAACCGAAATAGCAACAGTATATTTTTTTTACTAGATGAACTGATTCCAAAGTCCATTTTAGGAAAGCAAATGTCTAAAAATACCCAAGAAAGTCCTGAGGAGAAAAATCTGAATAAACAGAGTGTTTGCGCTATAGTACTAGATATTAAGGCTTGCCACACCAATACAGAGAGAAACATAGAAGATCAACACAACACAAGTGAGATTCCCAAACAAACCCAGGTGTGAATACCAAGTGAAAAATACTAAAAAGATGGTACTATAAGTCACTGTGAAAAGTGCTAGTTATCAATATGGAAAAAATAGTTTCCTATTCTTCATATAAACACAAAAATAAATTACGGATAGATTAGAAACTTAAAATGTTAAAAAACACACTTTGTACAAACTGCTAGGAAAAATATGTTATGACTTTGATTTGGGAAACAATCTTTTAGATAAGATACGAATAGCATAACTTAAGTTTATTAAATCTAGTAACAAAATTTAAAATTTCATTTCTACAAAACTTTTTCAGAGAAAAAGTAAAAAGACTAGTCACAGACTGTAAAAAAATTTTGTACATAATAGACAAATATTTGATAAGCAGAATGTAAAAAGAACTTATCAAATATATATAGAACTTATCAAATATATAAAGAATAAGATGAACCCACAAAGAAGCCAAAAATATAAATAGGAAGATTACAGAAAAAAAATCCAAAATGGACAATAAATATACACGAAGATGTTCAATCCTCACAGAAGGAAATATTAAATTTTTCTACATCACTTTATAACTGAAAATCAAAACTATGGTTGGTGAAGGTGGGGGAAAAAAAGAATTCATAATCACTGCACTTAGGAATACAAATTACTACAATCATTCTGGAGAGAGTGATCTTCATGTAATAAAAATGAAGATAAACATGGCTCTGAACCATCAATATCACTTCCAGACATATTTCCTAAAGAAATTTTGTGCAAGTTCCCCAGGAGAAATGTATAGAAATGTTAATTTTTGTATTCTTAGCAGGAGGAAAAAATAGAAACAATCTAAGTGTGCATCAATAGAAGAGTAGGATAAATTACAAAGTTCTCATAGAATAGAATACCAAATAATTATTAAAATGAATTAAGCCCACTCAGATGCCTCTCAACATACATAGATTCCAAAAACAACACTGAGTGGGGAAGCTCAACACAGTATTGTGGGTATCAGGGCAACAGCATATATCTACATCTTTAAAAAATACAGTCCAACTACATACTGTGCATGATTACACAGTGTAAATCAAATATAACGACATGCGTGGGAATGAAAAGCAACAATCCACAGCAGTGGTGACTTCGAAAGGAAAGAAACAAAAATAACCTGAATTTTCAGGAAATCTATATTTCTTTCACTAAAAAGAAACACACAAACAAACAAATAAATAGCAAAAATCCAAATGTTTTTTTACTGCCGATTTCTGAATCCATGAGTATGTCTACCGTTATTTTCTGTACCTTTTCCTGTATTTTTAAACTTAAATTATCTTCTTCCCATTAGTCAACCTACATCCTCTTAGCAACTCCAACGAGGAGTCCAGAGGAAGAAAAATTAAAGTGGTTAAGATAAGATTTGGGGGAAATCTATGACTTTCTTTTTTTTTTTTTTTTTGGTGCTGAGGATTGAACTCCGGGCCTTGTGCTTACGAAGCAAGTGCTCTAACCACAGAGCTAAATCCCCAGCCCTAAATCTATGACTTTCTACACACTGTGCTGTTTTTGTTTTCCAGCATCAAAGAGAATGAGAAGTTCTCCGGACACAGTAAAACCTCCATGTTGTCAAGCAGGCTAAGGCAATATTCCGGGGACAGTATCCAGGGCGGTTCTCTAATCTCACCTCTCGCACGTGTCTTTTCAGGTGCATGTACACACTCTGTCCGGTTTTTCGAAAATGTCTTTCAACATGTTCCCTTCCAAAGGCCAAAAACGTATTCATGCATACATAGAGTCCACCTTCAGAGTTCTAGAAGAAAGAAACAGGATAAAACGTTAGCCAAGCACACCTAGCCAAGTGCACAGACTAGATACAGAAAAAGGAAAGGGAGGAAAGGTAGACGATGAAGACAAAACCTACCTAAAGGCCAGCGTTACTCTTGTACTTATCTGCGATGATGTTCTTCCGGCCACAGGGCCCCCCACAGTGACAGTGCCAACCCCAACTCTCAGTCGCGGGAGCTCCCAGGTAGCAGCCAAGCCCTCAGTTTACCAAATATGGGCTGCATTCACAGTCAGGGGTGATACTCAGAGTCCCTGCAGAGTCAACACGCTTGCCTGACTTTTTTTTTTTTTTTTTTTTTTTG